>JBAMBS010000469.1:0-10175 GCA_037044455.1 Zygothrica quintamaculata
CGATTTCAACGAAACTCACAACGTAGATGAAGAATGGTCTACTTAATACGTGTGCGAAAAAGAAATCTTGATCGGTTAAAAATTGTTTCTTAATAATCGTTTTTTTCGATTTGCGGGGGTCAGGGGAGGAAATTGAAAAATCTAAAACAAACTCGTATAGCGTACGAACATAACAAATCTACATTCCAAATTTCGTTGCTCTAGCTCTTATTTTGCGCGCACTACTATACCCCCCCGGGGCCCAAAACGCCACTTTTGCTGATCTATAACTTCCGAGATTTTTGATCAATCTTCACCAGATTCACAACATCGATCAAGAATGGTCTAATAATGATGTGTACCAAAAATAAATTTGATCGGTTGAAAATTGTGCTTAATAATCGTTTTTTTCAAATTGCGGGGGTCAGGGGGGAAATTGAAAAATCCAAAACAAACTCGTATAGCGTACGAACATAACAAATCTACGTTCCAAATTTCGTTGCTCTAGCTCTTATTTTGCGCGCACTACTATACCCCCCCCGGGGCCCGTAACGCCACTTTTGCTGATCTATAACTTCCAAGATTTTGATCAATCTTCACCAGATTTACAACATCGATCAAGAATGGTCTAAATATGATGTGTGCCAAATATAAATTTGCTCGGTTGAAAATTGTGCTTAATAATCGTTTTTTTCGATTTGCGGGGGTCAGGGGAGGAAATTGAAAAATCAAAAACAAACTTGTACAGCGTACGAACATAACGAATCTAGATTTCAAGTTTGGTTGCTCTAGCTCTTATAGTCTCTGAGAAACAGGCGTTCATACGGACGGACGGACGGACGGACGGACGGACGGACGGACGGACGGACGGACAGACAGACGGACAGGGCTAGATCAACTCGTCTTGTCGTCCTGATTCAGAATATATATACTTTATGGGGTCTCCGATGATTATTTCTATGTGTTACATACTTTTGGATTTTGCATATTTCCAATAGCTCCGCTTTGCTCTTTTTTTACAAAAAAGGCAAAGGGGCTAAAAAGAAGTACAAATATAAAAAAAAAAAAATTTTGAGCCGAAGGCAGATCCAGTTAGTGCTCGTTAAACTAATATTAAGTTTGTATATTTTGTATATATTTAATTTAATTCTAATAAAAAATATCCTTTTGCATTATATTTATTGTGGAACTTGTGTCAATTAGACATTTATATGTTTTACCTATATTTTTTATTTCTAGGTATTTAATTCAATTTGGTTTGGTTCGCATTCATTTTGTTCATGTTGGGTTTAAAGTTGATTGGAGTCAGTATAGTTTTGTTCGTACTGCTGTTGGTAATAGTATTGCTGTTGATCATAATATTGTTGTTGGTCATAGTATTGTTATTGGTAGTAGTTTTGTTCGCATGGATAGTGCTCATGAGCATTTTGGAATCGGAATTCGTCAATAGACATTTTTGTCTGTTGGCTGTCTGATGGTCTGGGTCTTTTAAGTGATTGGTTTGGTTGAATATTGTTGTTATTAAATTTGGGGGCTTTTTGTGGTGTTTGAGGGACCGAAGTCCTATTGTACCTATGTTGTGAATTTGTAAATTTATTAGGGGCAAATTGGTTTTGTCTGTGGTTTATCCGTTGATTAATGACCTTTGGTTGTGTATAAGTAGGTCTGGGTGAGAATGGGTCTGGATTAGTGTTAATCTGAAGTGGTTGGGTATATTGTGGATACCTTGGTTGGAAATTATTAGTTTTACTAATGTTTAGATTTAAACCTTGATTAGTATTTTTGTTAGCCCCTCTGCCTTTTTGTAAAAAGAATCAAAGCGGAGTTAATGGAAATGTGTAAAGTTGAAAAGTATGTAACACATAGAAATAATCATCGGAGACCCCATAAAGTATATATATTCTGAGTCAGGACGACAAGACGAGTCGATCTAGGCCTGTAGGTTATAAGAGTTTTTTTTTTTGATTTTTGAATTTGCTCACCGAATTTCTTTTCGGCACACATCATAATTAGACCATTCTTGATCTATATTGTAAATCTGGGTAAGATTGATCTAAAAGCTCGGAAGTTATACATCATTAAAGTGGTGTTATGGGACCCGGGAGGGCTTAGTAGTGCGCGCAAAATGAGAGCTAGAGCATCCAAATTTGGAATCTAGATTCGTTATGTTTGTACACTATACGAGTCTGTTTTAGATTTTCGAATTTCCTCTCCTGACCCCCGCAATTCGAAAAAATAGATTATAAGGCACAACTTTCAACTAATCAAATTTATTTTTGACACATATATTATATAAAGCATTTTTGATCTACGTTGTTAATTTCGTTAAGATTAATCAATAAACACGAAAGTTACAGAACATTAAGTATCGCGCAATAGAGCGCGGGGGCTAAAAGGCTTAAACTACGTGCAGAGCTCTGTATATATGTGTGAGTATGTGTATGTATGGTTTTATATGTAGGCAAAGGGGATTATTAAGCACAATTTTCAACCGATTGAATTTATTTTTGGCACGCATCAGAACTAGATTCTTGATCCATGTTGTGTATCTGGGTAAGATTGATCGAAAAATTCGGAAGTTATTCATCATCAAAAGTGGTGTTATGGGGCCCGGAGAGGCTTAGTAGAGCGCGTAAAATAAGAGCTAGAGCAAGCAAATTTGGAATCTAGGTTCGTTATGTTCGTACACTATACGAACTTGTTTAAGATTTTCGAATTTCGTCCCCTGACCCACGCAATTTGAAAAAATCGATTATAAGGTACAACTTTTAACCGATCAGATTCTTTTTCGCACACATATTAAGTAGACCATTCCTTATCTACGTTGTGAATTTCGTTAAAATTGCACAATAACCGCGGAAGTTATACAACATTAAGTATCGCGGCTTAGATCGTGGGGGGCTAAAAGGCGCGCGCAATGGCTAAGTATGTGTACAACTGTGTGTATGTATGAGAAGGTGTGCGTATGGCTGTTTATATTGGCAAAGGGGCTCTCGTAGTCGGGTACACTCGACTTCAGACTTCCTACTTGTATACATTGTGTTTTAGTTATACACGCTCTCTCAGTTAATAGTTTTTGTTTGTGCGATTTACATTTACATATACATTTTCTGTTTTGGCTGATGAAGAGATAGAAGTACCGCTTATTGTGCGTTAGTTAGTCTATTTATGTTTCGTTTAGCTCATTGCTGTGATTTATTCTTTTTTTTTTCGTGTCCAGTACTCTATTATTCTCGAGCTAACTGATTTAACAAGCATGCTTGTCTCTTGTGCATAAACTTCCAAATGCCCTTCTGACATTAAAGCTGATGTTATTGATTGTTGGTTGTGTGACAACGTCATACACATTAAGTGTGCCGGTTACATAGCCAGAATCAAAGACCTGATTACTCATAAATCCGGTCTAAGGTGGTGTTGCGAGTCTTGTCGCGAAGCTGAAATGAACTTTCAAAAGATCATGAGGCAGTTAAGGTGGGGTTTTAATCCCTTAGAGCAGCGTTTTGGATGATAATTTTATTATCTTAAAGTTATCGCCCCAATCGTCCAAACCGACAGCTGTGGTAAAGAATAATAATAATAATTCATTGCAGCTGATGGGTTTTAGTTCCCCAATTCCTACAAATGTCAATAATATAGCGAATAATGCAACTTCTTCCGTTGCCAATACCGTTACTATTTCTCCGCAAGTTTTACCTACTGTTCACCTCATAGGGTAAGATTACCTCCATAGGCTAATACTTCCGTTAAACGTGCTTCTGTTGTTCCGTATAAAAAGCAAATTTCCGTATCCAGACTATCGCCGGATACTTCGCTTTACGATGTTACCTCTTACATCTAATAGAATATGAAATTGTCCGACCCTCACTTTAAAAAACTAAATATTTCGGTGAAGAAAATTGATTTTAGCTATGTCAGGGAAATATCCTCTTTTAAAATTAGTGTTCCGGCTGATATTTTCAACACACTCTGTTATAAAGGTTTCTGATCCAAAGATCTAGTTATAAAAGAACCAACTGGGCCGTTTGTTCTGACATTAACAAAGCCACTACAATCTTTTATAATATTTTTAATAAACTTTTTGATAGTTGCGTACCTTTGGTGATCCAGAAGAAGACAAATAGACCTTCATGGTTTTCTAAGGAATTAGCTATGTTTAAAAATATGAAATCCAGATATTATAAACGACTTAAGTCTACGAAAAAACTTACCGATTTATCTTTGTGTGTTATTGCCAGAACAAACTTTACCTCATGCAATACGCTTTGATATAATAATTATTTATATAATTTGGAATCTAGGTTCGTTATGTTCGTACACTATACGAACTTGTTTAAGATTTTCGAATTTCGTCCCCTGACCCACGCAATTTGAAAAAATCGATTATAAGGTACAACTTTTAACCGATCAGATTCTTTTCGCACACATATTAAGTAGACCATTCCTTATCTACGTTGTGAATTTCGTTAAAATTGCACAATAACCGCGGAAGTTATACAACATTAAGTATCGCGGCTTAGATCGTGGGGGGCTAAAAGGCGCGCGCAATGGCTAAGTATGTGTACAACTGTGTGTATGTATGAGAAGGTGTGCGTATGGCTGTTTATATTGGCAAAGGGGCTCTCGTAGTCGGGTACACTCGACTTCAGACTTCCTACTTGTATACATTGTGTTTTAGTTATACACGCTCTCTCAGTTAATAGTTTTTGTTTGTGCGATTTACATTTACATATACATTTTCTGTTTTGGCTGATGAAGAGATAGAAGTACCGCTTATTGTGCGTTAGTTAGTCTATTTATGTTTCGTTTAGCTCATTGCTGTGATTTATTCTTTTTTTTTTCGTGTCCAGTACTCTATTATTCTCGAGCTAACTGATTTAACAAGCATGCTTGTCTCTTGTGCATAAACTTCCAAATGCCCTTCTGACATTAAAGCTGATGTTATTGATTGTTGGTTGTGTGACAACGTCATACACATTAAGTGTGCCGGTTACATAGCCAGAATCAAAGACCTGATTACTCATAAATCCGGTCTAAGGTGGTGTTGCGAGTCTTGTCGCGAAGCTGAAATGAACTTTCAAAAGATCATGAGGCAGTTAAGGTGGGGTTTTAATCCCTTAGAGCAGCGTTTTGGATGATAATTTTATTATCTTAAAGTTATCGCCCCAATCGTCCAAACCGACAGCTGTGGTAAAGAATAATAATAATAATTCATTGCAGCTGATGGGTTTTAGTTCCCCAATTCCTACAAATGTCAATAATATAGCGAATAATGCAACTTCTTCCGTTGCCAATACCGTTACTATTTCTCCGCAAGTTTTACCTACTGTTCACCTCATAGGGTAAGATTACCTCCATAGGCTAATACTTCCGTTAAACGTGCTTCTGTTGTTCCGTATAAAAAGCAAATTTCCGTATCCAGACTATCGCCGGATACTTCGCTTTACGATGTTACCTCTTACATCTAATAGAATATGAAATTGTCCGACCCTCACTTTAAAAAACTAAATATTTCGGTGAAGAAAATTGATTTTAGCTATGTCAGGGAAATATCCTCTTTTAAAATTAGTGTTCCGGCTGATATTTTCAACACACTCTGTTATAAAGGTTTCTGATCCAAAGATCTAGTTATAAAAGAACCAACTGGGCCGTTTGTTCTGACATTAACAAAGCCACTACAATCTTTTATAATATTTTTAATAAACTTTTTGATAGTTGCGTACCTTTGGTGATCCAGAAGAAGACAAATAGACCTTCATGGTTTTCTAAGGAATTAGCTATGTTTAAAAATATGAAATCCAGATATTATAAACGACTTAAGTCTACGAAAAAACTTACCGATTTATCTTTGTGTGTTATTGCCAGAACAAACTTTACCTCATGCAATACGCTTTGATATAATAATTATTTATATAATTTGGAATCTAGGTTCGTTATGTTCGTACACTATACGAACTTGTTTAAGATTTTCGAATTTCGTCCCCTGACCCACGCAATTTGAAAAAATCGATTATAAGGTACAACTTTTAACCGATCAGATTCTTTTCGCACACATATTAAGTAGACCATTCCTTATCTACGTTGTGAATTTCGTTAAAATTGCACAATAACCGCGGAAGTTATACAACATTAAGTATCGCGGCTTAGATCGTGGGGGGCTAAAAGGCGCGCGCAATGGCTAAGTATGTGTACAACTGTGTGTATGTATGAGAAGGTGTGCGTATGGCTGTTTATATTGGCAAAGGGGCTCTCGTAGTCGGGTACACTCGACTTCAGACTTCCTACTTGTATACATTGTGTTTTAGTTATACACGCTCTCTCAGTTAATAGTTTTTGTTTGTGCGATTTACATTTACATATACATTTTCTGTTTTGGCTGATGAAGAGATAGAAGTACCGCTTATTGTGCGTTAGTTAGTCTATTTATGTTTCGTTTAGCTCATTGCTGTGATTTATTCTTTTTTTTTTCGTGTCCAGTACTCTATTATTCTCGAGCTAACTGATTTAACAAGCATGCTTGTCTCTTGTGCATAAACTTCCAAATGCCCTTCTGACATTAAAGCTGATGTTATTGATTGTTGGTTGTGTGACAACGTCATACACATTAAGTGTGCCGGTTACATAGCCAGAATCAAAGACCTGATTACTCATAAATCCGGTCTAAGGTGGTGTTGCGAGTCTTGTCGCGAAGCTGAAATGAACTTTCAAAAGATCATGAGGCAGTTAAGGTGGGGTTTTAATCCCTTAGAGCAGCGTGCAATTTTAACGAAATTCACAACGTAGATAAGGAATGGTCTACTTAATATGTGTGCGAAAAGAATCTGATCGGTTAAAAGTTGTACCTTATAATCGATTTTTTCAAATTGCGTGGGTCAGGGGACGAAATTCGAAAATCTTAAACAAGTTCGTATAGTGTACGAACATAACGAACCTAGATTCCAAATTATATAAATAATTATTATATCAAAGCGTATTGCATGAGGTAAAGTTTGTTCTGGCAATAACACACAAAGATAAATCGGTAAGTTTTTTCGTAGACTTAAGTCGTTTATAATATCTGGATTTCATATTTTTAAACATAGCTAATTCCTTAGAAAACCATGAAGGTCTATTTGTCTTCTTCTGGATCACCAAAGGTACGCAACTATCAAAAAGTTTATTAAAAATATTATAAAAGATTGTAGTGGCTTTGTTAATGTCAGAACAAACGGCCCAGTTGGTTCTTTTATAACTAGATCTTTGGATCAGAAACCTTTATAACAGAGTGTGTTGAAAATATCAGCCGGAACACTAATTTTAAAAGAGGATATTTCCCTGACATAGCTAAAATCAATTTTCTTCACCGAAATATTTAGTTTTTTAAAGTGAGGGTCGGACAATTTCATATTCTATTAGATGTAAGAGGTAACATCGTAAAGCGAAGTATCCGGCGATAGTCTGGATACGGAAATTTGCTTTTTATACGGAACAACAGAAGCACGTTTAACGGAAGTATTAGCCTATGGAGGTAATCTTACCCTATGAGGTGAACAGTAGGTAAAACTTGCGGAGAAATAGTAACGGTATTGGCAACGGAAGAAGTTGCATTATTCGCTATATTATTGACATTTGTAGGAATTGGGGAACTAAAACCCATCAGCTGCAATGAATTATTATTATTATTCTTTACCACAGCTGTCGGTTTGGACGATTGGGGCGATAACTTTAAGATAATAAAATTATCATCCAAAACGCTGCTCTAAGGGATTAAAACCCCACCTTAACTGCCTCATGATCTTTTGAAAGTTCATTTCAGCTTCGCGACAAGACTCGCAACACCACCTTAGACCGGATTTATGAGTAATCAGGTCTTTGATTCTGGCTATGTAACCGGCACACTTAATGTGTATGACGTTGTCACACAACCAACAATCAATAACATCAGCTTTAATGTCAGAAGGGCATTTGGAAGTTTATGCACAAGAGACAAGCATGCTTGTTAAATCAGTTAGCTCGAGAATAATAGAGTACTGGACACGAAAAAAAAAAGAATAAATCACAGCAATGAGCTAAACGAAACATAAATAGACTAACTAACGCACAATAAGCGGTACTTCTATCTCTTCATCAGCCAAAACAGAAAATGTATATGTAAATGTAAATCGCACAAACAAAAACTATTAACTGAGAGAGCGTGTATAACTAAAACACAATGTATACAAGTAGGAAGTCTGAAGTCGAGTGTACCCGACTACGAGAGCCCCTTTGCCAATATAAACAGCCATACGCACACCTTCTCATACATACACACAGTTGTACACATACTTAGCCATTGCGCGCGCCTTTTAGCCCCCCACGATCTAAGCCGCGATACTTAATGTTGTATAACTTCCGCGGTTATTGTGCAATTTTAACGAAATTCACAACGTAGATAAGGAATGGTCTACTTAATATGTGTGCGAAAAGAATCTGATCGGTTAAAAGTTGTACCTTATAATCGATTTTTTCAAATTGCGTGGGTCAGGGGACGAAATTCGAAAATCTTAAACAAGTTCGTATAGTGTACGAACATAACGAACCTAGATTCCAAATTATATAAATAATTATTATATCAAAGCGTATTGCATGAGGTAAAGTTTGTTCTGGCAATAACACACAAAGATAAATCGGTAAGTTTTTTCGTAGACTTAAGTCGTTTATAATATCTGGATTTCATATTTTTAAACATAGCTAATTCCTTAGAAAACCATGAAGGTCTATTTGTCTTCTTCTGGATCACCAAAGGTACGCAACTATCAAAAAGTTTATTAAAAATATTATAAAAGATTGTAGTGGCTTTGTTAATGTCAGAACAAACGGCCCAGTTGGTTCTTTTATAACTAGATCTTTGGATCAGAAACCTTTATAACAGAGTGTGTTGAAAATATCAGCCGGAACACTAATTTTAAAAGAGGATATTTCCCTGACATAGCTAAAATCAATTTTCTTCACCGAAATATTTAGTTTTTTAAAGTGAGGGTCGGACAATTTCATATTCTATTAGATGTAAGAGGTAACATCGTAAAGCGAAGTATCCGGCGATAGTCTGGATACGGAAATTTGCTTTTTATACGGAACAACAGAAGCACGTTTAACGGAAGTATTAGCCTATGGAGGTAATCTTACCCTATGAGGTGAACAGTAGGTAAAACTTGCGGAGAAATAGTAACGGTATTGGCAACGGAAGAAGTTGCATTATTCGCTATATTATTGACATTTGTAGGAATTGGGGAACTAAAACCCATCAGCTGCAATGAATTATTATTATTATTCTTTACCACAGCTGTCGGTTTGACATTGGGGCGATAACTTTAAGATAATAAAATTATCATCCAAAACGCTGCTCTAAGGGATTAAAACCCCACCTTAACTGCCTCATGATCTTTTGAAAGTTCATTTCAGCTTCGCGACAAGACTAGCAACACCACCTTAGACCGGATTTTATGAGTAATCAGGTCTTTTGATTCTGGCTATGTAACCGGCACACTTAATGTGTATGACGTTGTCACACAACCAACAATCAATAACATCAGCTTTAATGTCAGAAGGGCATTTGGAAGTTTATGCACAAGAGACAAGCAT
The DNA here is from genome assembly GCA_037044455.1 of Zygothrica quintamaculata. NCBI lineage: Eukaryota > Metazoa > Arthropoda > Insecta > Diptera > Drosophilidae > Zygothrica > Zygothrica quintamaculata. Next base: position 9,577 of record JBAMBS010000469.1, read on the forward strand.
GCTTGTTAAATCAGTTAGCTCGAGAATAATAGAGTACTGGACACGAAAAAAAAAAGAATAAATCACAGCAATGAGCTAAACGAAACATAAATAGACTAACTAACGCACAATAAGCGGTACTTCTATCTCTTCATCAGCCAAAACAGAAAATGTATATGTAAATGTAAATCGCACAAACAAAAACTATTAACTGAGAGAGCGTGTATAACTAAAACACAATGTATACAAGTAGGAAGTCTGAAGTCGAGTGTACCCGACTACGAGAGCCCCTTTGCCAATATAAACAGCCATACGCACACCTTCTCATACATACACACAGTTGTACACATACTTAGCCATTGCGCGCGCCTTTTAGCCCCCCACGATCTAAGCCGCGATACTTAATGTTGTATAACTTCCGCGGTTATTGTGCAATTTTAACGAAATTCACAACGTAGATAAGGAATGGTCTACTTAATATGTGTGCGAAAAAGAATCTGATCGGTTAAAAGTTGTACCTTATAATCGATTTTTTCAAATTGCGTGGGTCAGGGGACGAAATTCGAAAATCTTAAACAAGTTCGTATAGTGTACGAACATAACGAACCTAGATTCCAAAT
>JBAMBS010000473.1:0-23419 GCA_037044455.1 Zygothrica quintamaculata
TTTACACAACACGCGACCCTGGACAGCTGATACATAATTCAGCGTTACCGGACCAGCTGATCGAATGGATTTTTTAGTATTTTTGCAGCACTGCGTAGACAATAAGATAAAATACTGAGGACAGTACAAATTCCAAAACATAGATAGCGCCACCCGATATGGAAACCGCTGCAAACCTTCAGGTAGCCTCATCCGTAACAATATTCAAATGGCATGCCACACAGTGGCTGCGGATCTGGATCTGGCCATGCCTATACACAAGGATCTTTTGGAAAACGAGGGAGCAAACAGCAACCTCACAAACCCTACAAAATCCACTCCGCTTCTGAGTCACAGTTACCGGCGTAGTGGTCTGCGTCTGTGTCGTATCGGCCGGCAGCTCTTATTATACCCGGTGTGGCAGTAGGTAAATTGCAACATAAAATGGAAGAATGTCGAGAAATAACAATATTACTCCAGGTGGCAACCACAAAAGTGGAAATCCGCCCGTGGATACAACCACGGCTAGGGCACGGATTCTGGAGGCCCTAACTCCCATTCTCCATTCTAATAAGTAAAGCTACAAGCACAAACAAAGTGGCAAACGCAGTGGCAAACATAAAAGCATCCATGTTCGCCAAAGCAACCAGGTTGGCTCGGTCTCCGCCGGCTCCCCCGTCGGCGTCAGGAATCACTTATCGCCAAGCTCATTTTGCCATCCACGAAACCGGTAATGCAGAAAACATTACTCCCAGAAGGGCTAGAGACAATGCTAGCCTAACGCAAAGCCCAAAAAAGCAGCACAAAAAGTCCAAGACCTGAACTGGTTACATTGTTGAGCTAGGTACCATACTTGATAAGTTCCTATATCAAGTAAACAAAAAGGAGCCAATGCAACGCTCAATTACCTCCAACCACAAAACAATGCTGTTCCCAAAATGAGGAAAGCGTATGGTGGCTACTATGTGCAAATACTAAACGCCGCGCTACTGCTAGACGGTATTGCCAATGGTAGAGTAGTGGGGACCCCAATGACAGCGCAGATCAGCTAACAGCATTGATCAAGGCTGCATGTGACACGGTGATGAGACGATCGTGGAGTGGAAGGAACAAGATGCAGCCAGCTCTTTGGTGGAACCAATCCATAGCCGAAGCTCGCAAGGAATGTCTATCTGCAAGAAGACGCAGCCAAAGGGCAAGAGGAAGTTCCATATTCGTTATGTACACACATGCGTACAAAACGAAGAGGAAAATGCTCAAGGAACTCACTAAAGGCAGCAAAGCAAAATGCTTCAGAGACTTGTGCAACGCAGCAGACGCACAGCCATTCGGATTGGCATACAATTTGTTGATGAGCAAACTGGCCAAACAGCCAACTCCAAAATGCCCAGATATGCTGTAAACATAGTACAAACACTATTTCCCAGCCAGTCAGCCATCAATGCAGCATACTCATGCGATTACAATCATTTGGAGACCATAGAGCCGATTACAACCGCCGATGTGCTAGAAATAGCAGCCAGGCTGAAGAACGACAAAACACCTGGACCGGACAACGTGCCAAACCGCGCGCTCAAACTAAACCAAAACCAGGAAAGGAACTCGAGAACCCCTCATCATACCGCACGCTATGTATGCTAGACACCACGGGGAAAATTCAGGAGAGAATTCTGTGCAACCTGTTGGAAAGCGAATTGACAGGCAACCAAGGGCTATCCGACCTCCAGTTTGGATTCCGGAGGGGCAGAAGCACTTCACAAGCAATCGCGGAAGTAACTGCAGTGGCAAGCAGCGCAATTAAAAGAACGCGTTGGGCAGGCGGAGACAAAAATACTACTTGACATGCACGCTGGACGTGAAAAATGCGTTTAACTCGGCTATGAGTCAATGGCAATAGGGTGGCGACAAGCAGGAAGCGATAGCTGGACTAGGAGAATCATCCTAGACGTTGGTGGGTTGATAGAAAGTTCTCTCAAACCGACTTTTATATGACGCAATTATTGACTGCCCACGGGTGCTTTAAATCCTATTTATATAGGTTTAAGCACGAGACGGATCCATTTTTAACAAACTGTGCGCGGACTAGAGAGGACGCAGAACATTTTTTTAGGAACTGCGGGGGTCAGAAGAGGAAATTCGGAAATCTAAAACAAACTTGTAAAGCGTACGAACATTAAGAATCTAGATTCCAATCGAATTTTAGGAATTTTAGGAACTGCGGGGGTCAGAAGAGGAAATTCGGAAATCTAAAACAAACTTGTAAAGCGTACAAACATTAAGAATCTAGATTCCAAATTTGGTTGCTCTAGCTCTTATTTTTCGCGCACTACTTAATCCCCCGGGCTCTATAGCACCACTTTTAATGATGTATAACTTCTAGTTTTTTTTTTATCAATCTTACCCAGATTTACAACATAGATCAAAAATGTTCTATTTATGATGTGTTCCAAAAAGAAATTCGATCGGTTGAAATTTGTGCTAAATAATCGTTTTTTTCGAATTGCGGGGGTCAGGGAAGGAAATTTAAAAATGAAAAACATACTCGTATAGCGTACGAAAATAACGAATCTAAGTTTGAAATTTGGTTTATCTAGCTCTTATAGTCTCTGAGAAACATTACATTACATACTTTTCGATTTTGCACATTTCCAATAGCTCCGCTTTGCTTATTTTTTACAAAAGGACAAAGGGGCTAAAAAACATACACACAGTTGTAAACGGAGTTTGTGTTTTATGGTGTCAAGAAGTAGTGGTGTTCTTCGGTGGTGCTTCCGTCGGCCCCCTGTACCGCGGTCGCTCTAGTAAATAAATCAGAGGAGTACACTACAATAAGTTACCGACTCTGCCTACCTGGCAATGGTGGTTTCCCTTAATCGCTGGAGCCTCCAATGCAGATCCCAAACAGGTCAAAGGTGGCAGTTGGAATGCCACTCAAGCCTAGGAAAATGGTCTTGAGTGGAAATTGTCGTAGTTTTCCCGCTCAATCATTTTACACAACACGCGACCCTGGACAGCTGATACATAATTCAGCGTTACCGGACCAGCTGATCGAATGGATTTTTTAGTATTTTTGCAGCACTGCGTAGACAATAAGATAAAATACTGAGGACAGTACAAATTCCAAAACATAGATAGCGCCACCCGATATGGAAACCGCTGCAAACCTTCAGGTAGCCTCATCCGTAACAATATTCAAATGGCATGCCACACAGTGGCTGCGGATCTGGATCTGGCCATGCCTATACACAAGGATCTTTTGGAAAACGAGGGAGCAAACAGCAACCTCACAAACCCTACAAAATCCACTCCGCTTCTGACTCACAGTTACCGGCGTAGTGGTCTGCGTCTGTGTCGTATCGGCCGGCAGCTCTTATTATACCCGGTGTGGCAGTAGGTAAATTGCAACATAAAATGGAAGAATGTCGAGAAATAACAATATTACTCCAGGTGGCAACCACAAAAGTGGAAATCCGCCCGTGGATACAACCACGGCTAGGGCACGGATTCTGGAGGCCCTAACTCCCATTCTCCATTCTAATAAGTAAAGCTACAAGCACAAACAAAGTGGCAAACGCAGTGGCAAACATAAAAGCATCCATGTTCGCCAAAGCAACCAGGTTGGCTCGGTCTCCGCCGGCTCCCCCGTCGGCGTCAGGAATCACTTATCGCCAAGCTCATTTTGCCATCCACGAAACCGGTAATGCAGAAAACATTACTCCCAGAAGGGCTAGAGACAATGCTAGCCTAACGCAAAGCCCAAAAAAGCAGCACAAAAAGTCCAAGACCTGAACTGGTTACATTGTTGAGCTAGGTACCATACTTGATAAGTTCCTATATCAAGTAAACAAAAAGGAGCCAATGCAACGCTCAATTACCTCCAACCACAAAACAATGCTGTTCCCAAAATGAGGAAAGCGTATGGTGGCTACTATGTGCAAATACTAAACGCCGCGCTACTGCTAGACGGTATTGCCAATGGTAGAGTAGTGGGGACCCCAATGACAGCGCAGATCAGCTAACAGCATTGATCAAGGCTGCATGTGACACGGTGATGAGACGATCGTGGAGTGGAAGGAACAAGATGCAGCCAGCTCTTTGGTGGAACCAATCCATAGCCGAAGCTCGCAAGGAATGTCTATCTGCAAGAAGACGCAGCCAAAGGGCAAGAGGAAGTTCCATATTCGTTATGTACACACATGCGTACAAAACGAAGAGGAAAATGCTCAAGGAACTCACTAAAGGCAGCAAAGCAAAATGCTTCAGAGACTTGTGCAACGCAGCAGACGCACAGCCATTCGGATTGGCATACAATTTGGTGATGAGCAAACTGGCCAAACAGCCAACTCCAAAATGCCCAGATATGCTGTAAACATAGTACAAACACTATTTCCCAGCCAGTCAGCCATCAATGCAGCATACTCATGCGATTACAATCATTTGGAGACCATAGAGCCGATTACAACCGCCGATGTGCTAGAAATAGCAGCCAGGCTGAAGAACGACAAAACACCTGGACCGGACAACGTGCCAAACCGCGCGCTCAAACTAAACCAAAACCAGGAAAGGAACTCGAGAACCCCTCATCATACCGCACGCTATGTATGCTAGACACCACGGGGAAAATTCAGGAGAGAATTCTGTGCAACCTGTTGGAAAGCGAATTGACAGGCAACCAAGGGCTATCCGACCTCCAGTTTGGATTGCGGAGGGGCAGAAGCACTTCACAAGCAATCGCGGAAGTAACTGCAGTGGCAAGCAGCGCAATTAAAAGAACGCGTTGGGCAGGCGGAGACAAAAATACTACTTGACATGCACGCTGGACGTGAAAAATGCGTTTAACTCGGCTATGAGTCAATGGCAATAGGGTGGCGACAAGCAGGAAGCGATAGCTGGACTAGGAGAATCATCCTAGACGTTGGTGGGTTGATAGAAAGTTCTCTCAAACCGACTTTTATATGACGCAATTATTGACTGCCCACGGGTGCTTTAAATCCTATTTATATAGGTTTAAGCACGAGACGGATCCATTTTTAACAAACTGTGCGCGGACCAGAGAGGACGCAGAACATTTTTTTAGGAACTGCGGGGGTCAGAAGAGGAAATTCGGAAATCTAAAACAAACTTGTAAAGCGTACGAACATTAAGAATCTAGATTCCAATCGAATTTTAGGAATTTTAGGAACTGCGGGGGTCAGAAGAGGAAATTCGGAAATCTAAAACAAACTTGTAAAGCGTACAAACATTAAGAATCTAGATTCCAAATTTGGTTGCTCTAGCTCTTATTTTTCGCGCACTACTTAATCCCCCGGGCTCTATAGCACCACTTTTAATGATGTATAACTTCTAGTTTTTTTTTTATCAATCTTACCCAGATTTACAACATAGATCAAAAATGTTCTATTTATGATGTGTTCCAAAAATAAATTCGATCGGTTGAAATTTGTGCTAAATAATCGTTTTTTTCGAATTGCGGGGGTCAGGGAAGGAAATTTAAAAATGAAAAACATACTCGTATAGCGTACGAAAATAACGAATCTAAGTTTGAAATTTGGTTTATCTAGCTCTTATAGTCTCTGAGAAACATTACATTACATACTTTTCGATTTTGCACATTTCCAATAGCTCCGCTTTGCTTATTTTTTACAAAAGGACAAAGGGGCTAAAAAACATACACACAGTTGTAAACGGAGTTTGTGTTTTATGGTGTCAAGAAGTGGTGGTGTTCTTCGGTGGTGCTTCCGTCGGCCCCCTGTACCGCGGTCGCTCTAGTAAATAAATCAGAAAAGTACACTACAATAAGTTACCGACTCTGCCTACCTGGCAATGGTGGTTTCCCTTAATCGCTGGAGCCTCCAATGCAGATCCCAAACAGGTCAAAGGTGGCAGGTGGAATGCCACTCAAGCCTAGGAAAATGGTCTTGAGTGGAAATTGTCGTAGTTTTCCCGCTCAATCATTTTACACAACACGCGACCCTGGACAGCTGATACATAATTCAGCGTTACCGGACCAGCTGATCGAATGGATTTTTTAGTATTTTTGCAGCACTGCGTAGACAATAAGATAAAATACTGAGGACAGTACAAATTCCAAAACATAGATAGCGCCACCCGATATGGAAACCGCTGCAAACCTTCAGGTAGCCTCATCCGTAACAATATTCAAATGGCATGCCACACAGTGGCTGCGGATCTGGATCTGGCCATGCCTATACACAAGGATCTTTTGAAAAACGAGGGAGCAAACAGTAACCTCACAAACCCTACAAAATCCACTCCGCTTCTGACTCACAGTTACCGGCGTAGTGGTCTGCGTCTGTGTCGTATCGGCCGGCAGCTCTTATTATACCCGGTGTGGCAGTAGGTAAATTGCAACATAAAATGGAAGAATGTCGAGAAATAACAATATTACTCCAGGTGGCAACCACAAAAGTGGAAATCCGCCCGTGGATACAACCACGGCTAGGGCACGGATTCTGGAGGCCCTAACTCCCATTCTCCATTCTAATAAGTAAAGCTACAAGCACAAACAAAGTGGCAAACGCAGTGGCAAACATAAAAGCATCCATGTTCGCCAAAGCAACCAGGTTGGCTCGGTCTCCGCCGGCTCCCCCGTCGGCGTCAGGAATCACTTATCGCCAAGCTCATTTTGCCATCCACGAAACCGGTAATGCAGAAAACATTACTCCCAGAAGGGCTAGAGACAATGCTAGCCTAACGCAAAGCCCAAAAAAGCAGCACAAAAAGTCCAAGACCTGAACTGGTTACATTGTTGAGCTAGGTACCATACTCGATAAGTTCCTATATCAAGTAAACAAAAAGGAGCCAATGCAACGCTCAATTACCTCCAACCACAAAACAATGCTGTTCCCAAAATGAGGAAAGCGTATGGTGGCTACTATGTGCAAATACTAAACGCCGCGCTACTGCTAGACGGTATTGCCAATGGTAGAGTAGTGGGGACCCCAATGACAGCGCAGATCAGCTAACAGCATTGATCAAGGCTGCATGTGACACGGTGATGAGACGATCGTGGAGTGGAAGGAACAAGATGCAGCCAGCTCTTTGGTGGAACCAATCCATAGCCGAAGCTCGCAAGGAATGTCTATCTGCAAGAAGACGCAGCCAAAGGGCAAGAGGAAGTTCCATATTCGTTATGTACACACATGCGTACAAAACGAAGAGGAAAATGCTCAAGGAACTCACTAAAGGCAGCAAAGCAAAATGCTTCAGAGACTTGTGCAACGCAGCAGACGCACAGCCATTCGGATTGGCATACAATTTGGTGATGAGCAAACTGGCCAAACAGCCAACTCCAAAATGCCCAGATATGCTGTAAACATAGTACAAACACTATTTCCCAGCCAGTCAGCCATCAATGCAGCATACTCATGCGATTACAATCATTTGGAGACCATAGAGCCGATTACAACCGCCGATGTGCTAGAAATAGCAGCCAGGCTGAAGAACGACAAAACACCTGGACCGGACAACGTGCCAAACCGCGCGCTCAAACTAAACCAAAACCAGGAAAGGAACTCGAGAACCCCTCATCATACCGCACGCTATGTATGCTAGACACCACGGGGAAAATTCAGGAGAGAATTCTGTGCAACCTGTTGGAAAGCGAATTGACAGGCAACCAAGGGCTATCCGACCTCCAGTTTGGATTCCGGAGGGGCAGAAGCACTTCACAAGCAATCGCGGAAGTAACTGCAGTGGCAAGCAGCGCAATTAAAAGAACGCGTTGGGCAGGCGGAGACAAAAATACTACTTGACATGCACGCTGGACGTGAAAAATGCGTTTAACTCGGCTATGAGTCAATGGCAATAGGGTGGCGACAAGCAGGAAGCGATAGCTGGACTAGGAGAATCATCCTAGACGTTGGTGGGTTGATAGAAAGTTCTCTCAAACCGACTTTTATATGACGCAATTATTGACTGCCCACGGGTGCTTTAAATCCTATTTATATAGGTTTAAGCACGAGACGGATCCATTTTTAACAAACTGTGCGCGGACCAGAGAGGACGCAGAACATTTTTTTAGGAACTGCGGGGGTCAGAAGAGGAAATTCGGAAATCTAAAACAAACTTGTAAAGCGTACGAACATTAAGAATCTAGATTCCAATCGAATTTTAGGAATTTTAGGAACTGCGGGGGTCAGAAGAGGAAATTCGGAAATCTAAAACAAACTTGTAAAGCGTACAAACATTAAGAATCTAGATTCCAAATTTGGTTGCTCTAGCTCTTATTTTTCGCGCACTACTTAATCCCCCGGGCTCTATAGCACCACTTTTAATGATGTATAACTTCTAGTTTTTTTTTTATCAATCTTACCCAGATTTACAACATAGATCAAAAATGTTCTATTTATGATGTGTTCCAAAAAGAAATTCGATCGGTTGAAATTTGTGCTAAATAATCGTTTTTTTCGAATTGCGGGGGTCAGGGAAGGAAATTTAAAAATGAAAAACATACTCGTATAGCGTACGAAAATAACGAATCTAAGTTTGAAATTTGGTTTATCTAGCTCTTATAGTCTCTGAGAAACATTACATTACATACTTTTCGATTTTGCACATTTCCAATAGCTCCGCTTTGCTTATTTTTTACAAAAGGACAAAGGGGCTAAAAAACATACACACAGTTGTAAACGGAGTTTGTGTTTTATGGTGTCAAGAAGTGGTGGTGTTCTTCGGTGGTGCTTCCGTCGGCCCCCTGTACCGCGGTCGCTCTAGTAAATAAATCAGAGGAGTACACTACAATAAGTTACCGACTCTGCCTACCTGGCAATGGTGGTTTCCCTTAATCGCTGGAGCCTCCAATGCAGATCCCAAACAGGTCAAAGGTGGCAGGTGGAATGCCACTCAAGCCTAGGAAAATGGTCTTGAGTGGAAATTGTCGTAGTTTTCCCGCTCAATCATTTTACACAACACGCGACCCTGGACAGCTGATACATAATTCAGCGTTACCGGACCAGCTGATCGAATGGATTTTTTAGTATTTTTGCAGCACTGCGTAGACAATAAGATAAAATACTGAGGACAGTACAAATTCCAAAACATAGATAGCGCCACCCGATATGGAAACCGCTGCAAACCTTCAGGTAGCCTCATCCGTAACAATATTCAAATGGCATGCCACACAGTGGCTGCGGATCTGGATCTGGCCATGCCTATACACAAGGATCTTTTGAAAAACGAGGGAGCAAACAGTAACCTCACAAACCCTACAAAATCCACTCCGCTTCTGACTCACAGTTACCGGCGTAGTGGTCTGCGTCTGTGTCGTATCGGCCGGCAGCTCTTATTATACCCGGTGTGGCAGTAGGTAAATTGCAACATAAAATGGAAGAATGTCGAGAAATAACAATATTACTCCAGGTGGCAACCACAAAAGTGGAAATCCGCCCGTGGATACAACCACGGCTAGGGCACGGATTCTGGAGGCCCTAACTCCCATTCTCCATTCTAATAAGTAAAGCTACAAGCACAAACAAAGTGGCAAACGCAGTGGCAAACATAAAAGCATCCATGTTCGCCAAAGCAACCAGGTTGGCTCGGTCTCCGCCGGCTCCCCCGTCGGCGTCAGGAATCACTTATCGCCAAGCTCATTTTGCCATCCACGAAACCGGTAATGCAGAAAACATTACTCCCAGAAGGGCTAGAGACAATGCTAGCCTAACGCAAAGCCCAAAAAAGCAGCACAAAAAGTCCAAGACCTGAACTGGTTACATTGTTGAGCTAGGTACCATACTCGATAAGTTCCTATATCAAGTAAACAAAAAGGAGCCAATGCAACGCTCAATTACCTCCAACCACAAAACAATGCTGTTCCCAAAATGAGGAAAGCGTATGGTGGCTACTATGTGCAAATACTAAACGCCGCGCTACTGCTAGACGGTATTGCCAATGGTAGAGTAGTGGGGACCCCAATGACAGCGCAGATCAGCTAACAGCATTGATCAAGGCTGCATGTGACACGGTGATGAGACGATCGTGGAGTGGAAGGAACAAGATGCAGCCAGCTCTTTGGTGGAACCAATCCATAGCCGAAGCTCGCAAGGAATGTCTATCTGCAAGAAGACGCAGCCAAAGGGCAAGAGGAAGTTCCATATTCGTTATGTACACACATGCGTACAAAACGAAGAGGAAAATGCTCAAGGAACTCACTAAAGGCAGCAAAGCAAAATGCTTCAGAGACTTGTGCAACGCAGCAGACGCACAGCCATTCGGATTGGCATACAATTTGGTGATGAGCAAACTGGCCAAACAGCCAACTCCAAAATGCCCAGATATGCTGTAAACATAGTACAAACACTATTTCCCAGCCAGTCAGCCATCAATGCAGCATACTCATGCGATTACAATCATTTGGAGACCATAGAGCCGATTACAACCGCCGATGTGCTAGAAATAACAGCCAGGCTGAAGAACGACAAAACACCTGGACCGGACAACGTGCCAAACCGCACGCTCAAACTAAACCAAAACCAGGAAAGGAACTCGAGAACCCCTCATCATACCGCACGCTATGTATGCTAGACACCACGGTGAAAATTCAGGAGAGAATTCTGTGCAACCTGTTGGAAAGTGAATTTACAGGCAACCAAGGGCTATCCGACCTCCAGTTTGGATTCCGGAGGGGCAGAAGCACTTCACAAGCAATCGTGGAAGTAACTGCAGTGGCAAGCAGCGCAATTAAAAGAACGCGTTGGGCAGGCGGAGACAAAAATACTACTTGACATGCACGCTGGACGTGAAAAATGCGTTTAACTCGGCTATGAGTCAATGGCAATAGGGTGGCGACAAGCAGGAAGCGATAGCTGGACTAGGAGAATCATCCTAGACGTTGGTGGGTTGATAGAAAGTTCTCTCAAACCGACTTTTATATGACGCAATTATTGACTGCCCACGGGTGCTTTAAATCCTATTTATATAGGTTTAAGCACGAGACGGATCCATTTTTAACAAACTGTGCGCGGACCAGAGAGGACGCAGAACATGTCTTATTTGTCTGTCTGCTTTTAGATGCTGAACGAGAAGAACTGAGCCTAAGCATTGGGACTCCATTTATAGTCACCGACATGTTAGACATACTGCTCAGTTCGTAAACAATCTTTAAATACTTGCGTCGCACCGAAAGACAGCGCAAACAGAATCAGAATTCAAGAATCAGAATTCAAAATATAGATGAGTATCAAGAAGAGGGAAAGCGGAGAATAGGGTCAGATTTTAGTGGGTGCAAGTCCCGTACTTTTCGGCTTTCCCCCCTATGCAAACAAAAAAAAATAAGTAGGAAGTCTGTAGTCGAGTGTACTCGACTACGAGAGCCCCTTTGCCTACATATACAGCAATACACACAGAAACTCATAAAAACACACAGTTCTGCACGTACTTAGCCATTGCGCGCACTTTTTAGCCCCCCACGCTCTATAGCGCGGTACTCAATGGTGTAGAACTTCCGTGTTTATTGTTTAATTTGAACGAAATTTACAACGTAGATGAAGAATGGTCTACTCAATATGTTTGCGAAAAATAAATTTGATCGACTAAAAATTTTACCTTATAAACGATTTTTTAAAATTGCGGGGGAGGAAATTTGAAAATCTAAAACAAACTCGTATAGCGTACAAACATTAAAAATCTACGTTCCAAATTTCGTTGCTCTAGCTCTTATTTTGCGCGCACTACTATACCCCCCCGGGCCCAATAGCGCCACTTTTGATTATGTATAACTTCCGAGTTTCTTGATCAATCTTACCCGATCAAGAATGGCCTAATTATGATGTGTGCCAAAAATAAATTTGATCGGTTGAAAATTGTTCTAAATAATGGTTTTTTTTCGAATTGCGGGGTTCAGGGGAGGAAATTGAAAAATCAAAAATAAACTTGTATAGCGTACAAAAATAATAACAGGCGTTCATACGGACGGACGGACGGACGGACAGAAAGACGGACAGGGCTAGATCAACTCGTCTTGTCGTCCTGATTCAGAATATATATAGTTTATGGGGTCTCCGATGATTATTTCTATGTGTTACATACTTTTGGAATTTGCACAAATCCATTAGCTCCGCTTTGCTTCTTTTTTACAAAAACGCAAAGGGGCTAAAAAAAGAATTAAAAACACTTACTTAGACATTGCCCGCGCTTTTTAGCCCCACGCCCTTAATAGCGCGATTCTTAATGTTGTTTAACTTGTCCTTCTGCCCTTCTGTCCGTCCGTCCGTCTGTCCATCCCCCTGTCCGAACGACTGTATGAACGCCTGTTTCTCAGAGACTATAACAGCTAGAGTAACCAAATTTGGCATCTAGATTCATTATGATTGTACGCTACACGAGTTTGTTTTAGATTTTTGAATTTCCTCCTCAGACCCCATCTTTGGCACACATAATAGTTGAACCATTCGTGATCTACGTTGTGAATTTTGTTAAAATTGATTAAAATACTCGCAAGTTATACATCATTAAAAGTGCTGTTTTCTACGTGGAGGGGTTAAGTGATTCGCGCAAAATAAGAGCTAGTGCAACCAAACTTGGAATCTAGATTCATTTTGTTCATATGCTGTACGAATTTGTTTTAGATTTCAAAATTCAAAACACTCTGAAGTTATACATCATTGAAAGTGCTGTTTTCGTGCGCGGAGTGCTTCAGTGGTGCGCCCAAAAAAAGAGCTAGTGCAACCAAACGTGGAACCTTGAACGTTTTGTTCGTACGCTATACGAATTTGTTTAAGATTTCTCACTACCCCTCCTCTTCCCTGACCTACGCAATAAAAAAAAATAATTATTGGGCACATTTTTAAACTGATTAAATTTCTTCATCGCATACATATTAATTAGAGCATTCTTGATCTACGTGTAGAACTGTTCTATGTTGTATGTGTGTGTATGGTTGTGTATGTAGGCAAAGGGGCTCTCGTAGTCGGGTACAGTCTACATAATATATAGACCTCTACATAATATATATAGCAGCAGGTTTCCAGACAGTTATTGTTGTAGGCGTGTCTCACAATATGAGACTATAAAGGTGCGGACCACAGTGGCTATTCCGGCCATTGGCGACATAGCATCTAAGACAATAATTGAAAACTCGTTATATGTGGGTTGATAGAGGGTATTTTTCTATTATTACTTATAAGAAACGCTTTTAACTTAGCAAGGAATAGTATCTAAGAAGCAATAAATCGTTTCGAATTTCCTAGCGTCCTAGGTACTCCCCAAAGGATACAATCAATAAATGCATGGGCTACGGGCACACAGCCGCCAGATGCAGAAGCAAGCATCCTGTGCCACATGGAACTTGCTACAAGTGCGGTCAAACTCGACATAGCAGCAAAGATTGCCAGAACCAGCCTGCATGCATAGTGTGTTTTGGGAACAGCATCGAGGGCAAATTTGCAGCGCATTCTATACTGAGCAGGATGTGCACCGTGCACGTAAAAATGCTAAAAATTATCAAATATGGTTAAGTTCCTGCAGCTTAACCTAAATCATTGCAGGGCGGCCCAAGATCTGCTGGAGCAGACAGTCCATGAAAAAAAAATAGACTTCGCCATACTATGTGAGCAGTACACGGCGAAACTTGCTTGGGCAACGAACTGGGCAGTAGCAGGACAGCCCAGCGTGGCATAGCACTGATAGATGCATTTGCCACACTCGACGTTTGCCTGCCAAACATCGGCGGGCAGAGCACGTATTGCAGCGCAGGAAGTCGATTATTGAGTTGACTTTGCAAGCCCGGCTATTTTGAGAATAATCAAGTGGCAAGTCTCTGGAGCATACACGCAAAGCGACCAATTCACTATTTTCATGGAGACCACAAATCGCAGGCAGGGCAGCTGCAACAGTAGGCATACAGGCTACTTTGTGCAAATACTAAACGCCGCGCTACTGCTAGACGGTATTGCCAATGGTAGAGTCAGTGGGGACGCTAATGACACACAGATTAGCTAGCAGCATTGATCAAGGCTGCATGTGACATGGTGATGAGACGATCGTGCAGTGGAAGGAACAAGAGGCAGCCAGCTCTGTGGTGGAACCAATCCACAGCCAAAACTCGCAAAGAGTGTTTAGCTGCAAGGAGACGTAGCCAAAGGGGAAGAGGAAGTTCCAGCTTCGTTATGTACACACATGCGTACAAAACGAAGAGGAAAATGCTCAAGGAACTCACTAAAGGCAGCAAAGCAAAATGCTTCAGAGACTTGTGCAACGCAGCCGACGCACAGCCATTCGGATTGGCATACATGGGTGATGAGCAAACTGGCCAAACAGCCAACTCCAAAATGCCCAGATATGCTGTAAACATAGTACAAACACTATTTCCCAGCCAGTCAGCCATCAATGCAGCATACTCATGCGACTACAATCATTTGGAGACCATAGAGCTGATTACAACCGCCGATGTGCTAGAAATAGCAGCCAGGCTGAAGAACGACAAAGCACCTGGACCGGACAACGTGCCAAACCGCGCGCTCAAACTAATTATTGCTGCACGCCCAGACCTGTTCGTAGACACTTTCAATCGGTGCCTTTTTGAAGGTGTGATTCCAAACAGGTGGAACATACTCATACCAAAACCAGGAAAGGAGCTCGAGAGCCCCTCATCATACCGCCCGCTATGCATGCTAAACACCACAGGGAAAATTCAGGATAGAATTCTGTGCAACCTGTTGGAAAGCGAATTGACAGGCAACCAAGGGCTATCCGACCTCCAGTTTGGAATCCGGAGGGGCAGAAGCACTTCACAAGCAATCGCGGAAGTAACTGCAGTGGCAAGCAGCGCAATTAAAAGAGCGCGTTGGGCAGGCGGAGACAAAAATACTGATTGACATGCACGCTGGACGTGAAAAATGCGTTTAACTCGGCCAACTGGGCCAAAATATTAAATGCACTGGACGCTCGCTGAATATCACAATGCTTGATGTGAACTATCAGAAGTTACCTGGACAACAGGATACTAACGTTCGCATCAAGTAGACGACGGCATCAACACATCGTCACTGGAGGAGTACCACGAGATCAGTACTTGGGCGCCTAGTATGGAACGTTATGTACGATGACGTTTTGCGGCTATGTCTACAGGAAAGGTGCCAGCTGACCAGATTTGCCGATGATATTGCACTGGTGACTGTGGCTAAGTTGCTGAATAACGCCACCACAAAATGTGCCACAGCGATCGACAAGATCATTCAGTGGATGAGCGAGAACGGCCTTAGTCTGGCAGAGTACAAAACCGAAGCAGTGCTGGTTAGCAGCCGCAAGAAGGTGGATACAGCAACCTTACGAGTGGGCTCAACAATGATCTCAACAAAACCAACAATTAAGTAGCTGGGTGTGATGCTGGACCACCGGCTTACATATAGGCACCACATGGAATATGCCGGTAGGAAAGCGGAACAGTTGCCATAAGCAGAATGTTGGCAAACACTAACGGCCCTAAACAGGCTAGCAGGCGACTTATAGTTGGAGTGGTGAGATCGACAATTTTGTATGGCTGTAAGATATGGGCTGAGGCCATGTAAGTTACAACATACGGACGGAGTTGCAGAGCAACATACAGTCGATGCGCCCTTAGGGTCGCTTGCTGCTATCGAACTGTATCCGAGGATGCTGCGCTAGTTGTAGCTAGTATGACTCCACTGCAGCTACTAACAGCTCGCTCGCAAACCGTTCCTGTAAGTAGAGCTCACCTGCGATTGGAAACTTTAAGCCGATGGCAAGACATATGATTGGTGCAACTAGTGGCAAATGGGCCAGGAGGCTCATACCAAATCTAGTCCCCTGGATATTACGGAAACATGGGCAGGTAGACTTCTACAGTACCCAACTGATGACTGGTCATGTCTGCTTCAGAAGCTTCCTCTACCGCTTTAAGCTGGAGAGAAGCCCACTTTGTGACCAATATGGTGACCAAGATGAAGATGTTGAGAATGCCTTCTTTCAATGCCCACTATATGAAGGTGTACGGACCCAATATGAACGGCTGACTTCAGAAAATATAGTTGGTAAAATGCTTGGCAGCCACGAAGACTGGGATGCAGCTGCCAACATGGCGGCAATAATAATGAAAGGCTTGCGCCGCAGAGAAAGAATGCGCCGATCAGAGGAAGTGTTGGTCTAATGCCAACAAAACACAATTCTTCCTGCACTCCCCACCAGACCGTGAAGTATATCCTGAAGGAAGTCCCGCGGTCTGCCCCTCCCCACTCTTTAATTTTTCTCCTACTGTACATTTTATTATGTAAATTGTTACTCCTGTCTGTACTCGAGTGTACCCGACTACGAGAGCCCCTTTGCCTACATATACACCCATACACACACATACTCATACATACACACAGCTCTGCACGTACTTAGGAAAAGGTAGTCTTAGAAATTAAAGTCATACCGCAGTAAACTACAGCTGACGACGTGATGCAAGACGTGATCTCGAAAATTGAGGAGGACTTGCGAATAAAAGCCACCTCAAGCTGCGTAGGGGTTACCGAGGGACCCAGGCCGTTACCATGGTCCTCCAAAACGATACCGGGGAAATACTCCTTGCGGCAAAGACTGTGCGTATTGGGTGGCCAACGTGTCGCATACGCAGCACAGTGAAGCCAAGGAGTTCCTACAGGTGCCAGGAGTTTGGGCACATCGCTTCCAGATGCAGGAGCAAGGTAGACTCGTCTGCCAACTGTTTTAATTGCGGCGGAGAAGGAGACTCTTCTAAGGAATGCAACAAAGCAGCCCGGTGTATACTGTGCACGGCCTGGGGGACGTAACGCGGGGCACCACACACTTAACAAAGGGTGTCGCACTACGTGAAGGCTGTCAAAACACTGAAAAATTTGGTTTATCCAACTTAACCTAAACCATTGCAGAGCGGCTCAATCCAATCTGAGCTTAACGCAGACCTTGCCATCCTGAGCGAACTCTATACGAGGAAGTATGAGGGGAGCTGGGATCAGAGCAAAAAAGAAACAGCAGCTTTATGGAGCTTTGGGCAACCGGCACCGCAGTTATCCCCCGTGGGCACCTCGGACGGTTACGTCAGTGCTATGATGAGCGGCATCTGCATCTATAGCTGCTACATCGCACCTGGTACGTGAATAAAGAATTTCGCAGAAGTAGTAGATGAGCTTGTGAGTGACGTTAAAGGTCTTTCTCCAGTGCATATTGCAGGCGATTTGAATGCCTGGGCAGTGCAATGGGGAAGCGCAAGGACTGCCGCGAAGGTGAGACTCCTGCTCGACGCCCTAGCATTGCTCAATGTGTCTCTCCTGAACACAGGCAACACGCTAACGTTCAGTAAAGCAGGAAGAGGTTCAATAAATTACCTGATTTTTGCCAGTCCAGTCCTGGCCAGGACTCGTCAGCGAGTGCAGACGTGTTTTCTTTACTGCACAAAATATTAAATTATTAACCAAATAATAATAAATAAAAAAAGCCTAAACACTTATTTCTTGTGTGCTGAAGCGGTAATAACGTTGATAGCGCACAAAACAATGAGACAAAACGATGTTTGGGCCATGCGTGAAGAAGATGAACGCCGTCTCTCTAAACAGCATTGCAACGCGTACTTTTCGTATGTTTCTACTTAACCCGCGCAACACGCCGGAACTAGTGCTAAACAAGGTCGCTCAGCTCGCGCTCTTTAAACGTACCAACAACAATAGACAGAGCGCGGTCTTGCTCACCGTCAATCCCAACAACTAACAACACGCTAGTGAGCGAACAGGGCACTTCTCCCTTGCCGAACTCCACCCCGTAACAAGTACATACGAAAGTATTATGCACTCGAACTGTAACTAGCACTGTAACTGCTCTCTCAAACACGAGCGCTATAACAACAACAACTGCAATAGTAACAGCCGCTCGCCCGATTACTTCGTCGGCTACAACTAAGTCAGCAACGCTCTCTGCATTGTCAACAAAGAAAGTTTCTAGCATACAGACAGGCATGGATCGCTACATACAAATAAAACGCAAACTAAGCCCACAAAATTTAACAATAGGGAGCAAAGCGAAAATAATTAGTAAAATTCCAAGTCGCACAACAAACGACAGTAACAGATTTGCCATCTTCGCAGAAAATCAAGATATACCTTCGTCTAACAATAATCTCAGTAAAAAGCCCAAGCCGCTACCTATTGTTATCAGAGAGAAGACCACTAATGCTCTTGTACAAAATAGTTGAACTGATTGGAAAGGATAACTTCCACGTTATCCCCCTATCTAAAGGCAACATCCAAGAGACTAAAGTCCAAATCAAAACGGATCCTCCGTTTTCAGAACGCTGACCAAATTCGTCTCCGACAACAATCGTAACTTCTATACCTATGAACTCAAAAGTGGCAAAGACCTGCAAGTGGTTCTAAAAGGTATAGAACCAGATGTAAGCCCTACTTATATTTCAGAAGCGTTGAAGGTACAGGGCTTCAACAATAAGTCGGTATTCAATATCCTAAATAAAGAAAAAAGCCGCAACCAATGTTCAGAGTGTAACTCGAAACGGAATCATACGCACTTAAGAAGAATGAGGTGCATCTTATCTACAAAGTCCAGCTTCTACTGCACCGTAGAATCACGGTGGAAGAACCGCGCAAGAGGATAGGACCAGTGCAATGTGCTAACTGCCAAGAGTACGGCCATAAATGGTCGTATCGCATTCTTCGCCCTGGATGTAGAGCAGGTGGTGAACTCAACGATTCTGCAAGCTGCCCCTTAATAGGGATGACTCCAGCACTATTAAGTGTTGTAAGTGTGGAGGTAACCATACAGAAAACTACCGAGGATGCCCGGTGTATAAATAATTATATTGCCGCCTTAATCAACGAATGTCTTCAGCACCTCTAACAAGCGGATGGAGTACTTCTATGCCTCCCCAATCTACTAGGAACGTAACTTTATCAGATACATTTTATCGGTCCAAATTAATGAAATCATCTCATTTGCAAATGCACTTAAGTCAAGTCTGGAAGCCCCTGCAAATACTATTCGTCCACCATCTCCAGCTCATGAGGTTAAAAAATAAGCTTAGCAACAAACCGCACCTCTGCAAAACAGCATCGAAACTCTGTAATTACTCGCACCCAATTGCAATGTAACTCAAGCCACGGTGTACTGACTGCCTCGATACACAATTTCTGAGGACGAATTTATGAATTTTTCAACACTCTGGGCGATTCATAGCAGCAGGTGAAGCTGGAAACAAACTAGATTTTGCTTCCCCGGGCCGACCTACATACTGGCCAACAGACCCAAAAAATTGCCGGACCTGATCGACTTCGCAGTAACAAAATATATTTCTCGGTACCAGATATCAGCACAATGTCTTATAGATTTATCATCGGACAAATCACCTGTTTTGTTAAACCTTTTCCAACGCACTGAGATTGAGGACCAACCGCAAACATTGACATCCAGTATAACTAACTGGATTAAATTTAAACAAATAAGAAGTCTGTAGTCGAGTGAACCCGACTACGAGAGCCCATTTGCCTTCATATACAGCCAAACACACATACTCATACATACACACAGTTCTGCACGTACTTAGCCATTGCGCGCACCTTTTAGCCGCCCACGCTCTATAGTTGCTGTACTTATTGTTGTATAACTTCCGTGTTTAATGTTCAATTTTAACGAAATTTACAACGTAGATGAATAATGGTCTACTTAATATGTGTGCGAAAAATAAATTTGATTGGTTGAAAATTGTTAATAATAATCGTTTTTTTTTCGAATTGCGGGGGTCAGGGGAGGAAATTTGAAAAATCCAAAACAAACTCGTATAGCGTACGAACATAACAAATCTACGTTCCAAATTTCGTTGCTCTAGTTCTTATTTTGCGCGCACTACTATACCCCCCCGGGGCCTATAACGCCACTTTTGCTGATCTATAACTTCCGAGTTTTTTGATCAATCTTACCCAGAATCACAACATGGATCAAGAGCGGTCTAATTATGATGTGTGCCAATAAATAAATTTGATCGGTTGAAAATTTTACTTAATAATCGATTTTTTCGAATTGCGGGGGTCAGAGGAGGAAATTGAAAAATCCAAAACAATCTTGTACAGCGTACAAAAATGATAAGTCTACGTTTAAAATTTGGTTGCTCTAGCTCTTATAGTCTCTGAGAAACAGGCGTTCATAGGGTCGGACGGACGGACAGACAGACGGACAGGGCTAGATCAACTCGTCTTGTCGTCCTGATTCAGAATATATATAGTTTATGGGGTCTCCGATGATTATTCCTATGTGTTACATACTTTTGGATTTTGCAAATTTCCAATAGCTCCGCTTTGCTCTTTTTTACAAAAAGGCAAATGGGCTAAAAACGCAGCTGAGACATTACACGAGTACATGCTCCAGATGAAGAAGATTGCCGCAATCGGGAACGTAGAACACGTGGCAGTGATCTCATATATTGTGAACGGGCTGGAGATTAAAAATCAGTTCAAATACGCCAAGCTACGTTGCAAGTCGTTCAGAGAATTGAAAAACGAGTTCGATATATATGATCGCCTGAATGTCGCGGAGAGAAAAACGGAGCAAAAAGCAAAGCCGACAGTCGTAAAGAACGCTAAACAACATTGTTTTAACTGTGGCTTAATGGAGCACAAGCGGAAAGATTGTACAGCAGTAACAAAGTGTTTCAGTTGCAATCAAGAGGGTCACATTTCGCGTAACTGCCCCATGAAAGTTAAAACTGTAAACGTGGTCGTTGATCGAAAGCGGTTAAAAGCGGTGAAGATAAATGGTGGCCTGATAGAGTGTTTAGTGGATTCCGGATCGGATGTTACACTCATCAGAGAAAATGTCCTAAGTCGGTTACAAACTAGAATTGAAGAATTCGTTAACTCTACGCGGATTGGGAAACAAATTAACAAGAGCCAAAGGATGTTTTCACGCAAAAGATGGTGTCGATCAGCTGGAGACTGACCAACAATTCTTAGTGGTTCCAAGTGGTCACATAGATGCCGATGTTTTGTTGGGCTATGACTTTATCAGAAAATTCCAGATGATCTCCGACAAGGATGGATTCACATTTTTTAAAGATGAAGATAGCCAAGAGTCAAAAGTTAAGTATGACAATAGTGCAATGTTTCTGTAGATCCACGTTTTGTTATAGACCCGAAACACCAGAAGGCAGAGGAGCAGCTGATTAAAAGCAGTTATCGGACGAAGCCAACAGTCGCGAAGTGCTGCCCAATAAAAATGTTGCCTGAGGGGTTGATACAACAGCTTCGGCATTCACCCGCGCTTTCATCTGAAGCAGGCGAAGCAGTTAAAAAGCAAGTTGCAGAGGAAATTGATCATTTGAGACCTAACAAGTTAACTGGCGAGGTTCGGCAGTTACATCTGATGCGTTTAAAGAATCCATGGACGAGAACAAAGATGATCAGGTGTGGACTACGACGGGAGTAGCCAGAGATGAACCAGCCAAGTGGTATAAGCATGTCGCCAAGGTACAAAGACAATTAAGTTCACATGTGCATGCAGCAACCAAGTCGTCGCCATTTGAGATAATGATCGGAACTAAAATGTACACTCAAGGCACGGATAGGGATGAATTAAGACAGTTGACAAGACAAACCATCCAGCAATCGCAACAGTTATACAAGCATAACTCTGATAAGAAACGCCGCCTAGAGTACGAGTATAAAGAAGGAGACCTGGTGGCCATAAAGAGGACTCAATTTGTGGCAGGACGGAAGCTGGCTAATGAATATCTGGGTCCATATGAGGTAACCAAAGATTAAACGTAACGGGCGATATGACGTTAGAAAGGCAGCCAACGTCGAGGGACCAAATCTGACGACTACATCATCCGATCACATGAAGTTATGGAGATACATAGCAGAAAAAGATGATCTGTTGTCATCTGGGACAGATGATGAAGGTCAGGAGGGCCGAATGTAAGATGATGAGTAGCAAGCACTGTCGGTGGCCCATGTGAATGGTTGCCGAACAAGCGAATGGCAAAGCAGTGGTAACGACGAAGAAGAAGACATTCTAAGGCAGGGAGTCGCTGATCGTGGTTCGCATAAGAAGGTAGTGGCTAAGAAGAAATAAATAGTAAAAGTTACAAGTCGTAAAGTAAAGTCGGAACCCAATTGTTATACACACTAAATAATATACACGTCTTAATAATAAATAATAACCTAAGGGATTTATCCCTTACATGTATATGTATATGTATATGTATATGTATAGGTATATGTATATGTATATGTATATGTATATGTATATGTATATGTATATGTATATGTATATGTATATGTATATGTATATGTATATGTATATGTATATGTATATGTATATGTATATGTATATGTATATGTATATGTATATGTATATGTATATGTATATGTTATATGTATATGGATATGTATATGTATATGTATATGTATATGTATATGTATATATACGTATATGTATATGTATATGTATATGTATATGTATATGTATATGTATATGTATATGTATATGTATATGTATATGTATATGTATATGTAATATGTATATGTATATGTATATGTATATGTATATGTATATGTATATGTATATGATATATGTATATGTATATGTATATGTATATGTATATGTATATGTATATGTATATGTATATGTATATGTATATGTATATGTATATGTATTTGTATATGTATATGTATATGTATATGTATATGTATATGTATATGTATATGTATATGTATATGTATATGTATATGTATATGTATATGTATATGTATATGTATATGTATATGTATATGTATATGTATATGTATATGTATATGTATATGTATATGTATATGTATATGTATATGTATATGTATATGTATATGTATATGTATATGTATATGTATATGTATATGTATATGTATATGTATATGTATATGTATATGTATATGTATATGTATATGTATATGTATGTGTATATGTATATGTATATGTATATGTATATGTATATGTATATGTATATGTATATGTATATGTATATTTATGTATATGTATATGTATATGTATATGTATATGTATATGTATATGTATATGTATATGTATATGTATATGTATATGTATATGTATATGTATATGTATATGTATATGTATATGTATATGTATATGTATATGTATATGTATATGTATATGTATATGTATATGTATATGTATATGTATATGTATATGTATATGTATATGTATATGTATATGTATATGTATATGTATATGTATATGTATATGTATATGTATATGTATATGTATATGTATATGTAGATTTATGTATATGTATATGTATATGTATATGTATATGTATATGTATATGTATATGTATATGTATATGTATATGTATATGTATATGTATATGTATATGTATATGTATATGTATATGTATATGTATATGTATATGTATATGTATATGTATATGTATATGTATATCTATATGTATATG
>JBAMBS010000475.1:0-28844 GCA_037044455.1 Zygothrica quintamaculata
ATAACGAATCTAGATTTCAAGTTTGGTTGCTCTAGCTCTTATAGTCTCTGAGAAACAGGCGTTCATACGGACGGACGGACGGACGGACGGACGGACGGACGGACGGACGGACAGACGGACAGACGGACGGACGGACGGACGGACGGACAGACAGACGGACAGGGCTAGATGAACTCGTCTTGTCGTCCTTATTCAGAATATATATACTTTATGGGGTCTCCGATGATTATTTCTATGTGTTACATACTTTTGGATTTTGCATATTTCCAATAGCTCCGCTTTGCTCTTTTTTTACAAAAAAGGCAAAGGGGCTAAAAATGTTAAGCTCCTATTCTCAACATTTGTATGTCATTAAAGATAGCAGCTCAAGGCCTTTGCAGCCAAAGCTCCTAACTCTATAGTTTATAAGTTTACTTATAAGCTCGTTTCATAATAAATAAATAAATAAGTAAATAATATTATATTTAATATTTAGATAATTCTTGTTTACGTTGTGAACTTCGTTAAGATTGGATAAAGAACACGGCTGCTATACAACATTAAGCATTGCCCGGGGCGTTACAAAAGAACGCGCAATGGCTTAAACTGCGTCTAAAACTGTGAACATGTGTGTGTATTTGTGTGTATGTGACTGTATGTAAGCAAAGACGTTTTCGTAGTCGGGAACACTCAATTACAGATGTTTTACTTGGCAAAGGGATTAAAACGGAAGAAAATGGAAATCTGAAAAATCGAGAATTATGTAACAGGTACAAATAACCATCGGAGACCCCATAAAATATATATATTCTGAATCAGAACGACAAGACGAGTCGATCTAGCCATGTCCGTTTATCCGTCAGTCTGTCCGTCCGTATGAACGCCTGTTTCTCAGAGACTATAAGAGCTAGAGTAACCATATTTGAAATCTAGGTTCGTTGTTTTCATACGCTACACCAGTTTGCTTTATATTTTTAAATTTCCTCCCCTGACTTCTGAAATTCGAAAAAAAACATTATTAAGCACAATTTTCAACCGATTGAATTTCTTTTTGGCACACATCATAATTAGACCATTCTTGGTCTATGTTGTAAATCTGGGTAGGATTGATCAAAAGAACTCGGAGGTTATACATCATTAAAGTGGTGTAATGGAACCCGGGGGGTTAAGTGGTGCGCGGAAAATAAGAGCTAGAGCAACAAAATTTTGGAATCTAGATTCGTTATATATGTACGCTATACGAGATTGTTTTAGATTTTCGAATTTTCTACCCTGACCCCCGCAATACGAACAAACTGATAATAACGCGCAATTTTCTTTATCGCACACATATTAATTAGACTATTCGTGATCTACGTTGTGAATTTCGTTAAGATTGAACAATAAAAACGAATGTTATACCCCCGCAATTCGAAAAAAACGATAACTTGAGTTATTATGCTATTTACCCAAAGTACCCGAAATCTGGGAATAACGCAGATAATAATTTTGACAACATATTTCCGTTTTAGTGTTTCAGAAAAATATGTCTTTTACTATTTTTAAACAAAACAACAACAATGAACAATAACAAAATCTGTAGTCGAGTGTACCCGACTACCCTTTACCAACAGATGCAACCATACGCATACATACCCACAGTTTTACACGCACTTTAAGCAATTTCGGGCGCATTTTAGCCTCCCGCGTTTCATAACACCTTTTAAATGTATTAATTTAGAGTTTTTTTGTTCAATGGTTACTCACACAGTTTTGCACGTACTTAGCTATTGCGTGTGCCTTTTAGCTCCTGCGCCTTAATGCGCGATACATAACGTTGTATTTCTTTCATGTCTACTCTTCAATCCTAATGAAATTGACAACATAGATCAGAAATGGTCTAATTAAAATGTGTGCCAAAAAGAAATTTAACCGGTTGAAAATTGCGCCTTATAATCAATTTTTTCGAATTACGGAAGTCAGGGGAGGAATATCAAAAATCTTAAACAAACTCGTATAGCGTACAAACATAACAAATCTAGATTTTAAATTTGGTTGCTCTAGCTCTTATTTTGCGCTTACCACTTAACCCCCAGGGCTTTGTAAGACCATTTTTAGCCCCTTTGCCAAAAAAAAAAGCGAAGCCGAGCTAATGGAAATGCGCAAAATCCAAATAAATTTATCAGTTAGAAATAATCATCGGAGACCCCATAAAGTATATATCTTCTTGATCAGGACGACAAGACTAGTTGATCTAGCCATGTCCGTCAGTCCATCCTTATGAACGCCTGTTTCTCAGAGAATATAAGAGCTAGACTAACCAAATTTGAAATCTAGATTCGTTGTTTTCATACGCTAGACCAGTTTGTTTTAGATTTATAAATTTCCTCTCCTGACCCCTGAAATGCGAAAAAAAAACATTATTAAGCACAATTTTCAACCGATTGAATTTATTTTTGGCACACATCATAATTAGACCATCCTTGTTCTATGTTGTAAATCAGGGTAGGATAGATCAAAAGAACTCGGAAGTTATACATCATTAAAAGTGGTGTAATGGAACCTGGGGGGTTAAGTGGTGCGTGGAAAATAAGAGCTAGAGCAACCAAATTTGAAATCTAGATTCGTTATTATTGTAAGCTTTAAAGCCTGGAATAATGTTTTGGCACCAAGATTTTAGCAATGGCTAAAACCAAGCAAGGCCTCCGAAAGGCCAGAACAAAAAGTGATGTATAACTTCAGTTTTTTGATCAATCCTACCTAGATTCACAACTTAGCAAGAATGGTCTAATTATGATGTGTAC
Organism: Zygothrica quintamaculata; assembly: GCA_037044455.1. Taxonomy (NCBI): domain Eukaryota; kingdom Metazoa; phylum Arthropoda; class Insecta; order Diptera; family Drosophilidae; genus Zygothrica; species Zygothrica quintamaculata. The sequence goes on from JBAMBS010000475.1 coordinate 2,763, forward strand.
CAAAAAGAAATTCAATCGGTTGAAATTTTTGCTTAACAATCGTTTTTTTCGAATTGCGGGGGTCAGGGGTGGAAATTTTAAAATCTAAAGCAAACTCGTATAGCGTACGAAAATAACGAATCTACTTTTAAAATTTGGTTGCTCTAGCTCTTATGTCTCTGAGAAACAGGCGTTCATACAGACGGACGGACGGATGGTCAGACGGACATGGCTAGATCAACCAGTCTTGTCGTCCTGATCAAGAAGATATATACTTTATGGGGTCTCCGGTGATTAATTCTATATGTTACATACTTTTGTATTTTTTCACATTTCCATTAGCTCCGCTTTACTCTTTTTTATAGCAAAGGGGCTAAAAACTAAATTTGATATAAGCTGATAAAAATACAATTTAACTATGCATACATTTATAAATTTTAATTATTGAAATCCATTTAAATCTAAAGCAAAATATAACAATACATCTTTAATAATATTCATTTAAAATTTAGAAAGGAAATAAATACAACGCAACAGCCCCATCATACAAAAAACAATTATACTTATATTGACTTATAATAATTTAATTCTGAAATAAAATAAGCTCTGATTGCTCCTATATTAAGAAACTATATAAAGTAATATATATTTCTAATAACACTGTATGTACTCAAATCCGTCTGCTAGTCAGCCTGTCCGCTTCTTTTTTCCGCGTTTCTTACAAAGTATGCTTAAGCATTGTTCCTCTGCTAAATATTTTAAATGCATTAATGTTATGTATGTACTATAACATTATTCGATGTAAAATTTTAATATTTTACTAACCAAAATATTTTTGTTTTAAAAAGGATACAATACATAGGCAACAACAACGCCAAACATAACTTCAAAATAATACATATCTTTATATCGATCCAAGACTTCAGCCAACATTTTAGCATCCTGAATATTACGAGGTATTTTTAAATGTTTTTTTTCAGAACTGAAAAAAAAACATAGTAATTAGAATAATGTTCACATAGAATAACTTTTCTTATGAGACTCTGTATCAAGGAGTAAGCTTGTCATAATTTTATAACAACACATTTAGTGTTTAAAAAACAATCCTCTTAATCACTCACGCATTCAATTCGGGAAAAATGGCATATAAATAGCACATCGCTGTCAAACAGGAAACGAATATTCCAAGCGCAATAATTACAGATATTTTTGTAGCTTTTTTTTCATCTGTCGACACCGACTGTTTTTGTGGCATCGCCGGTTGTTGTTTTGCATTAGGTTGCCTATCTTCTTGTAGTTGTTTTGATGTTTTGCGATTTCTCTTTTCAGGGCTTCGATTGCGCATGTCTATCGTCTTATCACCAAAATGCACTTTTATATAAATTTAATTGTCATCAATTGATGAGGTCAAGTTTAGTTGGTTGCCACTTACCGCAGCTGTCACTTATAAAAGACATCAAAGAGATTAGAGAATAGTTGCTTGGCAAGATACTTTTTCTGCGCACAATAACTTGTTTGCCAAATATAATGCGATATTCTTTTAGTGGGAATTTTACACAAATTCGACAAAATTTAAACAAGTAAAAACACATGTACAAATTCTGTTCACATTGAGATTACATGTGAATTCACTAAAGATGTTGGTAACAAAAAATAACTTAATACATGTTGCATTTTACAACTGCTTCCCTTTAGAAAATTACCTAGCTATTGTTCCTCAATTCATGTAACATATTCACAGTGTGACCATTGATATCTATATTTTTTTTTGGTTTTAAAATACCATTAAAGTATACACAGTCGAGTGCCGATAATTCGTAATACCACGGGCATCACATTTTTTACGAATTACGCGGGATTTTGAATTAGCGAGGTTTCAATTCAACCAGGCTATTTTACATAGTGCTTACATATTTCTTAATTGTTGGATTCAACAAGTCAACATAAGTACATTCATTTGTACATTATATATATTAAATCCACATTAAATTAATTAATTATTTGTACGTTTTTTCGACATTTTTACGCGTTTTAATATTCTTTGCGTTGCGAAAAATATTACGAATTAACGTGGGGACCAAAATGTATGAAATTTTTAGGAATTATGGAATTCTTTTTCAAGGGGACAGACTGTATATGATTACCATCTTTGCAATTTAAAACAAGTAAGAAATCTGTAGTGAAGTGTAGCCGACTTCGGAAGCCCCTTTGCCTACATAAACAGCCATATACACACATACTTACACATTAACACAGTTTTGCACATGTTTTGCAGTGCGTGAGCCTTTTAGCCCCCGTCGATTTAATGCGCGATACTTAACGTTGTATTACTTCCGTGTTTATTCTTCAATCCTAATGAAATTCACAACATATATCAGAAATGGTGTAACTAAAATGTGTGCCAAAAAGAAATTTGATCGGTTGAAAATTGTGCTTAATAATCATTAGCCCCTTTGCCTTTTTGTAAAAAAAGAGTAAAGCGGAGCTATTGGAAATGTGCAAAATCCAAAAGTATGTAACACATAGAAATAATCATCGGAGACCCCATAAAGTATATATATTCTGAATCAGGACGACAAGACGAGTTCATCTAGCCCTGTCCGTCTGTCTGTCTGTCCGGCTGTCCGTCTGACCGTCTGTCCGTCTGTCCGTCTGTTCGTCTGTATGAACGCCTGTTTCTCAGAGACTATAAGAGCTAGAGCAACCAAACTTGAAATCTAGATTCGTTATGTTCGTAGGTTATACGAGTTTGTTTTTGATTTTTGAATTTCCTCCCCTGACCCCCGCAAATCGAAAAAAACGATTATTAAGCATAATTTTCAACCGATCAAATTTATTTTTGGCACACATCATAATTAGACCATTCTTGATCGATGTTGTAAGTCTGGGAAAGATTGATCAAAAATCTCGGAAGTTATAGATCATCAAAAGTGGCATTATGGGCCCCGGGGGGGTATAGTAGTGCGCGCAAAATAAGAGCTAGAGCAACGAAATTTGGAACGTAGATTTGTTATGTTTGTACGCTATACAAGTTTGTTTTTGATTTTTAAATTTCCTCCCCTGACCCCCGCAAATCAAAAAAAACGATTATAAGGTACAATTTTTAACCGTTAAGATTTCTTTTCCGCACACATATTAAATAGACCATTCTTCATGTACGTTGTGAGTTTCGTTAAAATTGAACGAAAAACACGGAAGTTATACAACAATAAGTACCGCGCTATAGAGCGTGGGGGGCTAAAAGGCGCGCGCAATGGCTAAGTACGTGCAGAACTGTGTGTATGTATGAGTATGTGTGTGTATGGCTGTATATGTAGGCAAAGGGGCTCTAGTAGTCGGGTACACTCGACTACAGACTTCTTACTTGTTTTTTTTCGAATTGCGGTGGTCAGGGAAGGAATATCAAAAATCTAAACCAAACTCGTATAGCGTACGAACATAACAAATCTAGATTCCAAACAAGTAAGAAGTCTGTAGTCGAGTGTACCCGACTACAGAGCCTCTTTGCCAACATATACAGCCATAAACACACATACTCATACATACACACAGTTCTGCACGTACTTAGGCCAGTGTGCGCACCTTTTAGCCCCCTACGCTCTATATCACCGTACTTAATGTAGTATAACTTCCGTGTTTATTGTTTAATTTTAACGAAACTCACAACGTAGATGAAAAATGGTCTACTTAATATATGTGCGTAAAAGAAATTTAATCGGTTAAAAATTGTATCTGAAAATCGATTTTGAAAATTGCGGGGGTCATGGAGGAAATTGAAAAATCCAAAACATACTCGTATAGCGTACGAACATAACAAATCTACGTTCAAATTTCGTTGCTCTAGCTCTTATTTTGCGCGCACTACTATACCCCCGGGGCCCTCAATGCCCACTTTTGCTGATCTATAACTTCCGAGATTTTTGATCAATCTTACCCAGATTCACAACAACGATCAAGAATGGTCTAATTATCATGTGTGCCAAAAATAAATTTGATCGGTTGAAATTTGTGCTAAATATTCGTTTCTTTTCGAATTGCGGGGGTCAGGGAAAGAAATTGAAAAATCAAAAACAAACTCGTTATAGCGTACGAACATAACAAATCTACGTTCCAAATTTCATTGCTCTAGCTCTTATTTTGCGCGCACTACTATACCCCCCCCCCCCCTCGGCCACACCACGGGGCCCATAATGATGAAAATGAAAATTGTGCTTAATAATCGATTTTTTCGTATTGCAGTGGTCAGGGGAGGAAATTGAAAAATCCAAAACAAACTCGTATAGGGTACGAACATAACAAATCTACGTTCCAAATTTCGTTGCTCTAGCTCTTATTTTGCGCGCACTACTATACCCCCCGGGGCCCATAACGTTACTTTTGCTGATCTATAACTTCCGAGATTTTTGATCAAGATCAAATTTACAACATGGATCAAGAGCGGTCTAATTATGATGTGTGCCAAAAATAAATTTGATCGGTTGAAAATTGTGTTTAATAATCGATTTTTTCGAATTGCGGGGGTCAGGGGAGGAAATTGAAAAATCAAAAACAAACTTGTACAGCGTACGAAAATGATTAATCTAGGTTTAAATTTTGGTTGCTCTAGCTCTTATAGTCTCTGAGAAACAGGCGTTCATACGGACGGACGGACGGTCGAACGGACGGACGCACCGACGGACGGACAGACAGACGGACAGACAGACAGACGGACAGGGCTAGATCAATTCGTCTCAGATTCAGAATAAATATACTTTATGGGGTCTCCGATGATTATTTCTATGTGTTATATACTTTTGGATTTTGCATATTTCCAATAGCTCCGCTTTGTTCTTTTTTACAAGGGGCTAATTAGATTGCTGTAGCTCTTAGCTTGCGCTTACCACTTAACCACCCCGGTAGGGTTGCCAACCATACTGTTTTAAACAGTATTATACTGTTTTCGAGTAAATTATACTTTATACTGTTGAACATAAAAACAGTATCCAAAAATACTGTTTTTTTCTGATTTCAACAATCAAGTTATTAACACTAAGTCGCAAAATCAAAAATCTAGTGGCCTATTGGAAAATTTTTTCCCAAAGACTTCTGTTTCTGCTTCTGGCATTTCTTCTGCATCAAATGATCACAACAATGTAACGGCAGCCGAGTTAGCTTTTACATTTCACACTGTAAAGCACAACTTATCGTATAATAGCCAGGACTGCACGATGAAATTAAACAAAACTATATTTCTTGATTCAAAAATACTAGCTAATATACGTTTGGGCAGAACTAAGATGGAGGCATTAGTAACCGAAATTCTTGGCCCGCACTCTGTGCAGCCCGTTGTCGAAAAGATAACAAATAATAATATATTTTATTGTCTGCAAACAGATGCAACCAACAAAAAAAATATTAAAGTATTCCCTCTGGTTGCTTAATATTTCACCCCTGAGGAGGGAATTCAACAAAAACTATTAGATTTCTTTGAAAATCCTAATGAATCAGCCAATGGGATGTTTTCAGCCATTCAAAATTCTTTAGAGTATTATCAGCTTCCCTTAAGCCAGATATCAGGTCTTAGTGCTGATAACACTAATGCAAATTTTGGCCACAACCATTCATTGTACACAAACATGGTAAAGGTTGTACCAAATTTAATAAAAGGAAACTGCCATGCTCATATTGTCCACAATGCAATAAAACATGCAATGCATTCTTTAAGTTATGATATAGAAAACATAATTTTAAAAATTTATAGCCATTTCTCTGTTTCTGCTTGCAGAAGAGATTTGTACTCAGAACTAACGCATTTTAAGATACCTTATGAAAATGTGGCACAAGACCAAAAGTTTATGGGTATGAATACTGGTAAAAATTGAGCTATTTATTAAAAAATACATCAGAAGATTTTAAAAACATCACCAAAATTATTTCATTACTTCTTTCTGTTCCCGACACCTCTGCATTCACTGAACGAACTTTTTCTATAATGAATGCAAAGTGGCGTGAAGGAAGAAACAAAGCATCTATTAATTTGATTAAAAATGAGCTCCTTATTTGTGTAAATATGAATTATAGTTGTACAGAAGTATATGAAATTTTCAAAAAAGATTCGAAATTATTAAACTGTGCTAAAAACTCTCAAAAATATGTATTTAAAAAATAAATAAATAAGATACTGTTTGTTTTTCTAAAATACTGTTCAAAATTCGTTTTTTTTCAAAAATATACTGTTTTTCTTGGCAACCCTACACCCCGGTGACCATAAGACCATTTTTAATGATTTTAGATTTATTATTTTCGTACGCTATACGAGATTGTTTTAAATTTATCAATTTTCACCTCTGACCATTGCAATTCGAAAAAACGATTATTGAGCACAATTTTCAATCGATCAAATTTCTTTTTGGCACACTTAATAATTATACCATTCTTGATCTATGATGTAAGTCTGGGTAAGATTGGTAGAAAAACTCAGAAGTTATACATCATTAAATGTGCTGTTATGTTGGCGGCGGGGGGTTAAGTGGTGAGCGCAAAATAAGAGCTAGAGCAACCAAATTTTAAACTTAGATTTGCTATTTTCGTACGCTTTTAAGTTTGCTTTAGATTTTTGAATTTCCTCCCCTGACTTCAGCAATTCGAAAAAATAACGATTATTAAGCACAATTTTTAACCGATTGATTTTCTTTTTGGCACACATCATTATTAAACATTCTTGATATATGTTCACAACATTGTGAATCTCATTGAGATTAATTAAAAAAAGCTCGGAAGTTATTTTCGAATTGCCTTCTCTGACCCCCGCAATTCGAAAAAAACGATTATTAAGCACAATTTTCAACCGATTAATTTTTTTTTTTCGCACATAATAACTAGGCCTATTTTAGTCTACGTTCTGAATTTCGTTAAGATTGAACAATAAACTTGGAAGTTATACAACATTAAGTATCGCGCAATACAGCGCGGGGGGCTAAAAGCGGCGCAATGGCTAAGTATGTGTAGAACTTTGTGTATGTGTGTGTATAGCTCTATATGTAGTCAAAGGAGGTCTCGTAGTCGGGTACACTCGGCTGCAGATTTCTTACTTGTTTTTTCCAGTCCCTTTGTCTTTTGAAAAAGAGCAAAACTGAACTAACGGATTTATGCAAAATCGAAAAGTATGTAACACATAGAAATAATCATCGGAGACCCCATAAAGTATATTTATTCTTGATCGGGACAACTAGCTTAATTTATCTAGCATGTCCGTCTGTCTGTTCTATAAGAGCTACAGCAACCAAACGCTAGAAATCTAGATTGGTGTTTTTCGTACGCTATACGAGTTAGCTTTAGATATTTGAATTTCCTCCCCTGACCCGCGCAATAATAAACATGAAAACATTAAAAACATTATTAAGCACAATTTTCAACCCATCGACTTTATTTTCGGTATACATAATATATGGATCACTCTTAATCTACATTGTGAATCCCGTTAAGACTGAACAAAAAACGCAGAAGCTATACAGCATTAAGTATCGCGTTATGGAGCGTGGATGGGCGCGAAATGGCTTAAAATCCATCTAAAACGGTGTGTTTATGTGCGTATGTGATAATGGCTGTGTGATGGCAAAGGGACTCTCGTAGTCGGGTACACTCGACTACAGATTTCTTACTTGCTTTTTTTGTATAGGAGGGAAAAACCCTTAAAGGCGAAGTGTGTGACTTGCACCCATTAAAACCTATCCCTACTCCCCGTTCCATTCCGAAGTAGTGAACCGATAGGTATGACTTCAAAAGGGATAGATGGTATGAAAGCCTCGTCTAGAACTCGTCAAGAGTCTGGAGTTTAAGTTACGGTGTTCTTCAGCGCGACACAGTGACCTGATAATTACCGCACAAGTGTGGCTAATCGCTAACCAATTATTTTCTGGGCTAAGCAGGATGCATACCAAGTCATTGACTATGAAAGGTCTCCCAATGATAAGACTTAGCTCTTCCTATTCTGCAGTTAATCGTGAACAGACAAATATGACACGTTTCGCGTCTTCAATTGTCTGTGCAAAACACATGATGGAACTTATATGGTTTAGCGTTAACTAAAAATCCATCTGTCTATGTTACCTATCTTACCACCGTCCTTCGTCCGGAATAATCCTCTTCGTCCAGCTGTCTCTTACTTATTGGGACCGTTGCTGTTGCCAATGTTGCAGGGTGATCCGACGCTTTTCTTTTGGTGTGCCGTCGGGGTTCTTCGTTTCTGGCGGTAGGAGGTCTTGTGGAATCATGCCAGCACCAAAACTGCATCATCGGATACTGTGTCCTACATGCCTGCCCAAGTTTCTGCGTCGCCATGGCATTGGCTAAGATCGGTGCCGCATACATTATTACCAACCTGACCACTTGCTTTATTCGCCATGAGTCATTCAGCGGCATAAACTAGGTGGCACTTAAGTGATAGACGATGGTCTATCTTGACCTCTAGGTATAAAATTGCAGGCTTAGAAGTTATTGTGCAACCTCTTACCTCTACAGGGTGGCTGAGAAAAACTGCAAGCAACTTCAGACTGCTGTCACTTTTAAACCGCTCGTCCCACAGCTGTTAGATTTATTCCAGTGACAGCTGAGTATACTGTTGACAAGCGCACAAAAGCATTTTGGTGGGAATTTTTCAGAAAAAAAGTTATTCGTGATGGAACTCAAGCGTGATAGTGTGATTGCTTTGCATTTGGCTGGAAAACCACAAGTGGCTATCGTTAGAGCCCTCCAGCATTTAAATGTGAATAAATCTTTTGTTTCTCTTACCATCGCTCGTTACCGTGATACTGGCAGTGTAGTCCGACGCAAAGGAAGTGGTCGAAAAAAAAGTGCAACATGACCAGAAATGGTTCGGAAAATGAACGAAAGTGGCCAGTTGCCGGTTTTGGTTTTCTCTGATGAGAAACCATTCTTGATCCAGCAATTTGTAAACTAACAAAATGATCGGGTTTACTTGCCAGAGAGGTCAGCTGAAAATTTGGACCTTCGATTGGCCACCAGAATTCAAGCGCCGGGCATGGTGATGGTGTGGGCCGCCGTAACAGGCGATGGTCGCTCTCCGCTCGTATTCATCGACCGTGGCGTCAAAATAAATGCCGAGTATTATCGGAATAATATTTTGGAGGGTGCACTGAAGCCCTGGGCACGGAAACATTTCAGTCGCAGACCTTGGACATTTCAACAGGACTCAACACCATCGCACTAAGCATGCGCCACCCAAGAATGGTTAAGAAATGAGGTTTCTCGCTTCATTTCCACCGCACAATGGCCACCAAAATCTCCGGATGCTAATCCGTTGGACTATTGCGTCTGGGGTATTTTGGAAAGCAAGGTTGGCACTAACAAATACCAAAGTGTCGATCATCTCAAGCAAGCGCTTCGCCGGGAATGGGCAAAAATATCGCAGAGCCACTGTCGCGCAGCATGCGATGGCTTCATTGGCCGTTAGTTCGGGCCAAAGGTGGCCAATTCGAACAAAAATTAATTGATTCTAAAATTTTAGGTCATTTGCGACAATTTTCACTTAACTTCAATAAAATTTGAAAAAAAATGAAAAAACTATGGCTATTTAGGTTGTTGCAAATTTTCTCAGCCACCCTGTATGGTTGCACGCTAGACCATCTTCCTGCTGCTGATGAACACTGTCCCGGATTTGTCAGCAGCATGTGCGATTTCATGCAGCCAGTCGGTGACTTGCTGGATGGTGTAATATGTTTTGGTTTCCACCTCCTGGAATTGTTTAGTGACCACGACTTTAGCAATATCGTATTCAAACCCCAGGATTTGGGTCCCTTGTATTAAGCTGTAGTTACGCGCTGTACATCATTGATCGGATGGATCGTCTGGCATCCGGCATAGTCTTTTCATGACTATTTTGTACGCCGATCCAAATGGCTGCGATTCGGCCTCATTGCAGTGGTCTTTCTAGGTCCGGTTCTTGCTCCTTTTGATTGCTTTTGAGAGTGTGCATTTATTGTTGCAAAAGATCTCTAGATGGAGATTAAAGTTGGACCTGCCACGTGAGTGTTTCCCCAGTCTCGTCGCTCGTATGCACTCCCTCCTGGCCGCATACGTCCGGGTTCTGCCAGTATACTGGTTTTCGTCTGGTGTTCCCCGTGCGTGTCCTGGACATCACATGCATTGGCTAGCGCACCGATCAAGTTGTCGACGGATGTGTCCGGGTCCGTGCTGGGCTCAATCTGATTGTTGGTGATGTACACTATTAGGACTTGCTCATTTAGGGTTTTTTTGGGACCAGCGAGCGTGGCTGCGTTGCTGAAAGCGTTGGCGCTGCCGTTGTAGCGTCACTGTGAATATTATAGCCATGTGGTCGCTGTGAGTGTATATATTAGACACTGACCAAGTCGCAACCGTACTAGGGCAGGGCTAGTGAAGGTGATATCTATGGTCGAGTGTCTCCCTGCTTTAGCAAAGGTGTGCTCAGTGCCATTATTGAGCAGGATCACATTGAGTGATACCATACTTTCTATCACAACTCTGCCTTTGGGTGATTTCCTGGCACTCCCACATTGAGCAGCCTATGCATTAAAGTCCCAGCTAATACAAGTGGAGAGTAATTCCGCGGATCGTCAATCATGATAAGCGGTTGCATAGCCTTTGCAGGTGTGTACGAATTGGTATTAAGGCCCTTTGCCTTTTGAAAAGGGAAAAGGGAGCTAAGGAATTTATGCAAAATGGAAAAGTATGGAACACATCTGTGGGCAAATGGGATTCTCGTAGTTCGGTACACTCGACTACAGCTTTCTTACGTCTTTTTTTAACATATCCGTGTTCGTAGACTTGGAATTGTCAACTAAATTTTAATATTTGTTTTGTCTTATGTTTGTTATTTGATATTTTCTTTATGTATAGCATTTTAAAAGGAAATAGTTGGTTTAAGTTTTGTTTTTGTTATAGTATTTCTGTACTTTCCAACTTGGGAGTATATTCGGTTTCTGTACAGTGGGTTACCAAAGCCATTTTTAGCCCCTTTGCCATAAAAACAGCAAAGTGGAGATAATGTAAATGTGCAAAATCCAAAAGTATGTAACAGGTAAAAGTAATCATCGGAGACCCCATAAAGTATATATATTCTTAATCAGGACGACAAGACCAGTCGATCTAGCCCTGTTCGTCTGTCTGTCCGTCTCTCCGTCCGTCCGACTGTCCGTGCGTCTGTATTAACGTGTGTTTCTCAAAGACTATAAGAGCTAGAGCAACCAAATTTTAAACCTAGATTTGTTATTTTCGTACGCTATACAAGTTTGTTTTTGAATTTTCAATTTCCCCCCCTGACCAGCGCACAATTTTCAACAGATCAAATTTATTTTTCGCACACATAATAATTAGACCATTTTTAATCTACTTTGTGAATTTTGTTAAGATTGAATGAATAACACGGAAGTTATAAATTATTAAGTATCGGGCTATGGCCCTTGTTGGGCTAAATGGCGCGCACTATGGCTAAAGTACGTGTACAACTGTGTGTATGTGTGTGTATGGCTGCGTATGTAGGCAAAGAGGCTCTCGTAGTCGGGAACAGTCGACTACAGATTTCTTTCTTGTTTAATTTAGTTGATTGGCTTAGATTTGTGTTGAGTGAGTCGCGTTTTTTATTTAGTCATTGTTGTACCCACCTATTAAGTCCCTCTGCTATAAAAAAGAGCAAAGCGGAGCAAATGGAAATGTGAAAAATCCAAAAGTATGTAACAGATAGAAATAATCATCGGAGACCCCATAGACTATATATATTCGTTATCAGTACGACAAGACGAGTCGATCTAGCAAAGTCCGTCTGTCCGTCTGTCCGACCGACCGTCCGTGTGAACGCCTTTTTCTCAGAGACTAAAAGAGCTAGGGTAACCAAATTTGAAATGTAGATTCGTTGTTTTCATACGCTATACCAGTTTGTTTTAGATTTTTTAATTTTCTTCCATAACCCCCGCAAATCGAAAAAAAACGATTATTAAGTAGAATTTTCTAGTGATTGTAGTTTTTTAGAGCGCGAAATGGCTTGAAGTGCGTGTTAAACTGTGTGTATGTGTGCGTATGTGTGTGTATGGCTGTGTACGCAAAGGGGCTCTCGTAGTCGGGCTCACTCGACTACAGATTTCTTACTTGTTTTTATTGCAGTCTGTATTAGAATTCCCATTGCAGGAAGTGTTGTGTGTTACATTGGCTTTGTCCAATTTGTGTATTGATGAGTTATTCCTCTTAATATGTCAGCATTCTTTTCGAATCGTCGGCGAGGGATAACGCGTTTTATTTTCTCGGCGAAATATTAAACTATAAATTATATAAAAAAATAAAAAAGGAAACACCTATTTTTTCTGTGCTAAACCGATAATAACTCCGACAGCGCACAAAACAATGAATCAAAACGACTTTTGGGTTTCGCAACAACGTGAGCAGGACGAGCGCCGTCTCTCTATGCAGCGTAACAACGCGTACTCTTCTTGCAAAGCGCAAAACTAAATGAGGTCCCTAACCTCGACCTCTTTAAACGTGTCAACAACAATCGACAGAGCGCGGTCTTGCTCACCGTCGATCCCAACAACTAAAAACACGCTAGTGAGCGAACAGCGCACTTCTCCCTCGCCGAACCCTAATCCATAATAAGTGCATACGAATGTATTATGTACTGCAACGGTAACTTCTCTTTCAAACACGAGTGCTATAACAAGAACAACTGCAACAGTAACAATTGCTCGCCCGACACACAACAACTGACAGTAACAGATTTGCCTTCCTCGCAGAAAATCCAGACCGACCGGCGTCTAGCAACCATGTCACTAGAAATCCAAAACCGCCACGAATTTTTATCAGAGAGAACACCTCTAATACTCTTGTTAACAAAATAGTTGACTTGATTGGGAAAAATAACTTCCACGTTATTCCCTATTTCAAGGTAACATTCAAGAGACTAAAGTCCAAATCAAAACAAGATAACCTCAGAACGCTGACCAAGATCCTCCCTGATAATAACCAAAATGTGAACACTAACCAGCTTAAAAGTAACAAGGCCTGCACGTAGTTCTCAAAGGCATTGAACCAGATGTAAGCCCTACTGATATCACAGAAGCGGTAAAGGTACAGGGCTTCAATGCAAAGTCAGTAATCAACATTCTAAGCAAAGAAAAAAAGCCGCAACCAATGTTCATTGTCAAACTTGAAATGGCAACACACACACTTAAGAAGAACGAAGTGCATCTAATTTATAATGTCCGTAATCAACATTCTAAACAAAGAAAAAAAGCCGCAACCAATGTTCATTGTCAAACTCGAAATGGAAACACACACACTTAAGAAGAACGAAGTGCATCCAATTTATAATGTCCAGTAGAACTGGAAACAGTGCGGAAACTGTCAAGACTACGGCCATACAAGGTCGTATTGCACGCTTCGTCCTGTATGTGGAGCATGCGGCGAGTTCCACAATTCTGGAAGTTACCTATTTAATAGGGATGACTCTACCACCAAGAAGTGTGGTAACTGTGGAGGTAACCATAATCAACGAGTATCTTAAGCACCTCTAAGAAGTAGATATGGATTTGCAGATTCATTTACACGATCCAAATTATATGAAAAAATCACATTTGCAAAAGCATTTAAATTAAGTCTGGAAATCCCAGTAAATATAAGTTTTTCAAAAAAGTCCTGCGGTATTTGTAATTGAATTTTCAATTGTTCATAAAATTGGTTACAATAATGCGATTCAAGTCAAATATAAACCGTTTTGTTCAATGCCGCGATAATTCGGCCTCTGTTGATCAAAGATAGCCTTTCTATATTAAGCATTTAATGCCGCGATAATTCGGCCTCTGTTGATCAAAGATAGCCTTTCTAAATTAACCATTTAAATTAAGTCTGGAAATCCCAGTAAATATAAGTTTTTCAAAAAAGTCCTGCGGTATTTGTAATTGAATTTTCAATTGTTCATAAAATTGGTTACAATAATGCGATTCAAGTCAAATATAAGCCGTTTTGTTCGATGCCGCGATAATTCGGCCTCTGTTTATCAAAGATAGCATTTCTGCATGATTACTACCTTCAAGCGGTCCAGTTGTCGGCAGTACAGGTCCGAATTGAGCATTTAGCTATAGGGGAGCAGCTCATAGTGGATGATTCCCTGGCAATCCCACTAAACACACAGAAGAACTTCTTTGGCTGTCCATCCAGGCTTGGCCACTGTCTGGGCCGATTCACCGTTTTTCGAACACGACCGTTTGCGCCTTACGTTGTCGTAAGTGACCCACTTTTCATCGCCAGTCACCATACGCTTCAAAAACGGGTCGATTTTGTTGCGATTCAGGAGCAAGGTTCAAAAACTCGCGGTTCAAAAACACGCATAGCAACAAACAATACTTCCGTAAAACAGCATCGAAACTCTGTTAATGGACCTGCACCAAAAAATAAACGAATTCATGACATTTATGCGCATGACTATGCAAGACCTCATGCGCAAATGCTTGCATCCCACAAGCTAAAATATTGGCTCCTCTTAGAATGGTCCTGTGGAACGCCAATGGCGTAACACGACACAAACTCGAAATTACTAAATTTCTTCATAATGAGCATATCGACGTTATGTTATTTTACAAATATGTTCAATTTGCAAATACAGGGCTACACCTATGACACAAACCACCCAGACGGGTGGTACTGGAACTCTAATTAGAAATCGTATAAACCACGCCTTCCGTGATGATTTTGCCACAGACTACCTGCAACCAACATCTGTTGACATACACGCGTCCAATTGCAATCTTACTCTAGCCGCGGTGTACTGCCCGCTCGATACACAATATCCGAAGATGAATTTATGCACTTTTTCAACACGTTGGGCGAACTTTTCATAGCAGCAGGTGACTACAACGCCAAGCACACACACTTGGGATCTCGGCTCAAAACCCCTAAAGGTAATGAGCTGTAAAATGTAATTAAAAAAGCAAGAAAGAAACTAGACTTCGGTTCCCCGGGTCGACCTACATACTGGCCAAAAGACCCGAAAAAATTGCCTGACTTGATCGACTTCGAAGTAACAAAAAATATCCCTTGCTATCGGATATCAGCACAATCTCTTATAGATTTATCATCGGACCACTTATCTGTCCTGTTAAGCTTTTCCCAATGCCCTGATATCGAGATTGAGGACCAACCGCAAACATTGACAACCTGTAAAACTAACTAGATTAAATTTAAACAAGTAAGAAATCTGTAGTCGAGTGTACCCGACTACGAGAGCCCCTTTGCCCACATATACAGCCGTACACACACATACTCATACATAGGCACAGCTCTGCACGTACTTATCCAAAACGCGCGCCTTTTAGCTCCCCGCGCTCCATATCGGGAAACTTAATGTTGTATAGCTTCCGTGCTTAGCCCCTTTGCCTTTCTGTAAAAAAGAAGCAAAGCGGCGCTATTGTAAATGTGCAAAATCCAAAACTATGTAACACATAGAAATTATCATCGGAGACCCCATAAAGTATATATATTCTGAATCAGGACGACAAGACGAGTTGATCTAGCCATGTCCGTCTGTCCGTCCGTCTGTCTGTATGAACGCCTGTTTCTCAGAGACTATAAGAGCTAGAATAACCAAATTTTAAACTTAGATTTGTTATTTTCGTACGCTATACGAGTTTGAAACAATCTTGTATAGCGTACCAAAATAACGAATCTAACTTTAAAATTTGGTTGCTCTAGCTCTTATAGTTTTTGAGAAACAGGCGTTCATACGGACGGACAGACAGACGGACGGACAGACAGACGGACAGACAGACGGACAGACAGACGGACAGACAGACGGACAGGGCTAGATCAACTCGTCTTGTCGTCCTGATCAAGAATATATATACTTTACGGGGTCTCCGATGATTATTTCTATGTGTTACATACTTTTGGATTTTGCACATTTCCAATAGCTCCGCTTTGCTTATTTTTTCCAAAAAGTCAAAGGGGCTAAAAATACGTAAGCTCACACTTCGCGTTCAATCCAAGGCTCCACGGCACAGACAACGTGGACCATGTTATTCACCATCTCGAGACTGTTCTCGTTACGACAGCACGCAATGCAACTCCAGAGTTATCAAACGCACCGCCTAAGCCAAAAAGGTCGAATGCACAGATAGAGCAGCTAGCTATGGAAAGACGTCGCTTAAACCGAGAATGGCAATCCCATAGATCGCCATCCGCTAAGCATAATCTTAGAGAAGCCTCTCAAAGATTATCTAAAACCTCAAAGCAAGAAGAGTACCGCAAATACCCACTTTGGAATGCGCACCCATTACTGCACCTACCGATAGAAGCTATTAAGCCAATCAGAAACTCTGCAGACGAGTGGGCACGCAACAACAAAGATAGAGCATCTGTATTTGCTACGCACCTACAAAATGTATTCTAACCAAACCCTGCAACGAATGCATTTGCACTACCGCATCTACCATATGACAATCAGAGGACGCATTCTACGATCTTATTTTGTCTACACGCTATATCTAAGATAATAAAAGAACTACTGCAGCCCTAGAAGTCACCAAGAAACGACCAAATAAACCAAAATTGATCACTGAGCTCTCTCCATGCGCAACTTTCCCCATCTGCTTGTAATGTATTGCAATAACCAAACTTGGCTTCTTTCCAGACAGATGGAAAAAATCTATCATAATCATGATACTTAAGTCCGGAAAGGACCACATGGTTCCCGCATCATATAGACGTATAAGTCTTCCATCGTCCCATTCTAAACTTTTTGAAATAGCCTACCATACCTTAAAAGTCACAGCAAAATACCATCACACCAATTTGGGTTACGTGAAACGGAACCAACGAGCAAGTCAATCGTCAACTATTCGCACGGCATTTGAACATCGGAAATATTACTCAGAATGCCTATATGGTCTAATGTACAAAATAAAAACAATGCTCCCAAAGTGCACTCACAACCTTTTTGAGTCGTACCTCTATAATAGAACATTCTCTATGCGCTGCAACTTGGCGATATCTGAAGATCACATCACAAACGCTGGAGTTCCTCAAGGCAGTGTACTTTGTCCTACAGTATACTTACTCTACACAGCAGACATTCTAACAAGCAATAATTGTTACTATCCACATTTGCCGATGACACCTTGATCATCAGTTGCTCCACTTCACGAGCAACAGAACAACTGATCTCCTACCTGGCTGACATCGATAGTTGGCTGTCTGACTGGCGTATAATAGCTAACGAGCAGAAAAGCAAGCACGTTACGTTCACCTTTAACAGGAAAGACTGTCCTTCACCCTCGCTTAATGGTATCACAATCCCGAAATCAGCTGAGATTACCTACATCGGAGAACACCTCGACAGACGGCTTTAATTGCGCAGGCACATAAAGAAAAATCGAATATCACTAGATCTGAGGACCATCAGGTCATACTCTCCCTTTAGACGCGACTACAAGGTCCTACTTCACAAATCAGTTCTAAAGACAATTTAAGATTTGTCCGAATTATTGTAAGACTCGTAAGAGAAGAATCAAGAAAAAAAGCCAAGTAAAAAAAAAACCAAGTAAGAAGTCTGTAGTCTAGTGTGCCCGACTACGAGAGCCCCTTTGCCAACATACACAACCATGCACACACATACACACAGTTCTGCACGTACTTTAAGCCCCCGCGCTCTATTGCACGCTACTTAATGTTCTGTAACTTTTGTGATTATTTTTCAATCTTAACGAAATTCACAACGTAGATCAGAATTACTTTACGGACGGACGGACATATGGACAGTTGGACAGACGGTCGGACGGACAGACAGACAGATGGACAGACGGACGGACGGACACACGGAAATGGCTAGATCAACTCGTCTTGATGTCCTGATCAAGAATATATATACTTTATGGGGTCTCCGATGATTATTTCTATGTGTTCAATACTTTTCGATTTTGGACATTTCCAATAGCTCCGCTTTGATTCATTTTTACAAAAAGGCAAAGCGGATAATAAAATAAATAAAAACTAAGTAAATTCAATAAAAACAACAAGTTAAAAGTCTGTAGTCGAGTGAACCCGACTACAATATCCTTTTTGCCAACATATACAGCCATACACACACATACTCACACATACATACAGATTTACACGTACTTTAAGCCATTGCGCACGCCTTTAAGCCCCCGCGCTCTATAGCGAAATACTTAATGTTGAATAACTTCCGTGTTTTGTATCCAATAAAAAACAGTCTAATTATTATTGGTGCGAAAAAAGAAATTTTATCAGTTGAAATTGTGCTTAATAATCTTTGCCTTTTTGTAAAACAGATCAAGATAGAAATTATAATCGGAAACCCCATAAAGTATATATATTCTTAATCAGGACCACAAGACGAATGGATATAGCCATGTCCGTCTGTCCGTCCGTCCGTCAGACTGTCTGTCCGACCGACCGTCCGTCTGTATTAACCGTTGTTTCTCAGACTCTATAAAATAGAGAAAAACGAATCTAAGATTAAAATTTAGTTGTTCTAGCTCTTATAGTCTCTGCGAAACCGCCGTTCATACAGACGGACGGACGGACAGATGGACATGACTAGATCGACTCGCTTTGTCGTCCTGATCAAAAGTATATACACTTTATGGGGTCTCCGATGATTATTTCTTTGCGTTGGTATGGTTGCTCTACCTCTTATTTTGCGCGCACCACTTAACCCACCTACGGTCCATAAGACCACTTGTAAGGATGTATAACTTCCGAGTTTTTCGATCTCCGATGATTATTTTTATGTTACATTCTTTTGGATTTTGCATATTACCAATAGCTCCGCTTTGCTCTTTTCACAAAAAGGCAAAGGGGCTAATAAATAAAACAAGTAAGAAGTCTGTAGTCGAGTGTACCCGACTACGAGAGCCCCTTTGCCTACATATACAGCCATAAACACACATACTCATACGTACACACAGTTCTGCACGAACTTGGACATTGCGCACGCCTTTTAGACCACCACGCTCCATAGCGCGGTACTTAATGTTGTATAACTTCCGTATTTATTGTTTAATCTTAACGAAATTTACAACGTAGATTAGAAATGATCTATTGAATATGTATGTCAAAAAGAAATATAATCAGTTAAAAATTGTGACTTATAATCAATTTTCTCGATTTGCGGGAGTCAGGGGAAGAAATTCGAAAATCTAAAGCAAACTCGTATAGCGTAAGAACATAACGAATCTAGATTTCAAAATTCGTTGCTCTAGCTCTTATTTTGCTCGCACTACTAAGCCCCCCGGGCACTGTAAAACCACTTTTGATTATGTGTAACTTCCGAGTTTTTAGATCAATCTTACCCAGATTCACAATATGGATCAAGAATGGTCTAATTATGATGTTTGCCAAAAAAGAAATTCAAACGGTTGAAAATTGTGCTTAATAATCGTTTTTTTCTTATTGCGTGGGTCAGGGCGGAAATTCAAAAATCTAAAACAATTTCGTATAGCGTACGAAAATAACAAATATAAGTTTAAAATTTGGTTGCTCTAGCTCTTATAGTCTCTGAAAAACAGGCGTTCATACAGACGGACGGACGGACGGACAGAAGGACAGACGGAAAAACGGTCAGACGGACATAGCTATAACAACTCGACTTGTCGTCCTGATCAAGAATATATATACTTTATGAGGTCTCCGATGATTATTTCTATGTGTTACATACTTTTCGATTTTGCATATTTCCAATAGCTCCGCTTTTCTTCTTTTTTACAAAAAGTCAAAGGGACTAAAAACAATCGTAAAACAACATCCAAACTCGTTTAACGGACGAACATAACGATTCAAGATTCAAAATTTGGTTGCGGTAGGTCTCATTTTGTGCGCACCACTTTACCCTCTGCATTCCATAGCACAACTTTTAATGATGTATAACTTACGTGATCTTGATCAATGTTAACGAGATTGACATCGTAGATCAAAAATGGTATAATTCTGATGTGTGCTGAAAAGATTCGGTTGAAAATTGTCTTAATAATGGTTTTTTTCGAATTGCGGTGGTCAGGGGAGGAAATTCGAAAATCTTAAACAAGTTCGTATAGCGTACGAACATAGCAAATCTACGTCCCAAATTTCGTTGCTCTAGCTCTTATTTGCGCGCACTACATTACCCCCCCCCGGGACCCAAAATTCCACTTTTGCTGATCTATAACTTCCGAGATTTTTGATCAATCTTACCCAGATTCACAACATCGATCAAGAATAGTCTAATTATGATGTGTACCATAAATAAATTTAATCGGTTGAAAATTGTGCCTAGTAATCGTTTTTCTAAATTTCGGGTGTCTGGGGAGGAAATTGAAAAATCTAAAACAAACTCGTATATCATACGAACATAACGAATCTAGATTCCAACTTTAGTTGCTCTAGCTCTTATAATCTCTAAGAAACAGGCGTTCATACAGACGGACAAACAGAAAGACGTACAGACAGACAGATGGACAGGGCAAGATGGACTCGTCTTGTCGACCTGATTCAGAAAATATATACTTTGTGGGGTTCTCCGATTATTGTTTCTCAGAGACTACAAGAGCTAGAGCAACCAAACTTTAAATCTAGATTCGTTATTGTCGTAGGTTATACGAACTTATGCTTGATTTTTCAATTTCCTCCCCGGACCCGCCATTTAAAAAATAACGATTATTAAGCACAATTTTCAACCGATCAAATTTATTTTTGGCACACATCATTTATAATGGCACACGAGGGGCATAGTAGTGCGCGCAAAATAAGAGCTAGAGCAACGAAATTTGGAAAGTAGATTTGTTATGTTCGTACCCTATACGAGTTTGTTTTAGATTTTTCAATTTCCTCCCCTGAACCCCGCAATTTGAAAAAATCGATTTGCAGATACAATTTTTAACCGATCAAATTTCTTTTACGTACACATATTAACTAGACCATTTTTCATCTACGTTGTGAATTTCGTTGAAATTGAACAATAAACACGGAAGTTATACAACATTAAGTACCGCGCTATAGAGCGTGGGTGGCTAAAAGGTGCGCGCAATGGCTAAGTACGTGCAGAACTGTGTGTACGTATGAGAATGTGTGTTTATGGCTGTATATGTAGGCAAAGGGGCTCTCGTAGTCGGGTACACTCGACTACAGACTTCTTACTTGTTTTATTTATTAGCCCCATTGCCTTTTTGTGAAAAAGAGCAAAGCGGAGCTATTGGTAATATGCAAAATCCAAAAGTATGTAACACATAGAAATAATCATCGGAGACCCCATAAAGTATATATATTCTGAATCAGGATGACAAGACGAGTTGATCTAGCCCTGTTCGTCTGTCTGTCCGTCCGTCCGTATGAACGCCTGTTTCTCAGAGACTATAAGAGCTAGAGCAACCAAATTGTAAGCCTAGATTTATCATTTTCGTACGCTGTACAAGTTTATTTTTGATTTTCGAATTTCTTCCCCTGACCTACGCAATTCGAAAAAATTGATTATTACTAGACCAATCGTGATCCATGTTGTGAATCTGGTTTAGATTGATCTTAAATCTCGGAAGTTATACATCATCAAATGTGTCATTATAGGCCCCGGGGGGGTATAGTATTGAGCGCAAAATAAGAGCTAGAGTAACGAAACTTTGAACGTAGATTTGTTATTATCGTACGCTATACGATTTTGTTTTGGATTTTTCAATATCCTCCCCTGACTCACGCAATTAAAAAAAAACGATTATTAAGCACAAATTTCAACCGATCAAATTTATTTTTGGCACACATCATAATTGGACTATTCTTGATCGATGCTGTGAATCTGGATAAGATTGATCAAAAATCTCGAAAGTTATAGATCAGCAAAAGTGGCGTTATGGGCCCCGGGGGGGTATAGTAGTGCGCGCAAAATAAGAGCTAGAGCAACGAAATTTGGAACGTAGATTTGTTATGTTCGTACGCTATACGAGTTTGTTTTAGATTTTTCAATTTCCTCCCCAGACCCCCGAAATTTAGAAAAACGATTACTAGGCACAATTTTCAACCGATTAAATTTATTTATGGTACACATCATAATTAGACTATTCTTGATCGATGTTGTGAATCTGGGTAAGATTGATCAAAAATCTCGGAAGTTATAGATCAGCAAAAGTGGTGTTATGGGCCCCGGGGGTGGCTATAGTAGTGCGCGCAAAATAAGAGCTAGAGCAACGAAATTTGGAAAGTAGATTTGTTATGTTCGTACCCTATACGAGTTTGTTTTAGATTTTTCAATTTCCTCCCCTGAACCCCGCAATTTGAAAAAATCGATTTGCAGATACAATTTTTAACCGATCAAATTTCTTTTACGTACACATATTAACTAGACCATTTTTCATCTACGTTGTGAATTTCGTTGAAATTGAACAATAAACACGGAAGTTATACAACATTAAGTACCGCGCTATAGAGCGTGGGTGGCTAAAAGGTGCGCGCAATGGCTAAGTACGTGCAGAACTGTGTGTACGTATGAGTATGTGTGCTTATGGCTGTATATGTCGGGTACACTCGACTACAGACTTCTTACTTGTTTTATTTATTAGCCCCATTGCCTTTTTGTGAAAAAGAGCAAAGCGGAGCTATTGGTAATATGCAAAATCCAAAAGTATGTAACACATAGAAATAATCATCGGAGACCCCATAAAGTATATGTATTCTGAATCAGGATGACAAGACGAGTTGATCTAGCCCTGTCCGTCTGTCTGTCCGTCCGTCCGTATGAACGCCTGTTTCTCAGAAACTATAAGAGCTAGAGCAACCAAATTGTAAGCCTAGATTTATCAATTTCGTACGCTGTACAAGTTTATTTTTGATTTTCGAATTTCTTCCCCTGACCACCGCAATTCGAAATAATTGATTATTTAGCACAATTTTCAACCGATCAAATTTACTTTTGGCACACATCTATACTAGACCAATCTTGATCCATGTTGAGAATCTGGTTTAGATTGATCTTAAATCTCGGAAGTTATACATCATCAAATGTGTCATTATAAGCCCCGGGGGGGTATAGTATTGAGCGCAAAATAAGAGCTAGAGCATCGAAATTTGAACGTAGATTTGTTATTATCGTACGCTATACGAAATTTGGATCGTAGATTTGTTATGATCATACGCTATACGATTTTGTTTTGGATTTTTCAATTTCCTCCCCTGACTCACACAATTAAAAAAAAACTATTATTAAGCACAAATTTCAACCGATCAAATTTATTTTTGGCACACATCATAATTGGACTATTCTTGATCGATGCTGTGAATCTGGGTAAGATTGATCAAAAATCTCGAAAGTTATAGATCAGCAAAAGTGGCGTTATTGGCCCCGGGGGGGTATAGTATTGAGCGCAAAATAAGAGCTAGAGCAACGAAATTTGAACGTAGATTTGTTATTATCGTACGCTATACGAGTTTGTTTTTGATTTTTCAATTTCCTCCCCAGACCACCGCAATTCAAAAAAACGATTATTAGGCACAATTTTCAACTGATTAAATTTATTTATGGTACACATCATAATTAGACCATTCTTGATCGATGTTGTGAATTTGGGTAAGATTGATAAAAAATCTCGGAAGTTATACATCATCAAAAGTGGCGTTATAGGCCCCGGGGGAGTATAGTAGTGGGCGCAAAATAAGAGCTAGAGCAACAAAATTTGGAAAGTAGATTTGCTAAGTTCGTACCCTATACGAGTTTGTTTTAGATTTTTCAATTACCTCCCCTGAACACCGCAATTTGAAAAAATTGATTGGCAAATACAATTTTTAACCGATAAAATTTTTTTTACGCACACATATTAAGTAGACCATTTTTCATCTACGTTGTGAATTTCGTTGAAATTGAACAATAAACACGGAAGTTATACAACATTAAGTACCGCGCTATAGAGTGTGGGTGGCTAAAAGGTGCGCGCAATTTCTAAGTACGTGCAGAACTGTGTGTACGTATGAGTATGTGTGTTTATGGCTGTATATGTAGGCAAAGGGGCACTCGTAGTCGGGTACACTCGACTGCAGACTTCTTACTTGTTTTATTTATTAGCCCCTTTGCCTCTTTGTGAAAAAGAGCAAAGCGGAGCAATTGGAAATATGCAAAATCCAAAAGTATGTAACACATAGAAATAATCATCGGAGACCCCATAAAGTATATATATTCTGAATCAGGACGACAAGACGAGTTGATCTAGCCCTGTCCGTCTGTCCGTCCGTCCGTCCGTCCGTCCGTCCGTATGAACGCCTGTTTCTCAGAGACTATAAGAGCTAGAGCAACCAAAATTTAAACCTAGATTTATAATTTTCGTACACTGTACAAGTTTTCTTTTGATTTTTAAATTTCATTCCCTGACCACCACAATTCGAAAAAATCGATTATTAAGCACAATTTTCAACCGATCATTTGGCACACATCATAATTAGACCGCACTTGATCCATATTGTAAATCTGGGTAAGATTGATCAAAAATCTCGGAAGTTATAGATCAGTAAAAGTGGTGTTATGTGTCCCGGGGGGGTATAGTAGTGCGCGCAAAATAAGAGCTAGAGAAACGAAATTTGGAAAAAAAGATTTGTACGCTATATGAGTTTGTTTTGGATTTTTCAATTTCCTCCCCTGACCACCACAATTCGAAAAATCGATTATTAAGCACAATTTTCAACCGATGAAATTTATTTTTGGCACACATCATAATTAGACTATTCTTGATCGATGTTGTGAATCTGGGTACGATTGATCAAAAATCTCGAAAGTTATAGATCAGCAAAAGTGGCGTTATTGGCCCCGGGGGGGTATAGTAGTGCGCGCAAAATAAGAGCTAGAGCAACGAAATTTGGAACGTAGATTTGTTATGTTCGTACGCTATATGAGTTTGTTTTGGATTTTTCAATTTCCTCCCCTGACCACCACAATTCGAAAAATCGACTATTAAGCACAATTTTCAACCGATGAAATTTATTTTTGGCACATATCATAATTAGACTATTCTTGATCGATGTTGTGAATCTGGGTACGATTTATCAAAAATCTCGGAAGTTATACATCATCAAAAGTGGCGTTATAGGCCCCGGGGGAGTATGGTAGTGGGCGCAAAATAAGAGCTAGATCAACAAAATTTGGAAAGTAGATTTGCTAAGTTCGTACCCTATACGAGTTTGTTTTAGATTTTTCAATTTCCTCCCCTGAACCCCGCAATTTGAAAAAATCGATTGGATCTCGGAACTTATACATCATCAAATGTGTAATTATAGGCCCCGGGGGGGTATAGTATTGAGCGCAAAATAAGAGCTAGAGCAACGAAATTTGAACGTAGATTTGTTATTATCGTACGCTATACGAGTTTGTTTTTGATTTTTCAATTTCCTCCCCAGACCACCGCAATTCAAAAAAACGATTATTAGGCACAATTTTCAACTGATTAAATTTATTTATGGTACACATCATAATTAGACCATTCTTGATCGATGTTGTGAATTTGGGTAAGATTGATAAAAAATCTCGGAAGTTATACATCATCAAAAGTGGCGTTATAGGCCCCGGGGGAGTATAGTAGTGGGCGCAAAATAAGAGCTAGAGCAACAAAATTTGGAAAGTAGATTTGCTAAGTTCGTACCCTATACGAGTTTGTTTTAGATTTTTCAATTACCTCCCCTGAACACCGCAATTTGAAAAAATTGATTGGCAAATACAATTTTTAACCGATAAAATTTTTTTTACGCACACATATTAAGTAGACCATTTTTCATCTACGTTGTGAATTTCGTTGAAATTGAACAATAAACACGGAAGTTATACAACATTAAGTACCGCGCTATAGAGTGTGGGTGGCTAAAAGGTGCGCGCAATTTCTAAGTACGTGCAGAACTGTGTGTACGTATGAGTATGTGTGTTTATGGCTGTATATGTAGGCAAAGGGGCACTCGTAGTCGGGTACACTCGACTGCAGACTTCTTACTTGTTTTATTTATTAGCCCCTTTGCCTCTTTGTGAAAAAGAGCAAAGCGGAGCAATTGGAAATATGCAAAATCCAAAAGTATGTAACACATAGATATAATCATCGGAGACCCCATAAAGTATATATATTCTGAATCAGGACG
>JBAMBS010000476.1:0-12500 GCA_037044455.1 Zygothrica quintamaculata
AAATAAATAAAATAATAATGCAGCCGACAGTCGACCGAATACTGACAACATCGGTAGTCGAACGTTTACTATTGCTATTACAGTCGCTAATATTTGAAATTTGTTATTCCTACGACTGCGTCTTAAATTTTTTCGTACGGTATACGAGTTTGTTTACATTTTTGAAATTTCTTCTCGTGACCACCGCAATTCCAAACAAGTAAGAAGTCTGTAGTCGAGTGTACCCGACTACGAGAGCCCCTTTGCCTACATATACAGCCATACACACACATACTCATACATACACACAGTTCTGCACGTACTTGGCCATTGCGCGCGCCTTTTAGCCCCCCACGCTCTATAGCGCGGTACTTATTGTTGTATAACTTCCGTGTTTTTCGTTCAATTTTAACGAAATTTACAACGTCGATGAAGAATGCTCTACTTAATTTGTGTGCGAAAAAGAAATCTTATCGGTTCAAAATTTTACCTCATAATCGTTTTTTTCGAATTGCGGGGGTCAGGGGAGAAAATTGAAAAATCAGAAATAAACTTGTATAGCGTACGAACATAACAAATCTACGTTTCAAATTTCGTTGCTCTAGCTCTTATTTTGCGCGCACTACATTACCCCCCCGGGGACCATAACGCCACTTTTGCTGATCTATAACTTCCGAGATTTTTGATCAATCTTACCCAGATTCACAACATCGATCAAGAGCGGTCTAATTATGATGTGTACCAAAAATAAATGTGATCGGTTGAAAATTGTGCTTAATAATCGATTTTTTCAAATTGCGATGGTCAGGGGAGGAAATTCAAAAATCAAAAACAAACTTGTACAGCGTACGAACATAACGAATCTAGATTTCAAGTTTGGTTGCTCTAGCTCTTATAGTCTCTGAGAAACAGGCGTTCATACAGACGGACAGACGGACAGACAGAGTCAAGTCCTGTGCTATCTTAAGAACTTAGCTTGAACTCCTGCCGCCCACTTTGCATCGCTCTCCGTCACTACCACCTCTTTGGTCACTGGCGAAACCCAACATCAACACTATACTTGCCAAATCAGCAAAAGGGTGAACCTCCAGGAATTTAAGGCTCTATTTCTTTGCGACAAACACAATATCGGGGCTAAATCTTGGCTTTGCTCTGACGGATCCTAAACAACCGAAACGACTTCCTTTTTGCCGTGGCTTAAAGCAATAGTAACATAGTCGCGGGTGAAATACTTTCATTATATAACTCAAACTTCACCACTAAGGCTTTTCCTATAGTTAAAGCTTGCCAGTTTGCCTCATCCAACAAGGGGCAATTTGTTATATGCTCAGTTAGCCCATTGGCCATATTAGCTCTGCAAAACCACTCTCACAGGGACACCACAATTCTTGAAATAGCCGACTAACTTCGAAATAGTTGACAGTTATCTTATTGCAAGGCGTGAACTTGGATAGCCCATAGCAGCCCAAATAGCAGAATATTAGCAGAAATAGCAGGCAAATATCAAATAGCAACAGCAGCAATAGGCAAAATATCAATAGCAATGGCAATAGAAATAGCAGCAAAAGTCGAAATAACTATAGCATTAGCAATAGCAATGCAGCCGACAGTCGACCAACTACTTACAACTTCGGCAGTCGAACGTTTCCTATTGCTATGACTGTCGCTAATATTTGAAATTTGCTATTGCTACGACTGCGACTTCAATTTTTTTCAGTAGCAATAGCACGCAAAGTGAAATCGACGGCAGTTTTTTTAACCCTGCTATTAAGTAAACCGCTATAGCTATAGCGCGGAGGCTAAAAGACACGCGATATGGCTTACAGTGCGTGTAGAAATGTGCGTATGCCTGTGTTTGTAGGCAAAGGAGCTTTCGTAGTTGGGTACAATCGACTAGAGATTTCTTACTTGTTATTTTTTGTACATCATGTACTGAACATAATGTTATAAATGAATAAAATAAATTTAAAAATGTACATTTCTATATATAAAGTTTATTGTATATAAATTTAATTTATTTCAGAAGTAAATTAATGTGATAAAATAGTTTTTCTTACTTTTTCGTACACTTCACATTTGTGACAATGCCATTCCTGATGACATATGCATTTATAGACTACGCATATTTTGCACAAGTCTAAAATTTTGACATCCAGAAGCAAACGTCTGTCTGTCCGTCCGTCCGTCTGTCCGTCTGTCTGTCTGTCTGTCTGTCTGTCTGTCTGTCCGTCCGTCTGTCTGTCCGTCCGTCCGTCCGTCCGTCCGTCCGTCTATCCGTCCGTCTGTCCGTCCGTCTGTCGGTCCTTCTGTCCGTCCGTTCGTCCGTCTGTCCGTCCGTCCGTCTGTATAAACGCCTGTTTCTCAGAGACTTTAAGAGCTAGAGCAACCAAATTTTAATCTTTGATCCGATATTTTCGTACGGTATACGAGTTTACTTAAATTTTTGGATTTCCTCCCCTGACCAACACAATTCGAAAAAAAATCGATTGTAAAGCACAATTTTCAACGGATTGAAATTTCTTTTAGCACATATCATTATGAAACCATTCTTGATCTATGTTGTGAATTTGGATAAGATTGATCAAAAAACTCGAAAGATATATATCATAAAGTATCGAGATATCGAGCGAGAAGGGCTAAGCTGCGTGTTTGTTATAAAAGCTAGCACAACCAGATTTTAAATCTAGATAGTTACTTTTGTACGGTATACGACTTTGTTTTAGATTTTGTAATTTCCTCCCCTGATCGCCGCAATTCAAAAAAATCGATTATTAGCCACAATTTTTGTCCGATCATATTTATTTTTGGTACACGTATTTTTGGACCACTTTTGATCTACGTTGTAAATTTCGTTAAGATTGAACAAAAGACACGTAAGTTAAACAACATTTAGTACCGCGCTAAAGAGTGTGATGGTTAAAGGGCACGCGCAATTGCTTAAAGTACGTATACAACTGTGTGTATGTATGAGTATGGGTTTTTTTTTTTTTTTTTTTTTGTATAGGGGGAAAGCATTTAAAGCTGAATAGTGTGGGACTTGCACTCACTAAAACGAGACTCTACTCTCCGCTTTACCTCTCACGGAACTTAGCCGCTAGGTATTACTACGCGAGGGGGAGAAGGCCTCTTCTAGATACTCATCTAGAGTTTGAATTCTGAATTGAATTCTGCTTGCGCTGTCTTTCAGCGCGACGCAAGGATTTAAGGACTGCTGCACAAATATGGCTAACTCTTAACCCATTGTTTTGCGAACTGAGCAGGATGTCTAACAAGTCAATGACTATAAATGGCCTCCCAATGTTTAAACTCAGTTCTTCCCGTTCAGCATGAGTATGTGTGTGTATGGCTGTATATGTAGGCAAAGGGGCTCTCGTAGTCGGGTACACTCGACTACAGGTTTCTTACTTGTTTTCAGTAGCAATAGCACGCAAATTGATGTCGACGGCACTTTTTAGCCCCTTTGCCTTTTTTGTAAAAAAAGAGCAAAGCGGAGCTATTGGAAATATGCAAAATCCAAAAGTATGTAACACATAGAAATAATCATCGGAGACCCCATAAAGTATATATATTCTGAATCAGGACGACAAGACGAGTTCATCTAGCCCTGTCCGTCTGTCTGTCGGTCCGTCCGTCCGTCCGTCCGTCCGTCCGTCCGTCCGTCCGTCCGTCCGTATGAACGCCTGTTTCTCAGAGACTATAAGAGCTAGAGCAACCAAACTTGAAATCTAGATTCGTTATGTTCGTACGCTGTACAAGTTTGTTTTTGATTTTTCAATTTCCTCCCCTGACCACCGCAATTCGAAAAAAACGATTAATAAGCACAATTTTCAACCGATCACATTTATTTTTGGTACACATCATAATTAGACTGTTCTTGATCGATGTTGTGAATCTGGGTAAGATTGATAAAAAATCTCGGAAGTTATAGATCAGCAAAAGTGGTGTTATTGGCCCCGGGGGGGTAATGTAGTGCGCGCAAAATAAGAGCTAGAGCAACGAAATTTGGAACGTATAATTGTTATGTTTGTACGCTATACGAGTTTGTTTTAGATTTTTCAATTTCCTCCCCTGACCCTCGCAATTTGAAAAAATCGATTTTCAGATACAATTTTTAACCGATCAAATGTGCCACCCAAGAACAGCACAAAAACCAAATATATCAAGTATCAAGTCTGTAGTCGAGTGTACCCGAGTATGAGAGCCCCTTTGCCTACATATACAGCCATACACACACATACTCATACATACACACAGTTCTGCACGTACTTAACCATTGCGCGCACCTTTTAGCCCCCCACGCTCTATATCGCGGTACTTAATGTTGTATAACTTCCGTGTTTGTTGTTCAATTTTAACGAAATTTACAACGTAGATGGAAAATTGTCTACTTAATATGAAAAGAAATTTGATCGGTTGAAAATTGTGCTTAATAATCGATTTTGTCGATTTGCGGGGGTTGGGGAAGGTAATTTAAAAATCTAAAACAAACTCGTGTAGCGTACAAACATAACAAATCTACGTTCCATATTGCGTTGCTCTAGCTCTTATTTTGCGCGCACTACTATACCCTCCGGGGCCTATAACGCCACTTTTGCTGATCTATAACTTCCGAGATTTTTAATCAATCTTACCCAGATTCACAACATCGATTAAGAATGGTCTAATTATGATGTGTGCCAAAAATAAATTTGATAGGTTGAAAATTGTGCTTAATAATCGATTTTCTCGAATTGCGGGGGTCAGGGGAGGATATTGAAATATCAAAAACAAACTTGTAAAGCGTACGAACATAACGAATCTAGATTTAAAGTTTGGTTGCTCTAGCTCCTATAGTCTCTGAGAAACAGGCGTTCATACGGACGGACGGACGGACGGTTAGACAGACGGACAGGGCTAGATCAACTCGTCTTGTCCTGATTCAGAATATATATACTTTATGGGGTCTCCGATGATTATTTCTATGTGTTACATACTTTTGGATTTTGCATATTGCCAATAGCTCCGCTTTGCTCTTTTTTTACAAAAAGGCAAAGGGGCTAAAAATATCTGTTGAACAGTCAACTGTACGTACAGCTATTGAACTTGATGATAACGATGAACCCGTTGTGCCTATTCGACAGCCTATATATTGCAAAACGAAAAATTGGTATTCTGGCTTCTGCAATCGCTGGGCTTCGTTATTAGGCGTAAGTAGAGACTTAAATGTTAGCCAACTATTAAGTAATTTATTTGTTTTCCCGTGCAGGCGTTAACTAAGTTACTAGTAATGCTTTCGGTAAACTGGTACTATGCCTTAACTTGCTTTCTAGTTTTTTTCGTTATTTGGTTTTATGTGGGCACAGCGAACCCCGCCGTTAAGCCAGGACTGACTGCAGAGTTTAACTTTTTTGGCTGGATCAAGAGCGTCATATTTCGCTGCTTTGGGCAAATATATAACCTAAAATATATAAAACTTATCATTAATTAAAGTATTTGTATTCTTGCTTGCTTTACTTAAATAGGAAACGGATACATGAATATGAACATATTGTGATAACGCCATCTTGTCCTGGTATAGACTTAGCACCCACACAATTAAACGAGCATAATGAAGATTTTAGGCCCCGTCCTAATTATCACCACTCGTCGGTAATAGAAGGTCACCTCGAAGATGGCATCTAGACAATTATGTATGAATCATACACAGTAGTTAATTGAAAACATGTCATCAATATACAATAAATAATGTGATGTATGTAATAATAATATAAATATGTTAATAAACAAATATATTTAACTTTTTCTGTAATATAATTATAATAATAATTAAAACAATTATTATAATAGTAATAATAAAAATAGTAGTAAAGATATTCTTTTCGTTTTTTTACTGGACTTATCCTCAAGCTTAGCCAGCCGATTAACTTCAAAAATAGTAAACAGTTATCTTATTGAATTTCTCGCCTTGGATAGCCCATAGCAGAATATTAGCGGAAATAGCAGGCAAATATCAAATAGCAACAGCAGCAATAGGCAAAATATCAATAGCAATGGCAATAGCAAAAGCAGCAATAGTCGAAATAACTATAGCATTAGCAATAGCAATGCAGCCGACAGTCGACCGACTACTTACAACTTCGGCAGTCGAACGTTTCCTATTGCTATGACTGTCGCTAATATTTGAAATTTGCTATTGCTACGACTGCGACTTCAATTTTTAGCCCCTTTGCCTTTTTTGTAAAAAAAGAGCAAAGCGGAGCTATTGGAAATATGCAAAATCCAAAAGTATGTAACACATAGAAATAATCATCGGAGACCCCATAAAGTATATATATTCTGAATCAGGACGACAAGACGAGTTCATCTAGCCCTGTCCGTCTGTCTGTCCGTCCGTCCGTCCGTCCGTCCGACCGTCCGACCGTCTGTCCGTCCGTCCGTCCGTCCGTCCGACCGTCCGTCCGTCCGTCCATCAGTCCGTCCGTCCGTCCGTATGAACGCCTGTTTCTCAGAGACTATAAGAGCTAGAGCAACCAAACTTGAAATCTAGATTCGTTATGTTCGTACGCTGTACAAGTTTGTTTTGGATTTTTCAATTTCCTCCCTGACCACCGCAATTTGAAAAAATCGATTATTAAGCACAATTTTCAAGCGATAACATTTATTTTTGGTACACATAATAATTAAACCGCACTTGATCGATGTTGTGAATCTGGGTAAGATTGATCAAAAATCTCGGAAGTTATAGATCAGCAAAAGTGGTGTTTTGGTCCCCGGGGGGGTAATGTAGTGCGCGCAAAATAAGAGCTAGAGCAACGAAATTTGAAACGTAGATTTGTTATGTTCGTACGCTTTACAAGTTTATTTCTGATTTTTCAATTTCCTCCCCTGACCCATGCAATTCGAAAAAAACGATTATGAGGCACAATTTTCAACCGATCACATTTATTTTTGGTACACATCATAATTAGACTATTCTTGATTGATGTTGTGAATCTGGGTAAGATTGCTCAGAAATCTCGGAAGTTATAGATCAGCAAAAGTGGTGTTATTGGCCCCGGGGGGGGGGGGGGGGGTATTGTAGTGCGCGCAAAATAAGAGCTAGAGAAACGAAGTTTTAAACCTACATTAACCATTTTCGTACGCTGTACAAGTTTGTTTTTGATTTTTCAATTTCCTCCCCTGACCATCGCAATTCGAATATAACGATTATTAAGCACAATTTTCAACCGATCAAATTTATTTTTGGTACACATCATTATTAGACCATTCTTGATCGATGTTGTGAATCTGGGTAAGATTGATTGAAAATGTCGGAAGTTATAGATCAGCAAAAGTGTCGTTATGGGCCCCGGGGGGGTATAGTAGAGTGCACAAAATAATTTGGAACGAATATTTGTTATGTTTGTACGCTATACGAGTTTGTTTTAGATTTTTAAATTTCCGCCCCTGACCCCCGCAATTTGAAAAATCGATTTTCAGATACAATTTTTAACCGAGCAAATTTCTTTTACGCACACATATTAAGTAGACCATTCTTCATCTAAGTTGCGAATTTCGTTAAAATTTAACAATAAACACGGAAGTTATACAACATTAAGTACCGCGCTATAGATCGTGGGGGGTTAAAAGGTGCGCGCAATGGCTAAGTACGTGCAGAACTGTGTGTATGTATGAGTATGTGTGTGTATGGCTGTATATGTAGGCAAAGGGGCTCTCGTAGTCGGGTACACTTGACTACAGACTTCTTACTTGTTTTCAGTAGCAATAGTACGCAATGTGAAATCGACAGCAGTT
The DNA here is from genome assembly GCA_037044455.1 of Zygothrica quintamaculata. NCBI lineage: Eukaryota > Metazoa > Arthropoda > Insecta > Diptera > Drosophilidae > Zygothrica > Zygothrica quintamaculata. The sequence continues at coordinate 7,753 of JBAMBS010000476.1, forward strand.
TTTTTAACCATGCTATTAAGTAAAGCGCTATAGAGCGCGGAGGCTAAAAGACACGCGATATGGCTTACAGTGCGTGTAGAAATGTGCGTATGCCTGTGTTTGTAGGCAAAGGAGCTTTCGTAGTTGGGTACACTCGACTAGAGATTTCTTACTTGTTATGTTTTGTACATAATGTACTGAACATAATGAATAAAATAAATTTAAAAATGTACCTTTCTATATATAAAGTTTATTGTATATAAATTTAATTTATTTCAGAAGTGCGATAGTGCATAATTAATGTGATAAAATAGTTTTTCTTACTTTTTCGTACACTTCACATTTGTGACAAATGCATTTATAGACTACTCATATTTTTCACAAGTCTAAAATTTTGACATCCAGAAGCAAACGTCTGTCTGTCCGTCCGTCCGTCTGTCCGTCTGTCAGTCCGTCCGTCCGTCCTTCTGTCCGTCTGTCTGTCCGTCCGTCCGTCCGTCCGTCCGGCCATCCGTCCGTCTGTCCGTCAGTCTGTCGGTCCTTCTGTCCGTCCGTTCGTCCGTCGGTCCGTCCGTCTGTCCGTCCGTCCGTCCGTCTGTATAAACGCCTGTTTCTCAGAGACTTTAAGAGCTAGAGCAACCAAATTTTAATCTTTGATCCGATATTTTCGTACGGTATACGAATTTACTTAAATTTTTGAATTTCCTCCCCTGACCAACACAATTCGAAAAAAAATCGATTGTAAAGCACAATTTTCAACGGATTGAAATTTCTTTTAGCACGCATCATTATGAAACCATTCTTGATCTATGTTGTGAATTTGGATAAGATTGATCAAAAAACTCGAAGATATATATCATAAAGTATCGAGATATCGAGCGAGAAGGGCTAAGCTGCGTGTTTGTTATTAAAGCTAGCACAACCAGATTTTAAATCTAGATAGTTACTTTTATACGGTATACGACTTTGTTTTAGATTTTGTAATTTCCTCCCCTGATCACCGCAATTCGAAAAAATCGATTATTAGCCACAATTTTTGTCCGATCATATTTATTTTGTAAAAAAGAGCAAAGCGGAGCTATTGGAAATATGCAAAATCCAAAACAACACATAGAAATAATCATCGGAGACCCCATAAAGTATATATATTTTGAATCAGGACGACAAGACGAGTTGATCTAGCCCTGTCCGTCCGTCCGTCCGTCCGTCCGTCCGTCCGTCCGTCCGTCCGTATGAACGCATGTTTCTCAGAGACTATAAAAGCTAGAGCAACCAAATTTTAAACCTAGATTTATCATTTTCGTACGCTGTACAAGTTTGTTTTTGATTTTTAAATTTCCTCCCCTGACCACCGCAATTCGAAAAAAATCGATTATTAACCACAATTTTCAACCGATCTAATTTATTTTTGGCATTTTGTGAATCTGGGTAAGATTGATCAACAATATCGGAAGTTATACATCATCAAAAGTGGCGTTATGGGCCCCGGGGGGTATAGTAGTGCGCGCAAAATAAGAGCTAGAGCAACGAAATTTGGAACGTATATTTGTTATGTTTGTACGCTATACGAATTTGTTTTAGATTTTTCAATTTCCTTCCCTGACCCCCGCAAATTGAAAAAATCGATTTTCAGATACAATTTTTAACCGATCAAATGTGCCACCCAAGAATAGCACAAAAACCAAATATATCAAGTATCAAGTCTGTAGTCGAGTGTACCCGAGTATGAGAGCCCCTTTGCCTACATATACAGCCATACACACACATACTCATACATACACACAGTTCTGCACGTACTTAACCATTGCGCGCACCTTTTAGCCCCCCACGCTCTATATCGCGGTACTTAATGTTGTATAACTTCCGTGTTTGTTGTTCAATTTTAACGAAATTTACAACGTAGATGGAAAATTGTCTACTTAATATGAAAAGAAATTTGATCGGTTGAAAATTGTGCTTAATAATCGATTTTGTCGATTTGCGGGGGTTGGGGAAGGTAATTTAAAAATCTAAAACAAACTCGTGTAGCGTACAAACATAACAATTCTACGTTCCATATTGCGTTGCTCTAGCTCTTATTTTGCGCGCACTACTATACCCTCCGGGGCCTATAACGCCACTTTTGCTGATCTATAACTTCCGAGATTTTTAATCAATCTTACCCAGATTCACAACATCGATTAAGAATGGTCTAATTATGATGTGTGCCAAAAATAAATTTGATAGGTTGAAAATTGTGCTTAATAATCGATTTCTTCGAATTGCGGTGGTCAGGGGAGGATATTGAAATATCAAAAACAAACTTGTAAAGCGTACGAACATAACGAATCTAGATTTAAAGTTTGGTTGGTCTAGCTCCTATAGTCTCTGAGAAACAGGCGTTCATACGGACGGACGGACGGACGGTTAGACAGACGGACAGGGCTAGATCAACTCGTCTTGTTGTCCTGATTCAGAATATATATACGTTATGGGGTCTCCGATGATTATTTCTATGTGTTACATACTTTTGGATTTTGCATATTCCCAATAGCTCCGCTTTGCTCTTTTTTTACAAAAAGGCAAAGGGGCTAAAAATATCTGTTGAACAGTCAACTGTACGTACAGCTATTGAACTTGATGATAACGATGAACCCGTTGTGCCTATTCGACAGCCTATATATTGCAAAACGAAAAATTGGTATTCTGGCTTCTGCAATCGCTGGGCTTCGTTATTAGGCGTAAGTAGAGACTTAAATGTTAGCCAACTATTAAGTAATTTATTTGTTTTCCCGTGCAGGCGTTAACTAAGTTACTAGTAATGCTTTCGGTAAACTGGTACTATGCCTTAACTTGCTTTCTAGTTTTTTTCGTTATTTGGTTTTATGTGGGCACAGCGAACCCCGCCGTTAAGCCAGGACTGACTGCAGAGTTTAACTTTTTTGGCTGGATCAAGAGCGTCATATTTCGCTGCTTTGGGCAAATATATAACCTAAAATATATAAAACTTATCATTAATTAAAGTATTTGTATTCTTGCTTGCTTTACTTAAATAGGAAACGGATACATGAATATGAACATATTGTGATAACGCCATCTTGTCCTGGTATAGACTTAGCACCCACACAATTAAACGAGCATAATGAAGATTTTAGGCCCCGTCCTAATTATCACCACTCGTCGGTAATAGAAGGTCACCTCGAAGATGGCATCTAGACAATTATGTATGAATCATACACAGTAGTTAATTGAAAACATGTCATCAATATACAATAAATAATGTGATGTATGTAATAATAATATAAATATGTTAATAAACAAATATATTTAACTTTTGCTGTAATATAATTATAATAATAATTATAACAATTATTATAATAGTAATAATAAAAATAGTAGTAAAGATATTCTTTTAGTTTTTTTACTGGACTTATAAAATAGTAAACAGTTATCTTATTGTATTTCTCGTCTTGAATAGCCCATAGCAGAATATTAGCGGAAATAGCAGGCAAATATCAAATAGCAACAGCAGTAATAGGCAAAATTCCAATAGCATCAACAATAGGAATAGCAACAATAGTCGAAATGACTATAGCAGTAGCAATAATAATGCAGCCGACAGTCGACCGAATACTGACAACATCGGTAGTCGAACGTTTACTATTGCTATTACAGTCGCTAATATTTGAAATTTGTTATTGCTACGACTGCGTCTTAAATTTTTTCGTACGGTATACGAGTTTGTTTACATTTTTGAAATTTCTTCTCGTGACCACCGCAATTCGAAAAAACGATTATAAAGCACAATTTTCAACGGATTGAATTTTTTTAGCACACATCATAATGAAAGCATTCTTGATCTATCCGTCCGTCTGTCCGTCCGTCCGTCCGTTTGACCGTCCGTCCGTCTGTCCGACTGTCCGTCCGTCCGTCTGTCCGTCTGTCTGTCTGTCCGTTCGTCTGTCCGTCCGTATTATAGATACAACAATGCAGATCATTCCCAGATTATACACTACACCTAATAAACAGCTCTGAAAAGATTTCCTGCGCCTATTCAAAGAAAAGTGCAAGTATAGCTGTCGGTCTACCGTCAAGTCCTGTGCTATCTTAAGAACTCAGCTTGAGCTCCTGCCGCCCACTTTGCATCGCTCTCCGTCACTACCACCTCTTTGGTCACTGGCGAAACCAAACATCAACACTATACTTGCCAAATCAGCAAAACGGTGTACCTCCAGGAATTTAAGGCTCTATTTCTTCGCGACAAACACAATATCGGGGCTAAATCTTGGCTTTGTTCTAACGAATCCAAAACAACCGAAGCGACTTTTTCCGTGGCTTAAAGCAATAGTGACATAGTCGCGGGTGGAATACTTTCATTACATAACTCAAACTTCACCAGTAAGGCTTTTCCTATACGTAAAGCTTGCCAGTTTGCCTCATCCAACAAGGGGCAATTTGTTAAATGCTCAGTTAGCCCATTGGCCATATTAGCGCTGCAAAACCACTCTCACAGGGACACCACGATTCTTGATATAACTACAATCCTAACGACCAACCAAAAGAACATAATTATATTTTGGGCACCAAAATTATTATATTAGAGTCGCCAGCCACATAAGGTCTGCACCATTGTTCCTTTTTAACGACATTAACGTCAAGGACATAAAGAATTTGATTCGTGATCGACTCTTTGACACCGACTGCACCAAAATTCAGTTTTTTACAAAGCTCAAGAGGCGCAAATGCGCCACATTCATAAGCTTGCGCAGCGGCCACCTGTCCCTATGACC
>JBAMBS010000476.1:15000-31250 GCA_037044455.1 Zygothrica quintamaculata
AAAAGGGAAAACAATCACTTTTGGGAACCGACTCAACCATTGAACTCAACGTTTTAAAACTGGGTTTAGACGTAAATCGAGTTGACAGAGCTGTTCCATTTCCCAAGTGGCACAATGTCGTAGTTAAACTTTCCATTGATGAGTCGGTAATCCCGGTACAACAACCCATGAGTCGAGTACCAACCGCGTTGGAGAGTAAAATTACTGATAAGCTGGTCGAAGCGTTAAATCTGGAATCATTCTACTATTATTTAGCTAGTCTGAAGTTTGATCTCATAACGGACCACAAGCCCCTTAAAGCCATTTTTAAGCCAACCTCATGACCCCCATCCAAAATCGAGAGGTGGTTGCTACGACTACAATCATATCAGTAACGTGTAGTATATAAATCTGGTAAAGAGAACATTGCCGACTCACTATCGAGACTGTGGCAAAACACTGACACCGAACCGTTTGACTAGGCTGGTGAGGAGCATATATTTCGCGTGGTACCGTCCTGTATACCTAAGTCGCTCACCATATCACAAGTCTCTGAAACGAGTACTAGTGACGAGGAAATACTCTATGCGATGACGTGCCTTAATAGGAACTCATGGAGCCTGAACATGTCCAGTCCGTATTATCCATTTCAATTGGAGCTTTCAATTGTCGGAGATATTCTATAACGGGGAACTAAATTGGTAATACCCCGAAGGCTTCGGGAGACGGCCCTTGAGCTCGCCCACGAAGGACAGCCGGGCATAAGTGCAATGAAACGAAGACTTCGTTCAAAAGTTTGGTGGCCATGCCTAGATAAAGATGCAGAACAATATGTTAAAGAATGCAGAGATTGCCTTTTGAATTCGATCCCACCAAATCCAGCCCCGATGGAAATGCGTCCGTTTCCAACGGGACCGTGGAAATGTAATGCGACAGACCTTTTGGGCCCCCTGCCAAATAGCGATAATATATTCATGGTGATTGATTATTACTCAAGATATATGGAATTCAAGTTAATCAAATCGATCACGTCCAAAAACCATTTTTCAACAAAAGTAAGAAATTTTTGCAAGATGGGGTTTCCCGGAAACGTTAACGGCCGATAATGGCAGGCAGTTCATAAGCGCCGAGCTTAAACATTTTTGTGCAACAATGGTATCCAACTTCTGTCAACACCACCGTACTGGCCCCAGGCCAATGGAGAAGGCGAAAATATAAATATAGGGTCCTCTTAAAGAACGTAGTATTTCCACATAAGCTAACGCCCACATTCGACACTACTACCTACGAGGTAACCAATCGAAGAGGGAATGTAGTTCTGATCTCGGGTGGTGGTAAATTGTTCACTATGAACGTTAGCCATTTCAAAAAGATTGTCGACAAATGCCCACCGACCATGGATGACAGTTTATCTTTGCCAGTTACTTCTTTACAGCCAACCCAGGAGATACAAGAGCCACAAGAACCTCCAACAGCACGGGATTCCCAAGACGAAGACAAAATCGTAAAGCTTCATCTAAAAAGAAAAGAAGCTCGCAGAAAATGCGATATGTTCCGCTACACATAGACGAGCGCGAGCCTTAGCTGCAACAAGGAAATGGTCTGAGAATATATTAGGACCCCGAACTGTTTGCACGTCAAGTATGTTAGACGCGTACCTTGCATCGATCACAATATAATCGATTTGATTACGAGTCAGTCGATCAGGGGACAGCCAGAATACCTTGCGTTTATGAAGCTGGCGAAAAGAATGCAGGTGTAGCTGTCGGTCTACCCTCAGTTTTCAGTTCTATCCAAAGCTCAAGAGACCCGAATGCGCCAGCAGCCGCCACACTCAGTTAATTTACAACCACGTGGCCCTATGACTACTCTGCGGGGAAAATCAAACCCGTAGTGGACTTCTACCTCAATCAGGATTCCTGAATCTGGTTCCCAGTCACCAGCCCACCGTCTGCACAATATTACATCAACTTATAATTTCATTGTAAAAAGTAATCTTAAAATGTGACCAAAAGAAACTTCGGAGCCAAAGGTCCCAGCAGCCAATGCTTTGCTTTTAGACCCTTTGTCATAAAAAAAGCAAAGCGAAGCTAATGGAAATGTGCAAAATCCAAAAGTATGTAACACATAGACACAATCATAGGCGACGACAAGACGAGTTGATCTAGCAATGTCCGTTTGTGCGTCTGTCTGTCCGATCGTCCGTCCATCCGTATGAACGCCTGTTTCTCAGAGACTATAAGAGCTAGAGCAACCAAATTTTAAAGCTAGATTCGTTTTTTTCGTACGCTACACGAGATTGTCTTAGATTTTGGAATGTTTTCCCCTGACTACCATAAAAAATTAAAAAAAAAAAACGATTATTAGGCACAATTTTCAAACGATTAAATTTCTTTTTGGCAAACATAATAACAAGGCCATTCTTGATCTACTTTCTGAAACTCGTTAAAATTGAACAATAAAATCGGGAGTAATGCATCATTAAAAATGGTGTAATCGATCGCGGTGGGGTTAAGTGGTGCGCGAAAAGTAGGAGCTAGAGCAACCAAATTTGGGATCTATATTCGTTATGTTCGTACTCTATACGAGATTGTTATAGATTTTTAAACTTCCTTCCCTGACCAGCGCTATACAAAAAACAAGTAAGAAGTCTATAGGCGAGTGTACCCGACTACGAGTGCCCCTTTGCCTACATATACAGCCATAAACACACATACTCATACATATACACAGTATATGTTTGCACGTACTTAGCCATTGCGCGGACCTTTTAGCCCCCCACGCTCTATATCACGGTACTTAATATTGTATAACTTCCGTGTTTATTGTTAAATTTTAACGAAATTTACAACGTAGATGAAAAATGGTCTACTTAATATGTGTGCGTAAAAGAAATTTGATCGGTTAAAAATTGTATCTAAAAATCGATTTTTTCAAATTGCGGTGGTCAGGGAAGGAAATTGAAAAATCTAAAACAAACTCGTATAGCGACGTTCCAAATTTCGTTGCTCTAGCTCTTATTTTGTGCGCACTACTATACCCCCCCGGGGACAATAACACCACTTTTGCTGATCTATTACTTCCGAGATTTTTGATCAACCTTACCCAGATTCAGAACATCGATCAAGTATGGTCTAATTATGATGTGTGCCAAAAATAAATTTGATCGGTTGAAAATTGTGCTTAATAATCGTTTTTTTCGAAATGTGGTGGTCAGGGGTGGAAATTGAAAAATCCAAAACAAACTCGTATAGCGTTCGAACATAACAAATCTACGTTCCAAATTTCGTTGGTCTAGCTCTTATTTTGCGCGCACTACTATACCCCCCGGGGCCCATAACGCCACATTTGCTGATCTATAACTTCCGAGATTTTTGATCAATCTCACCCAGATTCACATCATCGATCAAGAATGGTCTAGTTATGATGTGTGCCAAAAATAAATTTGATCGGCTGAAAATTGTGCTTAATAATCGTTTTTTTCGAATTGCATGGGTCAGGGGAGGAAATTGAAAAATCAAAAAAAAACTTGTACAGCGTACGAACATAACGAATCTAGATTTCAAAATTGGTTGCTCTAGCTCTTATAGTCTCTGAGAAACAGGCGTTCATATGGACGGATGGACGGACGGACGGACAGACAGACAGACAGGGCTAGATCAACTCGTCTTGTCGTCCTGATTCAGAATATATATACTTTATGGGGTCTCCGATGATTATTTCTATGTGCTACATACTTTTGGATTTTGCATATTTCCAATAGCTCTGCTTTGCTCTTTTTTTACAAAAAGGCAAAGGCGCTAAAAAATAAAAGTAAGAAGTCTGTAGTCGAGTGTACCCGACTACATGAGCCTCTTTTTGGCAAACATAATAACAAGGCTATTCTTGATCTACTTTCTGAAACTCGTTAAAATTGAACAATAAAATTGGGAGTAATACATCATTAAAAATGGTGTAATCGATCGCGGTGGGGTTAAGTGGTGCGCGAAAAGTAGGAGCTAGAGCAACCAAATTTGGGATCTATGTTCGTTATGTTCGTACTCTATACGAGATTGTTTTAGATTTATAAACTTCCTTCCCTGACCAGCGCTATACAAAAAAAATAAGAAGTCTATAGTCGAATGTACCCGACTACGAGAACCCCTATGCCTACATATACAGCTATAAACACACATACTCATACATATACACAGTTCTGCACGTACTTAGCCATTGCGCGGACCTTTTAGCCCCCCACGCTCTATATCGCGGTACTTAATGTTGTATAACTTCCGTGTTTATTGTTAAATTTTAACGAAATTTACAACGTAGATGAAAATGGTCTACTTAATATGTGTGCGTAAAAGAAATTTGATCGGTTAAAAATTGTATCTGAAAATCGAATTTTCCAAATTGCGAGGGTCAGGGAAGGAAATTGAAAAATCTAAAACAAACTCGTATAGCGACGTTCCAAATTTCGTTGCTCTAGCTCTTATTTTGCGCGCACTACTATACCCCCCCGGGGACCATAACGCCACTTTTGCTGATCTATAACTTCCGAGATTTTTGATCAATCTTACCCAGATTCAGAACATCGATCAAGTATGGTCTAATTATGATGTGTGCCAAAAATAAATTTGATCGGTTGAAAATTGTGCTTAATAATCGTTTTTTTCGAATTGCGTGGGTCAGGGGAGGTAATTGAAAAATCAAAAACAAACTTGTACAGCGTACGAACATAACGAATCTAGATTTAAAGTTTGGTTGCTCTAGCTCTTATAGTCTCTGAGAAACAGGCGTTCATACGGACGGACGGACAGACAGATAGACAGGGCTAGATCAACTCGTATTGTCGTCGTGATTCAGAATATATATACTTTATGGGGTCTCCGATGATTATTTCTATGTGTTACATACTTTTGGATTTTGCATATTTCCAATAGCTCCGCTTTGCTCTTTATTTACAAAAAGGCAAAGGGGCTAAAAAATAGAGGTAAGAAGTCTGTAGTCGAGTGTACCCGACTACGTGAGCCGTACACACAGTTCTGCACATACTTTAAGCCATTGTGCGCTACTTTTAGCCCCCACGATCTATTTTGCGATACTTAATTTTCTGTAACTTCCGTGTTTATTTTTCAATCTGAACGAAATTCTTAACGTATATTAGGAATGGATAGAATGAGAAAAAATTTAATCGGTTAAAAATTGTGCCTTATAATCGATTTTTTCGACTTGCGGCGGTCAGGGGAATAAATTCAGAAATCTAAAACAAACTCATAAAGCGTACGAAAGTAACGAATCTAAGTTTAAAATTTGGTTGCACTTGCTCTTATAGTCGTGAGAAACTCGCGGTCATACAGACGGGCGAACGGACAGACGGACGGACGGACAGAAGGACATGGCTAGATCAACTCCTATTGTCGTCCTGATCAAGAATATATATATACTTTATGGGGTCTCCGATAATTATTTCTATATGTTATATACTTGTGAATTTTGCACATTTCCATTACCTCCGCTTTGCTCTTTTTTATGATATTCATGCTAACATTATTATTGCCAGTCATGGCGGAGCCGAGGCAAACAAATTCGTTTACGGTCTCAAATCTATAGTTTCCTGCCGCCAGTTGAGAGTCAAGAAATCGTGATTCTCTGCTGGAGCACGCCATGAATTTAGTTTTTACTAAATGTGGTAATGAAGCCCCACTTGTAGTCGACAAAAAGGTGGTAAGTGTCGATTTGTCTGTCTGTCTGTCCGTCCGTCTGTCTGTCTGTCCGTCCGTCCGTCTGTCTCTCCGTCCGTCCGTCTGTCTGTTCGTCCGTCCGTCTGTCCGTCCGTCCGTCCGTCTGTCTGTTTGTCTGTTCGTCCGTCCGTCTGTCCGTCACTCCGTCAGTCCGTCCGTCCGTCAGTCAGTCCGTCCGTCCGTCCGGCATTACCAGAATAGTACAGCGGAGTGTAGGCTTCGAATGCGGTAGATGCGGAAAAAAAGGACACAAAGAAACCAGTTGGGACTGCCCGGCCAGAAAAATGAAATGCAGAAGATGTGATAAAGTTGGATATTTCGCTAATAAATTCCGCACATGCACATGGAAGTCTGATAGCAGTCAAAATGAGCCAGATAGAAAACGAAGATGAAAGGAAGATTCGATAATAAAGGTCATATCCGATGGTATTGGCACTCAGACTGATAGCTCCAAAGATACCGGTCCAATTCCAGTAGGAGATCAGTCATTACAGGAGGTCAAAATTCCTTGCAAAATTGGTGGCCACACAGTCGATATGATCATTGCCTCAGGCTCGAAGTACAATCTAATAAGTCAGTCAGTTTGGCAGAAAATTTGTAGAACAAGAGCTATAATGTTTTACTCTCGGGTGGAATCTGAGAATCATTTTTGCGCTTATGCATCCGACCGGCTACTCAAAGTGCTGCAAGTTTTCGAAGCCCCGATTTTAGTGCAAAATATACCCGGAACTGATTGCTACCGTCTACGTAATCGAAAAGGGAAAACAATCACTTTTGGGAACCGACTCAACCATTGAACTCAACGTTTTAAAACTGGGTTTAGACGTAAATCGAGTTGACAGGGCTGTTCCATTTCCCAAGTGGCACAATGTCGTAGTTAAACTTTCCATTGACGAGTCGGTAATCCCGGTACAATAACCCATGAGTCGAGTACCAACCGCGTTGGAGAGTAAAATTCTGATAAGCTGGTCGAAGCGTTAAATCTGGAATCATTCTACTATTATTTAGCTAGTCTGAAGTTTGATCTCATAACGGACCGCAAGCCTCTTAAAGCCATTTTTAAGTCAACCTCACGACCCCCATCCAAAATCGAGAGGTGGTTGCTACGACTACAATTATATCAGTAACGTGTAGTATATAAATCTGGTAAAGAGAACATTGCCGACTCACTATCGAGACTGTGGCAAAACACTGACACCGAGCCGTTTGACTAGGCTGGTGAGGAGCATATATTTCGCGTGGTACCGTCCTGTATACCTAAGTTGCTCACCATATCACAAGTCTCTGAAACGAGTACTAGTGACGAGGAAATACTCTATGCGATGACGTGCCTTAATAGGAACTCATGGAGCCTGAACATGTCCAGTCCGTATTATCCATTTCAATTGGAGTTTTCAATTGTCGGAGATATTCTATAACGGGGAACTAAATTGGTAATACCCCGAAGGCTTCGGGAGACGGCCCTTGAACTCGCCCACGAAGGACAGCCGGGCATAAGTGCAATGAAACGAAGACTTCGTTCAAAAGTTTGGTGGCCATGCCTAGATAAAGATGCAGAACAATATGTTAAAGAATGCAGAGATTTCCTTTTGAATTCAATCCCACCAAATCCAGCCCCGATGGAAATGCGTCCGTTTCCAACGGGACCGTGGAAATGTAATGCGACAGACCTTTTGGGCCCCCTGCCAAATAGCGATAATATATTCATGGTGATTGATTATTACTCAAGATATATGGAATTCAAGTTAATCAAATCGATCACGTCCAAAAACCATTTTTCAACAAAAGTAAGAAATTTTTGCAAGATGGGGTTTCCCGGAAACGTTAACGGCCGATAATGGCAGGCAGTTCATAAGCGCCGAGCTTAAACATTTTTGTGCAACAATGGTATCCAACTTCTGTCAACACCACCGTACTGGCCCCAGGCCAATGGAGAAGGCGAAAATATAAATATAGGGTCCTCTTAAAGAACGTAATATTTCCACATAAGCTAACGCCCACATTCGCCACTACTACCTACGAGGTAACCAATCGAAGAGGGAATGTAGTTCTGATCTCGGGTGGTGGTAAATTGTTCACTAGGAACGTTAGCCATTTCAAAAAGATTGTCGACAAATGCCCATCGACCATGGATCACAGTTTATCTTTGCCAGTTACGGACGGACGGGCGGACGGACGGACGGACGGACAGACAGACAGACAGGGCTAGATCAACTCGTCTTGTCGTCGTGATTCAGAATATATATACTTTATGGGGTCTCCGATGATTATTTCTATGTGTTACATACTTTTGGATTTTGCATATTTCCAATAGCTCCGCTTTGCTCTTTATTTACAAAAAGGCAAAGGGGCTAAAAAATAAAAGTAAGAAGTCTGTAGTCGAGTGTACCCGACTACGTGATACAGCCATACACACACATACTCACAAATACACACAGTTCTGCACATACTTTAAGCCATTGTGCGCTACTTTTAGCCCCCACGATCCATTTTGCGATACTTAATTTTCTGTAACTTCTGTGTTTATTTTTCAATCTTAACGAAATTCTTAACGTATATTAGGAATGGATAGAATGAGAAAAAATTTAATCGGTTAAAAATTGTGCCTTACAATCGATTTTTTCGACTTGCGGTGGTCAGGGGAATAAATTCAGAAATCTAAAACAAACTCATAAAGCGTACGAAAGTAACGAATCTAAGTTTAAAATTTGGTTGCACTTGCTCTTATAGTCGTGAGAAACTCGCGGTCATACAGACGGGCGAACGGACAGACGGACGGACGGACAGAAGGACATGGCTAGATCAACTCCTATAGTCGTCCTGATCAAGAATATATATATACTTTATGGGGTCTCCGATAATTATTTCTATATGTTATATACTTGTGAATTTTGCACATTTCCATTACCTCCGCTTTGCTCTTTTTTATGATATTCATGCTAACATTATTATTGCCAGTCATGGCGGAGCCGAGGCAAACAAATTCGTTTACGGTCTCAAAGCTATAGTTTCCTGCCGCCAGTTGAGAGTCAAGAAATCGTGATTCTCTGCTGGAGCACGCCATGAATTTAGTTTTTACTAAATGTGGTAATGAAGCCCCACTTGTAGTCGATAAAAAGGTGGTAAGTGTCGATTTGACTCTGTTGCGACTTCTCCAGGATCTATCGCAGTGTGAATATCTGGTCAATGGTGGACCTGCCTGGTCTGAAACCACACTGATAAGGTCCAATCATTGCTTCAGTAAATTGTTTTAGCCTTGCACACAATGCGCTCGTTGCCCGTACCAAGCTAAGGTTCCAATCGGGTATGCTCTCCACAAACCATACATTGCGTAAGAGTTGGTGCATACACAATACCACCTCTTCGTCTCCTGCCTTTGATAATTAAGCTGATAAGACATCACCATTTGCTGTTTTATTGTCCTTAAGCCGCTGTATTACGGCATCGACTTCATCATGGCTAGGGCTTGGTATATAGACATCGTCGTTGATTGGGGTTTGTGCATCACATTCTCCTGTGTTAATATTCAAGTCATCGCCCTCCAAAAAACTTGAGAAGTGATTCCACCTTAGCGTGACCGTTGCATCTGTGAACAGGATTCCGTCAACATCTCTGCAGATGAACCCTTCAGCTTTATATCCTTGGGTAAATCGTTTCTCCTTCTGGTAAAAGTCTCGGTCATCATTCCTGCTTCTGCTACATTCCATTTTCTCACACCTCAGCCCTTCTAATTCTCTTTTTATGCGTTTAAAAACGCGCTTCTCCTCTCTTCTCTTGGCCCTGTAAGCCTCTACTACTGTCCTTGTAGCTACAGATTGATGTGTTCGCCAATACGACGCATCCTTTACTCTGGATGCTTCCTGGCACTCTTGGTCGTACCATTTATTTCTTGTAAGGGGGCGTTGGAATCCAAATACTTCCTCCGCCGATGCTCGTAGAGAGTGCCATATGTGTGCCCATATATCACTCGCATTTTCATTGCCTTAATAGGGCGGAGAGTCGTTTGGAGAATTGAAGCTTCATCCGTTGTGATTGCAGCTTTCCGATGTCCAGCTTTCTTGACATACTTCGACGTGCGATTTTCGCTACGTGCTATTTTCAATACACAAAGCCGTGCGCGAACCTTAGCTACAACATGGTAATAGTCGGAGCTCGCACGTCAAGTATGTTAGCCGCATGTCTTGCATCGATCACAACATGATCGATCTGATTACGAGTCATTCGATCAGGTGACAGCTAGGATCCTTTGTGTATATCAAGGTGGCGAAATCCTGTACTACGCACTTCCACTAGTCACTACTGCGCCGCTGCAAAGCTCATTAACCTAAGACCATGTTGGCTTTGCTGCCCAAGGGTTGCACCAAAGACACCTTCCCATCCAATCTTGGCATTAAAGGCTCCAAATAGGAGTTTAATATCATGAGTTGGACAGCGGCAGTATACACTGTCAAGGTCCATATAGATAGCGTCCTTGGTACATTCGTCTTTGTCCTCCGTTGGGGCATGTGCGCAGATCAAGCTGATATTAAAGAATTTGGCTGTAATCCGTTGCTATTCTCTCATTTGTTGGCACAAAATGAGATACTCTATTTCGGAGTCTGGCTCCCACAACAAATCCACAGCCAAATTCATGTCTATCAGTATGGCAGCTGTAGTATTTGCCACAGTTGGTCCTCTTCATGCATCCCTCTCTTCATTGCATCTCGTGGATAGCGGTAATGTCAGCCTTGAAGGCAATCTGCTAGTTATTTAGCAGCTGGCCTGTACAGTGTGCGTACATTCCAGGTGAATACTCTCACATCATAGTCCTTGTTTCGTATGCGGTGGTCGTTAACATTGTTTGGGGTCAATTCCGCGGCAGTTTTTGCATCCTTCATTGAGCGTTTAGATTTCTATGGGTGCATTTCAACTCCTAAGCCAAAACCTAATTTAGAAGCTCATGGAAACCGCCGCGCGCTTTAGTTCACCACCCAATGGGTATTAGGTGGCTATCCAGGAGGAACCACGTGGAGGTAGTGTGTCGACTTGAAGAAAGTAAGCACAAGGATGATGCTGGCAATCTCCAACTTTAAAGCAATCAGACACTTTACCTTCTCTCTCTCCCAATATCCAGTTTTATGGTGTTACAATAATCCGTCTGCTCGTTTGTACTAAGTATAGGTGTATAGCATCATATAAGCAATTCTAATGGTTGACAAATGCGTGAACGGATGAGACGCATATCCTTAGCTATCACGCAGCCTGATGCCATATTGTTTAAGGCAGAAGCAAAAATCATATCGTCTCGTTGTTGCATAATCTCTGTGTGCTCAAAATATTTAAAAATTAATAATTTTTCCTTTACCTCGTCCATGAATACGACCTTTTGTTTCACCCCAAACAACATTTTACTGGGCAATTGTGTAATACATCTTTGAAAAGTGTTGTTCAAAGAAATTCTACTTTTCCAATGACTGAGTCCCAGTGAATTCCCATTTCGGTTTCTGCTAGTTTTGCAATCATCGGCCCTAAACATCTATTAACACGTTCAACCTGCCCGTTTGCTTGAGGGGAACCTCATACGGACGGACAGACATACGTCTTGTCGTCCTGATTCAGAATATATATACTTTATGGGGTCTCCGAAGATTAATTCTATGTGTTACATACTTTTGGATTTTGAATATTTCCAATAGCTCCGCTTTGCTCTTTTTTACAAAAAGGCAAAGGGGCTAAAAATAAAAATATAATATAATATAAAAACAAGTAAGAAGTCTGTACTCGAGTGTACCCGACTACGAGAGCCCCTTTGCCTACATATACAGCAATAAACACATATACTTATACATACACACAGTTCTGCACGTACTTAGCCATTGCACGCACCTTTCAGCCCGTCACGCTCTATATCGCGGTACTTAATGTAAATAACTTCCGTGTTTATTGTTCAATTAAAACAAAATTCACAACGTAGATGAAGAATAGTCTACTTAATACGTGTGCGTAAAAGAAATTTGATCGATTAAAAATTGTATCTGAAAATCGATTTTTTCAAATTGCGGGGGTCAGGGAAGGAAATTGAAAAATCCAAAACAAATTCGTATAGCTTACGAACATAACAAATCTACGTTCCAAATTTCGTTGCTCTAGCTCTTATTTTGAGCGCACTACTATACCACCCCGCGGCCCATAACGCCACTTTTGCTGATCTATATCTTCCGAGATTGTTTTTATCAATCTAACCTAGATTCACAACATCGATCAAGAGTGGTATAATTATTATGTATAACAAAAATAAATTTGATCGGTTGAAAATAATCGTTTTTTTCGAATTGCGGGGGTCAGGGGAGGAAATTGAAAAATCCAAAACAAACTCATATAGCATACGAATATAACAAATCCACGTTCCAAATTTCGTTGCTCTAGCTCTAATTTTGCGCGCACTACTATACCCCCCGGGGCCCATAATGCCAGTTTTTATGATGTATAACTTCCGAGATTCTTAATCAATCTTACTTAGATTCACAACCTCGATCAAGAATGGTCTATTTATGATGTGGACCAAAAATCAATTTGATCGGTTGAAAATTGTGCTTAATAATCGATTTTTTCGAATTGCGTGGGTCAGGGGAGGAAATTGAAAAATCAAAAACAAATTCATTAAGCGTACGAACATAGCAAATCTACGTTCCAAATTTCGTTGCTCTAGCTCCTATTTTGCGCGCACTTCTATATCCCCCCGGGACCCATAATGCCACTTTTAATGATTTATAACTTCCGAGATAATTAATCAATCTTTTCCAGATTCACAACATGGATCAAGAATAGTCTATTTATGATGTGTGCCAAAAAAAAAATTGATCGGTTGAAAATTCTGTCTTAAAATCGATTTTTTCGATTTGCGGGGGTTAGGGGAGGAAATTCGAAAAACTAAAAGAAACTCGTATAGCGTACAAACATAACAAATCTACTTTCCAAATTTCGTTGCTCTAGCTCTTATTTTGCGCGCACTACTATACTCTCCGGTGCCAATAATGCCACTTTTAATGATGTATAGCCACCGAGATTTTTGATCAATCTTACCCAGATTCACAAAATCGATCAAGAATGATCTATTTATGATGTGTACCAAAATTAAATTTGATCGGTTGAAAATTGTGGTTAATAATCGATTTTTTCGAATTGCGTGGGTCAGGGGAGGAAATTGAAAAATCAAAACAAACTTGTACAGCGTACGAACATAACGAATCTAGATTTCAAGTTTAGTTGCTCTAGCTCCTATAGTCTCTGAGAAACAGGCGTTCATACGGACGGACGGACGGACGGACAGACGGACAGGGCTAGATCAACTCGTCTTGTCGTCCTGATTCAGAATATATATACTTTATGGGGTCTCCGATGATTATTTCTATGTGTTACATACCTTTGGATTTTGCATATTTCCAATAGCTCCGCTTTGCTCTTTTTTTACAAAAAGGCAAAGGGGCTAAAAAGTCTGTAGTTGAGTATTCAGCACACATACACACAGTTATGCACGTACCATTGCGCGCACCTTTTAGCCCCCAACGCACTATATCGTGGTACTTAATGTTTTCTAACTTCCGTGTTTATTGTTCAATTTTAATGAAATTCACAACGTAGATGAAAAATGGTCTACTATAAAAATTGTATCTAAAAATTGATTTCCGGCAGTTTTTGCATCCTTCATTGAGCGTTTACATTTCTATGGGTGCATTTCAACTCCTAAGCCAAAACCTAATTTAGAAGCTCATGGAAACCGCCGCGCGCTTTAGTTCACCACCCAATGGGTATTAGGTGGCTATCCAGGAGGAACCACGTGGAGGTAGTGTGTCGACTTGAAGAAAGTAAGCACAAGGATGATGCTGGCAATCTCCAACTTTAAAGCAATCAGACACTTTACCTTCTCTCTCTCCCAATATCCAGTTTTATGGTGTTACAATAATCCGTCTGCTCGTTTGTACTAAGTATAGGTGTATAGCATCATATAAGCAATTCTAATGGTTGACAAATGCGTGAACGGATGAGACGCATATCCTTAGCTATCACGCAGCCTGATGCCATATTGTTTAAGGCAGAAACAAAAATCATATCGTCTCGTTGTTGCATAATCTCTGTGTGCTCAAAATATTTAAAAATTAATAATTTTTCCTTTACCTCGTCCATGAATACGACCTTTTGTTTCACCCCAAACAACATTTTACTGGGCAATTGTGTAATACATCTTTGAAAAGTGTTGTTCAAAGAAATTCTACATTTCCAATGACTGAGTCGCCAGTGAATTCCCATATCGGTTTCTGCTAGTTTTGCAATCATCGGCCCTAAACATCTATGAACAGCGTTCAACCTGACCGTTTGACTGGACGGACGGACAGACAGACGGACAGGGCTAGATCATACTCGTCTTGTCGTCCTGATTCAGAATATATATACTTTATGGGGTCTCCGAAGATTAATTCTATGTGTTACATACTTTTGGATTTTGAATATTTCCAATAGCTCCGCTTTGCTCTTTTTTACAAAAAGGCAAAGGGGCTAAAAATAAAAATATAATATAATATAAAAACAAGTAAGAAGTCTATAGTCGAGTGTACCCGACTACGAGAGCCCCTTTGCCTATATATACAGCCATAAACACACATACTCATACATACACACAGTTCTGCACGTACTTAGCCATTGCGCGCACCTTTTAGCCCGCCACGCTCTATATCGCGGTACTTAATGTTGTATAACTTCCGTGTTTATTGTTCAATTTTAACGAAATTCACAACGTAGATGAAGAATAGTCTACTTAATATGTGTGCGTAAAAGAAATTTGATCGGTTAAAAATTGTATCTGAAAATCGATTTTTTCAAATTGCGGGGGTCAGGGAAGGAAATTGAAAAATCCAAAACAAACTCGTATAGCGTACGAACATAACAAATCTACGTTCCAAATTTCGTTGCTCTAGCTCTTATTTTGCGCGCACTACTATACCCCCCCGGGGCCCATAACGCCACTTTTGCTGATCTATAACTTCCGAGATTTTTTGATCAATCTTACCCAGATTCACAACATCGATCAAGAGTGGTCTAATTATGATGTGTACCAAAAATAAATTTGATCGGTTGAAAATAATGCTAATAGTTTTTTTCGAATTGCGGTGGTCAGGGGAGGAAATTGAAAAATCCAAAACAAACTCGTATAGCGTACGAACATAACAAATCTACGTTCCAAATTTCGTTGCTCTAGCTCTAATTTTGCGCGCACTACTATACCCCCCGGGGCCCATAACGCCACTTTTGATGATGTATAACTTCCGAGATTTTTGATCAATCTTACCCAGATTCACAACATCGATCAAGAATGGTCTATATTATGATGTGTACCAAAAATAAATTTGATCGGTTGAAAATTGTGCTTAATAATCGATTTTTTCGAATTGCGGTGGGTCAGGGGAGGAAATTGAAAAATCAAAAACAAACTCGTATAGCGTACGAACATAACAAATCTACGTTCCAAATTTCGTTGCTCTAGCTCTTATTTTGCGCGCACTACTATATCCCCCCGGGGCCCATAACGCCACTTTTGATGATCTATAACTTCCGAGATTTTTGATCAATCTTACCCAGATTCACAACATGGATCAAGAATGGTCTAATTATGATGTGTGCCAAAAATAAATTTGATCGGTTGAAAATTGTGCTTAATAATCGATTTTTTCGATTTGCGGGGGTTAGGGGAGGAAATTCGAAAAATCTAAAAGAAACTCGTATAGCGTACAAACATAACAAATCTACTTTCCAAATTTCGTTGCTCTAGCTCTTATTTTGCGCGCACTACTATACCCCCCCGGGGCCAATAACGCCACTTTTGATGATGTATAACTTCCGAGATTTTTGATCAATCTTACCCAGATTCACAACATCGATCAAGAATGGTCTAATTATGATGTGTACCAAAAATAAATTTGATCGGTTGAAAATTGTGGTTAATAATCGATTTTTTCGAATTGCGGGGGTCAGGGGAGGAAATTGAAAAATCAAAAACAAACTTGTACAGCGTACGAACATAACGAATCTAGATTTCAAGTTTGGTTGCTCTAGCTCTTATAGTCTCTGAGAAACAGGCGTTCATACGTGACGGACGGAACGGACAGACAGATGGACAGGGCTAGATCAACTCGTCTTGTCGTCCTGATTCAGAATATATATACTTTATGGGGTCTCCGATGATTATTTCTATGTGTTACATACTTTTGGATTTTGCATATTTCCAATAGCTCCGCTTTGCTCTTTTTTTACAAAAAGGCAAAGGGGCTAACAAGTAAGAAGTCTGTAGTCGAGTGTACCCGACTACGAGAGCCCCTTTGCCTACATATACAGCCATACACACACATACTCATACATACACACAGTTCTGCACGTACTTAGCCATTGCGCGCACCTTTTAGCCCCCCACGCTCTATATCGCGGTACTTAATGTTGTATAACTTCCGTGTTTATTGTTCAATTTTAACGAAATTCACAACGTAGATGAAGAATGGTCTACTATAAAAATTGTATCTG
>JBAMBS010000477.1:0-17495 GCA_037044455.1 Zygothrica quintamaculata
CGTGAACTTGGATAGCCCATAGCAGCCCAAATAGCAGAATATTAGCGGAAATAGCAGGCAACTATCAAATAGCAATAGCAGCAATAGGCAAAATATCAATAGCAATGGCAATAGCAATAGCAGCAATAGTCGAAATAACTATAGCAGTGGCAATGGCAATGCAGCCGACAGTGGACCGACTACTTACAACTTCGGCAGTCGAACGTTTGCTATTGCTATGACTGTCGCTAATATTTGAAATTTGCTATTGCTACGACTGCGACTTCAATTTTTTTCAGTAGCAAAGTGAAATCGACGTCAGTTTTTTTTCACCCTGCTATTAAGTAAAGCGCTATTGAGCGCGGAGGCTAAAAGACACGCGAAATGGCTTACAGTGCGTGTAGAAATGTGCGTATGCCTGTGTTTGTAGGCAAAGGAGCTTTCGTAGTTGGGTACACTCGACTAGAGATTTCTTACTTGTTATGTTTTGTACATAATGTACTGAACATAATGTTATAAATGAATAAAATAAATTTAAAAATGTACATTTCTATTTATAAAGTTTATTGTATATAAATTTAATTTATTTCAGAAGTGCGATAGTGCACAAAAACCAAATATAATAAATGTTCTGTGTACGTACACTTCACAAATGTGAAGTGTACGAAAACTATGTTATCACATTAATTTATGCACTATCGCACTTCTGAAATAAATTAAATTTATATACAATAAACTTTATATATAGAAATGTACATTTTTAAATTTATTTTATTCATTTATAACATTATGTTCAGTACATTATGTACAAAACATAACAAGTAAGAAATCTCTAGTCGAGTTTACCCAACTACGAAAGCTCCTTTGCCTACAAACACAGGCATACACACATTTCTACACGCACTGTAAGCCATTTCGCGCGTCTTTTAGCCTCCGCGGTCTATAGCGCTTTACTTAATAGCAGGGTGAAAAAAAACTGACGTCGATTTCACTTTGCTACTGAAAAAAATTGAAGTCGCAGTCGTAGCAATAGCAAATTTCAAATATTAGCGACAGTCATAGCAATAGCAAACGTTCGACTGCCGAAGTTGTAAGTAGTCGGTCCACTGTCGGCTGCATTGCCATTGCCACTGCTATAGTTATTTCGACTATTGCTGCTATTGCTATTGCCATTGCTATTGATATTTTGCCTATTGCTGCTATTGCTATTTGATAGTTGCCTGCTATTTCCGCTAATATTCTGCTATTTGGGCTGCTATGGGCTATCCAAGTTCACGCTGTGCAAAGCGTTTTAAAAAAATATGTGGAAAGTGGAAGTTTAGATCCAAATCACAATCAAGCTGGCAGGCCAAAAATATTGACCAAGAGGGAAGAGCGTAATATTGTGGCAACTGTGGCCCAAAATCCACAGATATCCAGCTCAGTGATTTGCGAAAACGTGGCACAATCATTTAAAAAAAAAATTTGCCCTCAAACTGTCCGCAACTACCTGCACAGTGCTGGGTATCATGGTAGAGTTGCTCGCCGAAAGCCGTTTATTAGTGACATAAATAAGAAGAAGAGATTGGAGTTCGCCAACTTACACCTAAATAAGTCGGAAATATTTTGGAATAATATAATATACAGTGACGAATCCAAATTTAATGTTTTTGGATACGATGGCCCGCCAAAAGTGTGGCGAAAAGTCAACGAAGCCATGAATCCAATTAATTGCATTCCAACTGTGAAGCACGCAGGTGACAACATAATGGTTTGGGGGTGTATAAGTGGAGCTGGTGCTGGTAATTTATTACCGATAAAATGGACAAGCATATATACTTGAACATTTTGAAACAAAATTTGTGTGCCAGCGCCACCAAACTTGGCCTTGACGCGAAGTCATTCTACTTCCAGCAAGACAACGACCCCAAACATTCCTCAAAATTAGTGCAAGAATGGCTTATTTACCATTGTAAGCAGCTCAAAACGCCGCCACAGTCACCGGATCTTAATCCCATAGAGCACATTTGCAGTTTATTGGAGAAAAGAATCCGAAAACACAAATTGTGCCTTATTTGAAAAACTTTAAGTTTCTTACATTAAGAAAATAAAATATTATTATTATTATTTGCCTAACCGTTAATATATACTTTGTTTTTATTAATTTAAAAAAAAATTTTTGTTTATCTTTGTTAGTTTCCAATATATATTCACTTAAACTTGAAGAATGGGAGTGTACGAATAATTGTTGTGCTTACTGTATATACTCCATGGGGGTCTCCGATGATTATTTCTACCTGTTACATAGTTTTAAATTTTTAACAAATCCATTACTCTGCTTTTGCGCTTATTTTAAGGCAATTGGGTGCTGGGACCTTTGGTTCGGACCTTTCTTTTGGTCATATCTTAAGATTTTTTATTTTAATATTTCCCTCGTAGGTAATGGTTAGAAGCTGGGGTAGTGACTGGGAACTAAATTCGGGAACACTGATTAACGGCAGGAGTCCAGTATGAGTTAGGTTTTCCACGCAGAGTGGTCATAGGGACAGGTGGCCGCTGCGCAAGCTTATGAATGTGGCGCATTTGCGCCTCTTGAGCTTTGTAAAACACTGAATTTTGGTGCAGTCGGTGTCAAAGAGTCGATCACGAATCAAATTCTTTATGTCCTTGACGTTAATGTCGTTAAAAAGGAACAATGGTGCAGACCTTATGTGGCTGGCGACTCTAATATAATAATTTTGGTGCCCAAAATATAATTATGTTCTTTTGGTTGGTCGTTAGGATTGTAGTTATATCAAGAATCGTGGTGTCCCTGTGAGAGTGGTTTTGCAGCGCTAATATGGCCAATGGGCTAACTGAGCATTTAACAAATTGCCCCTTGTTGGATGAGGCAAACTGGCAAGCTTTACGTATAGGAAAAGCCTTACTGGTGAAGTTTGAGTTATGTAATGAAAGTATTCCACCCGCGACTATGTCACTATTGCTTTAAGCCACGGAAAAAGTCGCTTCGGTTGTTTTGGATTCGTTAGAACAAAGCCAAGATTTAGCCCCGATATTGTGTTTGTCGCGAAGAAATAGAGCCTTAAATTCCTGGAGCTACACCGTTTGCTGATTTGGCAAGTATAGTGTTGATGTTGGGTTTCGCCAGTGACCAAATAGGTGGTAGTGAAGGAGAGCGATGTAAAGTGGGCGGCAGGAATTCAAGCTGAGTTCTTAAGATAGCACAGGATTTAACGGTAGACCGACAGCTATACTTGCACTTTTCTTTGAATAGGCGCAGGTTAACTTTTCACAGCTGTTTGTTAGGTGTAGTGTATAATCTGGGAATGAGCTGCATTGTTGTATCTATAATGCGATCCGATATGATGGGGAGTCCAAACTCTCCATGGATGCAAAGAGAAGGAGAGGTGGATAACGCATTTATAGCTCGCAGGATGGAGGATGTGAACTTTTGAACACAAACTGTAGATGGGTAGACCATAATCGATCATAGAGAGCATTAGGGCATTGGACGCGAAGTGTTGAATACGCAGTAAGACGTTAACGGTACCGTTTTACTGTTTGAATGCTACCTGGTTGTGTGATATTAATTATTTTAGTTAATAAACCACATCAGTATTCTGGCTATTACTTTTTCTATTATGTTAGCAGAAAACTAAGGAAATCGGACGAAAACTATTGATTTCATTTTGGGGCTTATAAGGTTATAATATGGGTACAACGATGAAAGATTTCCAGGTGGGTGGGTAAGAACAAGTGTTGACCGTTTTATTATATTATATATATCTTTAGAAGATAAAGTTTGAAGCACATAGGAATATTTTTCAGCATACTGTAGGGAACTTTATCCGCACCTGAGTTTTTTCCTTTTGTAGTCGCTTCAGAAATTTGATTTCGAATAAAGTAAAATTATCATCAAAACTTTTGCTGAAGCAGAGAGCGCGGTGAGATGATAATAGTTTGTTTAATACAAATATTTTTTCTGTACGTATTCGCTGACAAAGTTTCTGTCACTTGAGTAATTCGACCAGGTTTGGTCGACGTATGTTAGGGAGTTATGTGTAAAGAGATGGGTAGGAGATCTATTGCTAACGATAACAAGTATAAAATCTGTAATCGAGTGTACCCGACTACGAAAAACCCTTGAAATTAAAAAATCTAAAATCTAAATCGAACGTAACGAATCTAGATTCCAAATTAAGATGCGCTAGCTCTTATAGACTCTGAGAAACAGGCGATCCTACAGACGGACGGTCGGGCATTGCTAGATCGACTCAGCTTTTCGTCCGGATCAAGAATATATATAGTTTATGGGGTCTCTCTACCTGGTAGGTTTAGGGGTCACTCAACCTGTTGGAGTCTCCCTACCTGTTAGGTTTAGCCTACTTTGCTCTCATACACAGACATTATCACTCACATACACAGTTGCGTGTGATTTTTGGCCAATCGCCATAACGCGATAATTAATCTTGAATAACTTCCGTGATTTTAATTCAATTTTATCAAAGTTCACAATGTAGACCAATAATGGCACAGAATAAGGTATCTAATTCCAAATAGCTTTTATAGCCTTAAAGACAGCTAAGATCGATGGTCACTAGTCAACTAGTCGTTATTTTTTAGCCCCTTTGCCGTTTTGTAAAAAGGAGCAAAGCGGAGCTATTGGAAATATGCAAAATCCAAAAGTATGTAACACATAGAAATAATCATCGGAGACCCCATAAAGTATATATATTCTGAATCAGGACGACAAGACGAGTTCATCTAGCCCTGTCCGTCTGTCTCGTCCGTCCGTCCGTCCGTGATGAACGCCTGTTTCTCAGAGACTATAAGAGCTAGAGCAACCCAAATTTTAAACCTAGATTTATCATTTTCGTACGCTGTACAAGTTTGTTTTTGATTTTTCAATTTCCTCCCCTGACCCCCGCAATTCGAAAAAATCGATTATTAAGCACAATTTTCAACCGAGCAAATTTATTTTTGGTACACATCATAACTAGACCGCTCTTGATCCATGTTGTGAATCTAGGTAAGATTGATCAAAAATCTCGGAAGTTATAGATCAGCAAAAGTGGTGTTATGGGCCCCGGGGGGGTATAGTAGTGAGCGCAAAATAAGAGCTAGAGCAACAAATCTTGGAATTTAGATTTGTTATGTTCATACGCTATACGAGGTTGTTTTAGATTTTCGAATTTCCTCCCCTGACCCCCGCAATTTTAAAAAATAGATTTTTAGATACAATTTTTAACCGATCAAATTTCTTTTACGCACACATATTAAGTAGACCATTCTTCATCTACGTTGTAAATTTCATTAGAATTGAACAATAAACACGGAAGTTATACATCATTAAGTACCGCGCTATAGAGCGTGGGGGGCTAAAAGGTGCGCGCAATGGCTAAGTAAGTGCAGAACTGTATGTATGTATGAGTATCTGTGTTTATGGCTGTATATGTAGGCAAAGGGGCTCTCGTAGTCGGTTACACTCGACTACAGACTTCTTACTTGTTTGTATTTGCACTTATTAATTTTTGAGCAACGTGTGCCGGTGGCACTTGCACTCAAAACGAATGAAGCAAAAAGCAAAAGTAACAAAAATGACAATGAGAAATTAATTGAAGTAGGCAAAACACACAACAATCACTCGAGTGTTTTTTAAACACCTAGGTGTTTGCCGAATTATTCTGTTCAAGTTCAAGTTCAGTGCATCTTTGTGTTTTACAATTTTTAAAAATGAATTCAGTATTTATTAAAAATAAAATAGAACGTGGCGATTACACCGTAGCTCCAACTCACAAGGGTAAAAGTGTAATCTGGAACATACTACGCGAAATACTAAAAGAAGACGAAACCGTTGTCGAAGGATGGATTTTTTGCAGTGCATGCAATAAAGTCTTAAAGTATATTGTCAACCAAACTTCGAATTTATCAAGATACAAATGTTGTCTTGCGTTAAAACAACCTATCGAAGCAAAACAAGTAAGAAGTCTGTAGTCGAGTGTACCCGACTACGAGAGCCCCTTTGCCTACATATACAGCCATACACACACATACTCATACATACACACAGTTCTGCACGTACATAGCCTTTGCGCGCACCTTTTAACCCCCAAAGCTCTATATCGCGGTACTTAATGTTGTATAACTTCCGCGTTTATTCGTTCAATTTTAACGAAACTCAACGTAGATGAAGAATGGTCTACTTAATATGTGTGCGTAAAAGAAATTTTCTCGGTTTAAGATTGTATCTGATAAGTCGATTTTTTCAAATTGCGGGGGTCAGGGGAGGAAATTGAAAAATCTAAAACAAAACTCGTACAGCGTACAAACATAACAAATCTACGTTCCAAATTTCGTTGCTCTAGCTCTTATTTTGCGCGCGCTACAATACCCCCCCGGGGCCCATAACGCCACTTTTGCTGATCTATAACTTCCGAGATTTTTGATCAATCTTACCCAGATTCACAACATCGATCAAGAGTGGTCTAATTATGATGTGTGCCAAAAATAAATTTGATCGGCTGAAAATTGTGCTTAATAATCGTTTTTTTCAAATTGCGGGGGTCAGGGGAGGAAATTCAAAAATCAAAAACAAACTTGTACAGCGTACGCAGCATAACGAATCTAGATTTCAAGTTTGGTTGCTCTAGCTCTTATAGTCTCTGAGAAACAGGCGTTCATACAGACGGACGGACGGTCAGACGGACAGACAGACAGACGGACAGGGGTAGATGAACTCGTCTTGTCGTCCTGATTCAGAATATATATACTTTATGGGGTCTCCGATGATTATTTCTATGTGTTACATACTTTTGGATTTTGCACATTTCCAATAGCTCCGCTTTGCTCTTTTTTTACAAAAAAGGCAAAGGGGCTAAAATGACAATGAGAAATTAATTGAAGTAGGCAAAACACTAAGAATCACTCGAGTGTTTTTTAAACACCTAGGTGTTTGCCGAATTATTCTGTTCAAGTTCAAGTTCACTGCATCTTTGTGTTTTAGAATTTTTAAAAATGAATTCCGAATTTATTAAAAACGGATAATGATCTCAAAGGAAATCAAAGAAGCAGTGGAGTATCGGCACCGATTGACATGTGGACGGATCAATACGTTACCAGAAATTTTTTGGGTGTCATTATTTTGCATTATTTTAAAAACTTAAAAATGTATGACATTATTCTGGGCCTAAAATCGATGGACTTTGAGAAATCAACAGGTGACAATATTTTTAACAAATTGAAAACTATTTTTGCACAATTTAATAATGAGAACATTGCCAATATTAAATTTATAACAGACCGGGGGTCAAATGTAAAAAAAGCGTTGACGAACAGTATACGATTAAATTGTAGCAGCCATTTATTTTCCAACGTTTTAGAAAAATCATTTGCAGAATCGTATGAAATTGAAGACATATTAAACACGTGTAAAAAAATAGTTAAATATTTTAAAAAGCAAATTTGCAACATAGGCTCAACACAACATTGAAAAACTCTTGCCCAACTCGTTGGAACTCAAATTATAAAATGATTTATTCTATAGTAGATAACTGGACAACAGTTAATCAAATATTAAAAATAAGTCAAAAACTTATTAGCGTTAATATTTGCACCTTAAGAATAATATTAATGTTATTTGAAGACTTCCAAAGAATTTTTAAAGAATTGCAAACTTCTAGTTCTCCTTCCTTATGCTTTGTTTTACCCTCTATTGCGAAAATAAAGACACTTTGCGAACCGAACGATGAAGATATTTTACCAATATCCGTTCTTAAAGAAAGAATTTTAATAAATGTAGATACCATTTGGAAAGAAAATTTAAGTATTTGGCACAAAGCTGCATTTTTTTTATATCCACCTGCAGCAATTATGGAACATGAAGATATAATACAAATAAAACATTTCTGTTATGAAAAAATTAATAATTTTATAAACAATACAAGCGAATGTAACAATAACAATAGTTTTTCGAGTCAATTTTTTTTGTCAATTGGCAACTCACTCTAAAAACCAGACGTTTGTGCCAAAAACCCAATTTTTCTTTTCCCACCTGGTGTCTTTTTCAAAAAACACCTTTAAAACCCCTTTGGAAGAAATATAAGGTTATTGCACAGAGAGAGTTTGTTTAACCGAGGATTTCGAACCCATTGAATGGTGGAAAACCAAGGAAAAGAGTTATCCTCTCTTATCTAAGTTAGCATTACAACTACTTAGTATACCATCGAGCAGTGCAGCGGCCGAGAGGGTTTTTTCCTTAGCGGGCAATATAATAACGGAGAAAAGAAATAGATTAGGACCTAAATCTGTTGATAATTTACTTTTTCTCCATTCCTATTATAATAAATTTAAATTAAATATATAATTAATTTTAATAAAGCAACATAAAGCAAAAAAAATTATGTTAAATTATAAATAATTAAAAATTAAGAAATATGCAATGAATTTGTTAAATAAAATTTAAGATTAATAAGAAAGAATTTGTTTCATTTTGTGACGCATTTGGAGCAGCACTTAGTAAATCAACAAATCAAGCGAAGGCTTGCAAAAGAGAAACCTTAATACTCAACACAATCAATACAATATTTGACTCTATTTTTGTGTATTTATTTTTATTCATTCTTTTTTTGACGTTAACACGTCAGCATACTAGACACACACTTGTTCAAAAAAATACCTAATCTATATTGATGCTTAGTACGGCACACACTTAAGTATTATTGTGAGGCTGTCACTTATACTCAATTGTCCGGTAGGAAAAAACACCTGGGTGTCAAAATCACCCTACATTTACCCGGTGCACCTTAAGTGCCGGTGCACCACTCTTGAAGTTCTCTGACACACAACTCCTGAACCCGTCTTGACATTTTATTAATATTTCCACAAATTGAGCACATGTGCAATTGGGTCATTCTTGATCACCCTCATGGTAGTGACAATTTTCAATTACCATAATTTTCTCCACCAAATTCCTTGGTAAAACGCCCTTCAGCAGCTAAGAGTCGAAAAACAGCGTATTTTCTCAACTACGAGACCCCCTTTGACTATATACACAATCATACACACACATACAGAAAGTTATACACGCACTATTACCATTGCGCGCGAACGAGGCAACGGTCCATAACATGATACTTAATATTAAAATTTCCCCTGCCTTTTATTCAATTTTAACGAAATTTATAGATTAAGCGTGGTGTAGCCATTATGTGTGTCAAGAAAGGGAGGAAATTTAAATATCTGAAACAAATTCGTATACCGTACGAGAATAACGAAACTAGATTCCAAATTTGTGTGCTCTATTTCTTATAGTCTCTAAGAAACCGGCGTTAAAACGGTCGGACAGACGGATCGGCTAGATCGGCTCTGCTTGTCGTACGGATCAAAAACACACATACCTTATGGGGTCTCAGACGATTATTTCTACCTGTTTCCGATTTTGACCATTCCTATAAGCTCCATTTTTACTTCAAAAAAAAAATGGGCTAAAAATCAAGTCGGACTTACGGAGACTATTAATTTTTGCTAACTGATGAAGTTATGTCCGATTCAGGTGTTTTTTTCCTGCCCCTCATCATCACTGCCAATAAGATTAGTCAAATCTGGTCCGATTACTCAAAAGACAGCAATTTTGCTGGCTAATAAGTACAGAAAAAACTTCTATTTCGAAATTGACCGCGTAGGGCTACATACAATCCTTAGTAAATTTCAGGCGCTGGGGCTCTGGTGCAAAGCTTTATAAGCTTATTAAGGTATTTATTACCAATGGGTCCTTCATTGTCCGAGTCAGCAATATCACCTCTGACTCCTACAAGTTGTTCAACAGTATCCTACAAGGGTCTTCACTATCTGTTGTTCTCTTCATGCTAGCATTTAAACAAATTAACTGCACAGTATTAAGATACAAGGTTATCAATATATCATTATAGAATGACGATGCTATCATCTTTACCAAAATAAACAAGTAAGAAAGGTGTAGTCGGGTGTACCCGACTACGAAAGCCATTTTTTTCCATATACTCATACATACACAGTCACAGTTCTACACACACTGTAAGCTGTTGCGCGCGACTTTTAAGCCCCCGCTTTGTATAACACGAAATTTAATGTATATAAAACACAAAAAAAAAAAAAAAACCTTTCTTGGTTTTATTTAATCTAAACGAAGTTCACAACAATATAATATTAGAGCAGATACTTGTTGATACAAAAGGTCAAAAATATATTTTGTTAGAACTAAATATATCTCTCTTTGATTGCGGTCAATAGTTTTTTCTCTTCGCACTTTCTCGCATTAATTTTCTGCCCGTTTTCGTTTTCGCGCACGTTTGCCAGAAAAACAAGTAATAAGTCTGTAGTCGACTGTACCCGACTGCGAGAGCCCCTTTGCCAATACACACACATACACATAGTTCTGCACGTACTTACCCATTATGCCATTCAGCCGCCCGCGCTCTATAGTGCGGTGCCTAATGATGTATAACTTCCGTACTTATTAGTACGTGTGCAAAAAAAAGTTTGGATGCTCTAGCTCTTACAGTCTCTGAGAAACAGGCGTTCATACAGATAAACTGACGGACAGACGGACAGACTGACAGATGGACATGACAAGATCACCTCGTCTTGTCGTCCTGATTCAGAATATATATACTTTATGGGGTCTCCGATGAATATTTCTATGTGTTACATACTATTCGATTTTGCACATTTCCAATATCTCCGCTATGTTTCGTTTTTACCGAAAGGCAAAGGGGCTAACAAGTAAGAAGTCTGTAGTCGAGTGTACCCGTCTACGAAAGCCCCTTTGCCTACATACACAACCATAGACACACATACTCACACATACACACATTTCTGCACGTACTTAAAGCCTTTTAACCACCGCGCTCCATTGCGCGATACTTAATGTTCTGTAACTTGCGTGTTTATTTTTCAATCTTAACGAAATTTACAACGTAGATCAACAATGCTTTAAGTTATATGTTATACATGCCAAAAAGAAATTTGAATAGTTGAAAATTGTGCACAATAATCGATTTTTTCAAATTTCGGGGGTCAGGGGAGGAAATTTGAAAATCTAAAACAAACTTGTAAAGCGTTCCAAATTTGGTTGCTCTAGCTCTTATTTTGCGCGCACTACTTAACCCCCTGGACACCATAATACAACTTTTAATGATGTATAACTTTCGAGTCTTTTATCCAATCTTACCCAGATTTACAACATAGATCAAGAATAGTTTAGTTATGATGTGTGCAAAAAAGATCGGTTGAAAATTGTGCTTAACAATCGTATTTTTCGAATTGCGGGGGTCAGGGAAAAAATTCAAAAATCTAAAACAAATTCGTATAGCGTATGAAAATAACGAATCTAAGTTTAAAATTTGGTTGCTCTAGCTCTTATAGTGTCTGAGAAACAGGCGTTCATACAGACGGACTGAAGGACAGACGGACAAGGCTAGATCCCCTCGTCTTGTCGTCCTGATTAAGAATATATATACTTTACGGGGTCTGTGATGATTATTTCTATGTGTTACATACTTTTCGATTTTGCACATTTCCAATAGCTCCGCCTTGTTTCTTTTTTTACAAAAAGGCAAAGTAGCTAACAAGGATGAAATCTGTAGTCGAGTGTACCCGACTACGGGAGTCCCTTGGCCCACAGACAAAGCCATACACATGCGCACACATATACACAGTTCACGCAATTTAAGCCATTTCGCGCGCTTCAAGGTGTGCAAATGAAACCGGCAAGTCAGATGCACACCAGCTTCAAGGGCCATTCGACATCATTTGTTTCGATTTTGTGGGAGCGCTATCACGATCGGAGCAAGGGAATACCATACTGTTGGTATTTTTGATATCTTCTCGATGTGCGTGGAAATAAAACCACTACGAATGGTCACCACGGCATACCTGGAAAATGCGATCCGCTTACAGATTTAAAGACAATTCGATGTGGGATGAATTGTTGCCAGATTTGAAACCGGCTATCAATAGCAGCATGGTAGATACAACGAGAATTAGCCCAGCGTCTATAGTCTAAGGTTGAGAACCATTGCTGCCACGAGCGCTATACGAAGAAATCACCATAAGTCTGCGACTACCCAACGAGAACAACGAATTCAAGGGCGCACGCCTGAAAAATTTCTTAAGAGTGGTACAAAACAACAACCAAAGAGCAACTCAAGACTAGGCACTATGGCCTAAAGCAAAGGGAGTGGACACCTACAATTGGCCATTTAGTGCTCGTTTTAATACACCAGCGGAGTAGATGGAATCGCTGCCAAACTGGCAACAAAGCATAATGAACGTTTTCGAGTGATCAATTTCATATCCCTTACCATAGTGCGACTTGGATCCGTCACCGGGCGAAAACGGGTCAGACCAAGCGTGAGATATCTAAAGAAGTATACGACTAACAACGATCATGATCACCTGGATCCGGAAAACTCGGAATAATAGGAATAGCACTGGTGAACAATACACCACAACAACCATAACGGGGGCCTTTAATGATGGCGCACCAACATAACGTCCCCGCCACTTAGAGGCAACCCTTAGCTTAGCATGATTGTCATCTCTGACACGGATGAAGAGGAAGCCGCCGAGCCAGTGGTGATCGTCGTTTTCGACGAGGACACCGAGGACGACAAGGATGGACGAACAATCTACTTCATGTTCGAATCAGAGGAATCAACCAGAGCTCTGGGCGGTTGCGCCCTCACCGGCTTCACCTGCAACGGGGTACGTCTCATGGTGCATCATGACAAGAGGCGACGGGCCACCTCGAGGTTGTGGAAGTAAGCTCCGCGGAATCACAAGGACTTGCCGAGTGACATTTTGGCGAGGTAGGCGACTCCTAACTTGATGGTTAAAATTATTACTAGGACGAAGGAACGGTACTGGTTGGGAGGGCCGCCAGCTGCCAGAGGCCATCACACGGATCGTGCAGAGGGTGCTAGAAACCGACAGCATCCGCAAGGAGCGCTGGTTACGCCGCGAGAGAGGCCAACTATTCTGAACCACCACGCGGGGCAAAGGCCATGAAGATATCCCACCACCACGCAAAGTAGACGAGGGGTACGAGGGTGACGCAAGCGCACCGCGCACATTAAGATAAGTATAGGTTAAGATGAATCGCGGTACCGCAAACCTCTTTGACACTGCTGTTACCCACGGAACCGGATGATGACACGAGATCCACTTCTTTCTCTACACCCAAATAAACTATCGACTATCGCCTAGTCCCAATAAACTCCCGTGATGATTCCCCTCCAGCCATTTACCTGGGCGTACACGCTGATTCCTCGAAGTGTATCAAACGAATGGTAAATTGGCATTGAAGTTACCACCAGCCGGTAGAATTGTTCAGTCAGAGGACCTGGGCTCCGCTGAACAACCCAGACACCCAGAATTTTTTTTCAGTATAAAGGTAAAACATAAAATATTAATATAAACAAGGTCGCATAGGAAATTCGATGAGCAGGAAGCTATGATTGAAAACTGTCGGATGGTAAGCTTGGTGTCACCAGACGCTAGCTTTCAATCTACGAAAGAGGACTACGGGATCGAACTGGTATATTCCAACCCGTCCCCAGAACAATCGCATTATTCCCAATGCTCAAATCCCGTATACCTGACTAGACGAGTCGATATAGCCATGTCCGTCCGTCTGTTTCAATGCCTGTTTCTCGACTATAAGAGGTAGAATAACCAAAGTTAGATTCCTTATTTTCGTACGATATTCGAGTTTATTTTAGATTTTTCAATTTCTTCCCCTGATAGGACCTGGTTCAAGTTCAAAATTGAATATAGGTTGCGGCTTTTTATCCTTTTATAATAGGTTAACATCTTGACGTATTTCCAAGAGTCTGACTCGTGGTACAAATTTTGTGCCCAAAATGATTATCACGAGTCTGACTCGTGGTGTGTAGAAGCGTACATTTGATGAAAAGAAAATTGAAGTTTTCTACTTTGAAATACCATTAATTTTAACAGATTATTATTTTCGATTCTCATAATAATAAGAATAAAATTAGTTGATGCCGTGCATAACATCTAATCTAAAGTAAATAGTTTTTTTCTTGCATTCATATTTCGCTTCGTTTTGCGACAGTTCGTAAGCATCAAATCTGGTTCGTTTAGTGCAAGTTGCGTGCGAACAGTTTGAAGCGAATTTCGTTGCGCTAACTGAAATGTCAAGTGGTTAAAAACAGTTTTGGTGTTGAAGCCCTGGTTCTACATCAGTAGCACTTGCAGGCCTTTGTTTTTTTCAGTTAGTAGATGTAGAAGTTTATGCTGTTCTTATTAAGATACTTGGTCAATACTCTGTACTTTTTTTCGCTTTCGATTTGCACTTTTTGGTCTCATAAGTGGTAACTTTAGTTAGCGGTATATTTTGCAAAGGACGGTATTGCAACTTTCCTCTCTCATGTATATTGGTGGCGGTAGTGGCTTTTTCCTGACATATTTTTGAGATGCAGTTCGATCTGATCCCTGCGATTTTATTTAGGTTAGTTCTCTTTTAATATATTAAGCAAGCTTAATTTTCGCATAAATTAAAAATAGCTCTGCATACTAATTTGTATGATCAACCTTTTTTTGCCGAGTGATTGTAAGCCCCTTTGCTTTTAAAAAGGCAAAAATGGAAATATGCAAAATCGAAAACTATGTAACAGGTAGAAATAATTACCTGAGACCCCATAAAATATATATATTCTTAATCAGGACGACTAGCTGAGTCGATAGTTTACTTATTATGTTTGCTAAAAAAAATCGGTTTAAAATTGTACTTAATGATTGTGTATCTTGTACTGCGAGGGTTAAGGGAGGAAATTCAAAAACTTAAAACAAACTCATAAAGCGTACGAACAAAATGAACCTATATTCCAAATTTTGTTGCCATAGCTCTGATAGTGTCTCAGGAACAGGCGTTTATACGGACGGACAGACAGACATGGCTAGATCGACTCAGGTATTTGCCTTGATCAAGAGTATATATACTTTATGGTGATTCAGATTATTATTTCTACCTGTTGCATACTTTTCGATACACCACAAATTTATTAGCTCGATTTTACCTTTTTAAAAAGGCAAAGGGGCTAAAAATAGTAATTCTATATTAAGCGATAGAGGTTTTAAGCTTGTGTGGTTAATTAGCCCCTTTGCTTTTTTGTAAAAAAGAAGCAAAGCGGATCTATTGGAAATGTGCAAAATCCAAAAGTATGTAACACATAGAAATAATCATCGGAGACCATATAAATATATTGTGAATCAGGACGACAAGACGAGTTGATCTAGCCATGTCCGTCTGTCTGTCTGTCCGTCTGTATGAACGCCAGTTTCTCAGAGATTATAAGAGCTAGAGCAACCAAACTTGAAATCTAGATTCGTTATGTTCGTAGGTTATACGAGTTTGTTTTTGATTTTTGAATTTCCACCCCTGACCACCCCAATTCGAAAAAAAAACGATTATTAAGCACAATTTCAACCGATAAAATTTCTTTTTGGCACACATCATAATTAGACCATTTTTGATCGATGTTGTGAATCTGACTAAGATTGATCTAAAAACTCGGAAGTTATACATCATCAAAAGTGGCGTTATTGGGCCCAGGGGGTATAGTAGTGCGCGCAAAACGAGCAACGAAATTTTGAATATAGATTTGCTATGTTCGTACGCTATACAAGTTTGTTTCATATTTTCGAATTTCCTCCCCTGACCCACGCAATTCGAAAAAATTGATTATAAGACACAATTTACAACCGATCAAGATTCTTTATTTGCACACGTACTAATAAGACAATTCCTGATCTATATTGTAAATTTCGTTAAGATTGAACAATAAACATGGAACTTATAAAACATTAGGCACCGCGCTATAGAGCGGCTAAGAGGCGCAATCGCTAAGTACGTACAGAACTGTGTGTGTATAGCTGTATATGTAGGCAAAGGGGGTCTCGTAGTCGGGTACACTCGACGACAGACTTCTTACTTGTTTTTTTATTAATTTTTTTTTTTCAAAATATTAACTCTAAGGCATTAGAAGATATTGTAAAGGAAGAATAGAGTAGAGGAAGAATAGCTTCAATTCCCCGAATATATGAATTTTCATAATCTAATATTTTCAATGAAAGATCATCTGAAGGGTGTTGTTTCAACAAATGGTATTCATTGTGATTTCTAGCATCAATTTTAGTTCAATCGATCTAATTTCTTTTTGGCACACATAATTAGATTCTTGATCTACGTTGTGAATCTCGTTAAGATTGAACAAAAAACACGAAAGTTATACAATATTAAGTATCGCGCTATAAAGCGCGAATCGATTCATTGCCGATCGATTCGCTCGTTTAGGTTCCTAATTGAATTGCTGTTGTTTCGGTTCGTATTTGTTTCGGTAATACATTTTGATGTCCCGGGGGTTTAATTCTACCCCACCTTGTTTTAAATCGAAACCTAATCAAATAAAGATAGCGTGTCTAGTAGGAACAACTAAGAAATCTGTAGCTGAATGTAGCCGACTATAAGAACCCCATTTTGTTTGCTCTAGCTCTTTTAGTCTCTGTAAAACAGGCGTTAATACAGACTTGTGACATACTCGTAGCTGCGGTCACCTGACTATACTTTTCTATCTTGTTCTGAATTACATACTAAATGTATCGACGATTAAAATTTCCATGTTTAGAAAATTAGTTATAGCTTTATATTTATCAGAGCATGCAAATAACAGTTGAGCATTTCAAAGTGTCAGTAAATAACTCTCATTCATAGACTTTGTGAGTTATAAGTCTAAAAATAACCGTTCGCATTGTGTGTCATGTCAAACGGCCATTTGTTCAACTTATAACCTTTATTTTGAATTTTTCAGGTTCTGCTCAGTAACTGAACGATATGGGTTAGGACTGAAAAATAAATGTATTTTCGGGATTTTAAAAATATTCAAGCAAGCCATGAGCATTTTTGATTTTAGTAAGCTGTAGTTGAGTGTACCCAATGACATGAACACAACAAACGAACGGACAGAAACCAAACAGCTAATCGTCCTGATCAAGAATATGTACACTTTATAGGGTCTCAAATGATTATTTCTAACTGTTACATACTTTTGGATTTTTTCGTTTAACAAAATCCCATTACCCTCTGTTTTCTTTTTTCCAAGGCAAAGGTGTTAAAAAGACTTTTTCCTTGAGCATTAATTATTCAGTCCCTTATAATTCTCAGTTTGGGAGCAATAAAATTTTTCAGTCCCTTTGAGTGTTCAGTCAAAGACTTTTAAAAAGTTTAGCTCAACTGGAAATGCTCAACAGATAACCGAAATAAATAGTTAATAAAAGTAATGTTCAGACTTTAAACAGACTTGTAAATTAATATCGGTTATGTTCAGACTTCAACCGAATGTGAAATATTGTTCAACTGTTATTTGCATGCAATGATATTTATACATTTTTCCAAAAAGATACCTGCCTACATTGCCTTTATAGTAACGCGTATGCAAAGTACAGGCAACTCTCAATATTATTTGAATTTAAATTCAAAT
>JBAMBS010000478.1:0-31986 GCA_037044455.1 Zygothrica quintamaculata
TCTCTCGTCGGACAAAAATAACACTCTACAAGAAGCTCATCCTTCCAGTGCTTCTGTATGTAGCAGAAGCCTGGACAATTACAAAAATGGATGCAGCTGCTCTTGGAGTGTTTGAGAGATAAATCCTTCGGAAGATATATGGCCCTACAACCATTAACGGTGCATATCGCATCAGATGGAATGATGAGTTGTATGAGCTCTCCTGGGACATTGATGTGGTCAAGCGAATTCACATTATGAGACTTCGCTGGCTAGGTCATGCCGCCCGTATGGAAGAACAAGCTCCAGCTCGTAGGGTGTTTGATGCGGTAGTTGGTGGACAACGGAGGAGGGGAAGACCCCGGCTACGGTGGCGTGACCAAGTTACGGGTTCGTGGCGACGCTAGGTATCGTCAACTGGAGAACGCGCGCACAGGATAGGAACGCGTGGAGGGAACTTGTGCATCAGGCTGTACCCCCGTGGGGGTGTTAAGGCCAAATAATAATAATAATGACGTGCGGACTAAACAAGATTGAAGAATGCGTCCTCTGGTTGTCATCTGGTAGATGTGGTAGTGCAAATTCATTCGTTGCAGGGTTTGGTTAAAATGCATTTTGTAGGTGTATGTGGCAAATACTGATACTCTGTCTTTATCGCTGCGTGCCCATTCGCCTGCAGAGTTTCTTATTGGCTTGATAGCTTCTACCGGTGGGTATACTGTTGGGTGAGCTTTCCATAGTGGGTATCTAGTGCTAGAGGGAGATAGTTTTCCTATGTAGCGGCGTTGGCTGCAGTCCTCTTCTTGTTTTAATGCATTGGATAATCTTCGAGAGGCTTCTCTAAGGTTTTATTTAGCGGATGGCGATCTATGGGCTTGCCATTCTGGCCTTGAGTGACGTTTTTCATTAAGTAGCTGCTCTATCTGTGCGTTTTACCTTTTTTGCCTAGGCGGTGCGTTTGAGTTCTTGGGAGTTGCATTGCGTACTGCCGTGATGAAAACAGTCTCTAGATGGTGGATGAGTTGATCCACGTCGTCTGTACTGTGGAGCCTTGGATTAAGCGCGATGTGTGAACTAACGTATTTTTTTTAAATTTAATCCAGTTAGTTCTACTGAATGTCAGTGTTTGCGGTTGGTCCTGAATATCAGTGCGTTGGAAAAGGTTTAACAGAACAGGTGAGTTGTCCGAGGATAAATCTATAAGAGATTGTGCTTATATCTGATACCGAGGAATATTTTTTGTTACTGCGAAATCGATCAGGTCCGGCAATTTTTTTGGGTCTGTTGACCAGTATGGAGGTCAGCCCGGGGAAGCAAAATCTAGTTTGTTTCTAACTTTTGTGATTGCGTTATAGAGCTGCTTACGTTTAGGGGTCACGAGCCGAGATCCCCAGTGTGTGTGTTTGGCGTTGTAGTCACCTGCTGCTATGAAATGTTTGCCCAGTGTGTTGAAGAAGTTCATGAATTCGTCCTCAGAAATTGTGTATCGAGGCGGGCAGTCCCATCTAACCGTGTTAAGGGCGTTTTTCACGTCGAGCGTGACAATAAGCCCATCTAGTGCCTTCTATCGCCTTAGCGGCTATAATAACGACGGTGCTGATGGTGTCAAGAGTTGACTTCGCCTTCCTAAAGACAAATAGGTTAGGCGCTAAGCCTCGCGACTCACTAATTGCAATTTCAACCTGGAGTAAATGATCCTTTGCAGGACATTGCCAACTGTGTTTAGAAGGCAGATTGGTCCATAGGAAGAAGGTTCACTTAACAGCTTTCCTGGCTTCGGTAGTAGAACGAGATTTTTCACTTTCCATATGGATGTAAAGACTCCTTCTAGCAAGCATGTACTAAAAAGCCTTGCGAATTTTGAGGGGTGCGAAACATCGTACTGTTGATCAGCGAACGTTTGATACGACATTGGTGGGTTGTTCTCCAGAGCAGCCATGCTAGGGAAAAGGGCTTCCACGGTGGTCCCTATTTCGCTGAGCAGTTGTCACTGCGTACATCCCAGCATTTAGCCGCTTGACGATCAATTAGTAGGACTTTCCCTATGGGTCGTATTCTGCAGAGTCGCACAGTTGCAGAAAATGTTCACTTTTCTATTACGGATTGCTAGGGTTAGCTCACGCCTTGCTAAGCGGTACTCCTGTTGTCTGGCAGTAAATGCGGCACGAGCATGTGCCCGTCGGTAGCGCCTTGTGCTGCCGACACACTAATATTTGGCGTTAGCAATGTGGCTATTCCATCAATAAGTGGGTACATGATGTCGCCTAAATGCTTTCCTTTTTGCAAAACTTGCATTGCAGGCAGTTTGCATTGCCGTAAGTTGAGCCGCAAGATGGATAGCTCCGCGCTCGTCGCCCTGTATCCTCAACGCTTGAGTTGCGTCTACAAATATCCGGGGGTTTAATGTATCCACACGATATGCTTTATGTGGCATTATGGGGGCAGTTCGTCTTTGAGCAGGGTCGTTGTGTTGTTGTGTAGCTTTCGCTTATTTGCCAGTGCGAGTTAACAAAAAGCGACGCACTTAAAAATGTTAGGTCAACGATCGACCACACCCTGCTCGACTGAAGGTATGTTGGTTACCAGTGTTGTATAGCGCAATGTCAAGTGGTGCTATCAGTTAGTTGTTAGTTTTAGTCCCCATTGCCAAACGCGGTCGAATGCTTCTTTGACATCTAAGAACAAAACGTTACAGTATTCCTTGTTCTCATATGCTTGGAGAATTTGGTCCACTACTCGATGCAGTTGCTCCGTGGTACTGTGTCGTGACCGAAATCCAAATAATAAATAAGGTGATTCGAGCCGCAATGAGTCTTTCGAACACCTTGGATATTGAAGATAGAACACTAATCGGTTTGTAGGACGCAGGATCACTTTCTGGCTTTCCAGGCTTTGGGATCATGGATATAATACCCAATTTCCATTGCGCTGGAAAGTATTGAAACCTCAATTTTGAATTATGTAATATAGTTAGAAATTTAATTGCATAATCTGGAAGTGCGTTTAATGTTGCATTGCAGACCTTATCATGACCTGGTGTTTTGCCGGAATGCTGACGTCCAATGACCAAAGCTAGGTTACTTGGCTCAAAAGGCTGTATTGGCAGATTCATTTAGAGCGGATAGTCAAGCGTATCCATTAAATTATCAATTTCCTGTTGGCAAGTGAGGTCATTGGGCACAAATCCACCAGCTAGGTGTTTAGCAAAAGCCTCTGCCTGCTCGATATCAGACCGACACCATGACCCATTTGCATCCATCAGAGGCGCCTTCCTGGGACATCGTCTCTTAATAGCCCGTGTGGTCTTCCACAATGAATGAATTGCCTCACTATCCGTGCAAGTGTTAGCAAGCCTTTGGTCGAACCACTCTGACCTAAAATCAGCCAATGACCGTCGTAGAACAGACTGCGCTCTATTCCAAGCGGCCTTATCAAATGGATGACGGGATCTCATACACCTGATGTGCAGTCGTCTTTTCTCCGCAATTCATTGGCGACAGCTTCTCGGTACTCTGGGCACTTGTAACTACCCGTAGCGTGCTCTATGGATTTTTCACCTATTCTGGCGCACAGGCTACATATGGGCGCTTTGTGACCTGTTTTGGCTAAGTGGCCAGTCTCCATCTGGCTGCAACATGTCCAAACTTTTGGCATTTATAACTACGCTTCGGTTGTACTATTTTGTTAATATGGCCAATGACCCAGCCGATTCGGATCCTTCCCAGGTCTACTAACACCTTCGCGGTGGCTACCGGCAAATTGAGCGTGGCTATCTTGACGCATCCCCTAGCAGTTCTGAGGCTCTTGATAACGTCGGTTGAAAGGTATTTGTCCTTAAGCACGGACGGATAACATCCTTCTTCGAAGCCAGCTCGTCAAGCTCGCGGATTAATTTGTGAAGTTTTCGTCAGTGCTTTCACTACCACATGACTGCCCAAGTCTTTGCAAACTGCTTCCTTCACCGCTTTCATGCTATGGACCGGGTTTTCGCTCAACCGTAGTAACAGATTTCCTTTTATCGTTTTCCTGATCCCTTGTACGTCGTTACTTATTTCTATTTTTATTAGCTTTAGTATATCCACAAAACTACTGTCGCCAACATTTTTAAAAGTGATTGCATCGGCGCGAGTTTTGTGCTGCCGACTTTTGACCTTTGACCAGCGCTGACTGGTGGATTCTGCATCGTTTGGCTATCACGTGATTCGCTAGCAGTTCCATCTTGGCCGATATTTTGGGATTGGTATCTACTTCTTTTGGTGGGGTTTTCCTCTGCTCGCCCATGAACTCCCGTTGTGTTTTGGGAGTGATATGTTGCGACACTCCGCTAAGTTGTCGTGACCATGGTACCACTGTGTCGAAACTATGAGGCGTGGTTTGTGTCCCGCGGCTTTCACAAGTTCTATCGCTCCAGCCAGTTATTCGACAGCCTTTTGAGATTGAGGACGAGAGTCTTTGTCGGGTTAGTCCCATTTCTGCGATAGCTTCAACTAGATCTTTTGACCATCTCACAACCAGAACAGCTGGTGATGGCGCACTGTCTGTCTGCCGGGTGTTAATTTGGAACTGCGGGTAGTAGTGCGCGCAAAATAAGAGCTAGACCAATGAGATTTAAATTCTAGATTCATTTTGTTCCTAAGCTATACGAGTTTGTTTATAGATTTTCGAATTTCCTCCCCTGACCACCGCAATTTCAAAAAAATCGATTATAAGGTACAACTTCTAACCGATCAAATTTCTTTTTCGCTACACATATTAAATGGACTATTTCTGATCTACGTTGTGAATTTCGTTAAAATTGAACTATAAACACGGAAGTTATACAACATTAAGTACACGCGCTATAGAGCGTGAGGGGCTAAAAGGCTGCCCGCAATGGCTAAGTACGTGCAGAACTGTGTGTATGTATGAGTATGTGTGTGTATGGCTATATATGTAGGCAAAGGGGCTCTCGTAGTCGGGTACACTCGACTACAGAATTCTTACTTGTTTTTCTTTTAAATTTAGGTAAGAAATTTAAAATTTTTAATTTTGCGCTTACAAATAGAAGGTCATGCTCACTGACAAGATCTAGTTTGTAAAGATATGTAATGCAACTATGCTATGCTGCTGATTTATCTGCGGCAGTTTCCAACACTATGCACAACTGGTTGCTAGATCCACAGCATGTGCACAATTTATCAATTAGAGAAGAAATCAAAATAGAGTGATTATGTGTGTGTGTGGGTGTATATGTAGGCAAAGAGGCTCTCGTAGTCGGGTACACTCGATAACAGATATCTTGCTTGTCATTAAGTTTCCCTATTATGAGTTTGCCTGGAGGAAAATTACACTAATCCTGGTTTTCCACAATAATTTTAAGCAACGTTTAGTGTACAACGATGTAGAGGAGCGTGGGGGGGGGGGGGGGGGGGCGAAACGAATGTCCTTAGAAACTGCACCGATTCACCGGTTGTGGCCCCTCTCTTGGCTGTCACTAAGGAGATCATGTGCTAGGGAGTCCTAGCACATTACGAGGCGCAAAAAAGTAGCTCGTAACGAATTGCACAGGTGGACAACGGAGTAAGAGTCATTAATGATAGAGCGGCAGAAGTGCAGGTATACAACAGCATGAAAATATAATTACATGACAGTCATCTCATCATGTTTGACGATTATGCTGAGATAGATGGTGCACGATTTGTTAGCCATAACAACTTCCAGAAAAGGGAAGAGAATCACCCCTTCTAAATATCAATACTAGCCTAGATATTCTTGGTCTCACTTTATTTTACGCCTAACTGAAAGTAATATGGAGGCAAACCAAGATTTTAAGAAGGAATAGGGTCGGCCGAGGGCGCCTTAAACTTGATGGAGGACTAGTTAACATAAGTCAACAGTCATATAGTCTTTGACTTATGTTAGACTTCGGCAACTGTTTCTTATTCAACATCAGGCCTGATATCAACGCATAGCTGGCAAAGGTTAAGTTAAGAACGTTATATCCATTGTATTTGTGCAAAATTGAAAAGTATGTGAAAGGTAGAAATAATCATCGGAGACCCCATAAAGTATATATATTCTGAATCAGGACGACAAGACGAGGTGATCTAGCCCTGTCCGTCTGTGTCTCTGTCAGTCTGTCCGTCTGTCTGTCTGTCCGTCCATCCGTCCGTATGAACGCCTGTTTCTCAGAGACCATAAGAGCTAGAGCAACCAAATTTTAGACTTAGATTTGTTATTTTCGTACGCTGTACAAGTTTGTTTTTGATTTTTGAATTTCCTCCCCTGACCCACGCAATTTGAAAACAAGTAAGAAGTCTGTACTCCAGTGTACCCGACTACGAGAGCCCCTTTGCCTACATATACAGCCATACACACACATACACATACATACAGACAGTTCTGCACGTACTTAGCCATTGCGTGCACCTTTTAGCCCCCCACGCTCTACAGCGCGGTACTTATTTATTATTTTATTATTTCTTTTTCGCACACATATTA
Source organism: Zygothrica quintamaculata (assembly GCA_037044455.1). NCBI lineage: Eukaryota > Metazoa > Arthropoda > Insecta > Diptera > Drosophilidae > Zygothrica > Zygothrica quintamaculata. The sequence goes on from JBAMBS010000478.1 coordinate 6,460, forward strand.
AGTTGACAATTCCTAATCTACGATGTGAATTTCGTTAAAATTTAACAATAAACACGGAAGTTATACAAAATAAAGTATCGCACGTGCAGATCTGTGTGCATGTGTGAATAAGTGTGTGTATGGCTGTGTATGTATGCAAAGGGGCTCTCGTAGTCGGGTACACTCTACTACAGATTTATCAATTGTTAGAATTTTTAAAAGTCGCGGGGAAAATAATTTTTTTCGGTTCTTTGGTATAGTTAAGACTGACCAGCATTTTTTAATACAATGAATATATGTAAACTGAAATAATTTATTTTTTTTTAAATTTGCCAATACACACTGGAAGATAATGGCTTCTAAACGGTATGTTGCAGATCTGCAACACTGCGCTATATAGGGTTAACACATATTTTGTTAATACTAAATATATTAATTTATATATGAGTGTGTAATTAAAGAAATTTAGTAATCTGATACTACGCTGAACTGCTGGGAACAATAAGCAATTGCCCATCCGCAAAATAAGTATAAACTAATTGAAGACTATTACTGTCGCTGTATATGTTTGTGTGCATTTATTTAGATAGTTTCTTTAAATTCATTTTCACAACATTAGATCACCTATCTCCCCCTATTAGCAACAATCACAACTACGTAGTAAGAGCCACATATATATAACATCTCAGTTTCAACACTTTTGTAGTTCAATAATATCACCTAGCCAACATGGTTTTGGAAATCACGATCTTCTACGACTAACCTACTTAAATATAGTATCGCTTTTATTAAAGGATTTCAGAATAAAATGCAGACCGATATTATTTATCTATTCATCAAATATAACATCGTTACTTATACAGATGATCTAAGAGGGATTTACTTGTTTTTCCCAATTCTGTGTAGCAAATGTTGGATGGTTGGTTTAAAACTTAAAATTTAAAATTTAATTTTATATTTAAATATAATTATATATTCTTAATCTTAAGTTTACATTTATTTCAATTTTGTTAAACAATATTTTAAAAATTTAATTTAATTTGTACCACAATTTTTTGCTTATAGTTGACATTATAGTTGATATTAAATGAATAGATAAATAAATTATCATAAGCATTGTAAAGCCTAGAGTAGTATAGCCTAGATATAAACTTTTTGTGGACGCGGCGAAGTGAATCCAGTGCAAGCATAAAATGCTAGGTTATCATTGGACGTAGTTTCTCCCAGACCACGGATCTGTTTAAATAGGTTCAAACATGTTAAGTTCCTCATTACCCATACTGAGAGGACTACGCAGAGACAGTGAAACATACACTGTTCCCCTGCACGAGGTTCCATTCGGTGAAAAGTGGTGTGGAGGTAGAATCTAGTACGCCAGTATATGCTTAGAGGATAGTAAACGCCATGTTTACGTTCCAAACGTAAATGCAAAGGGATGCGGGGTTATGAACAACAATAGAAACAACAGTGCAGTAATCTGTAGTGGATTATATCCGACTACAAAAACCCCTTTGCCTAACTACACCGACATAAACATACAGACACACAGTCCTACACGCGCTTTAAGTCGGAGATCTCTGTTATATGGTGCCAAGAAGTGGTGGTGTTTTTTGGGGGTTGTGCCGGCAGCCCCCTGTATCGTGCTCACCCTAGAAAATAAATCAGAGGAGTACACTACAATAAGTTACCGACTCTGCCTACCTAACAATGGCGGTGTCTCTAAGGTGGTACACAACGAGAGTATGTGGGAGTTTGTATTAGATGGTGCCAAGAAGTGGTTGTGCTTTTTGGGGGTGCTGCCGGTAGCCCCCTGTACAGTAGTACACTACAATAAGTTTCAACAATTTACTGATCCTGCCCACGTGGCAATGGCGGTGCTCCTCAACCGCTGGAGCCTTCAATGCAGATCCCAGCCAGGCCAAATTTGGAATGTCACTCAAGCCTAAGTAGTGATTTTGAGTGGAAATTGTTGCAATTTTCCCGCACAAGCATCCCACACAACACGCACCACCGGACAGGCGATACATTAATCAGCGTTACCGGACAAGGTGATCGCTTAGATTTGTCAGTATTTTACAGCACTGCGTGGACCATAAGATAAAATACTGAGGACAGTACAAATTTGTAAACATAGATTGCGCCACCCGATCAGGAAACCGCTGCATACCTTCAGGTAGCCCCATCCGTTACAATACTCAAATGGCATGCCACACAGTGACAAAAAAAAATAAACTGACAATCTGGTGCACATGGCTGCGGATCTGGATCTGGTCATGCCTGTACACAAGGATCTTTTTGGAAATCGAGGGAGCATACATACAAATTAACATGCCCATATACAGCAAACACAAAAAACTTCCAAATCCACTCCGCGCCTGACTCACAGTGAGTGGCGTAGTAGTCTGTGTCGTATCGGCGGGCAGCTCTCATCATCCCCGGTGTGGGTAGATATACATAGCATAACCCTGGCAGTAGGTAAAATGCAACATAAAAGAAAAGAATATCGAGAAATAACAATATTACTCGAGGTGGTAACCACAAAAGTGAAAATCCACCCGTGGATACAACTACGGGTAGGGCACGGATTCTCGAGGCCCTAACTCTTATTCTCCCAAGCCCTGTTACGCCGGTGGCTCAACAAGCACACACAAAGTAGCAAACGCTGCGGCAAACATGGAAGCATCTGTGCTCGCTAAAGCACCTAGGTTGGCTCGGTCTCCGACGGCTACAGGAATCACTGATCACCAAGCTTATTTTCCCATCCACGAAGCAGTATAAGAGGTCCAAAACCTGCACCGGTTAATTCGTTGAACTAAGAACCATACTTGATGAATTCCTATATTAAGTGAACGAAAATAGCCAATACAACGCTCAATAAACTCCAGCCATAAAAAAATGTTAGCAAGGATGAAGGAGCGATATCTAGAAAGCAATCTAAATGGACGAAGATCAAAAATAAATAGCGAGCAAGGAATAAATACAGTCGACCAGATGCGATCATCATGAAATGTTCAGATGATGCATCATAGGCGGACATGTTCAAGGTGGTCAAGGCAGCCCTCAAGGACCTCAAGGACAGCGTCCAGGGTATCAGGAAGACTGCATCTGGCGACCTCGTCTTCCGCATACAGAGGAATTCTGATCCTTCTACGCACCAAATGTATAGCGCAATAAAGGAGCTATTAAATGGCAAGGACGAGGTTAAAGAAGCGAACAAGAAACTGCTGGTAGAGGTGCATGACATCGAAGGTGACAGCACCTACCAGGAGGGGATGAACGCATTATCTGCGAGCCAAGAGATCAAAATAGAGGCAGTACCCAAAATGATGAGAGCGTATTGAGGCACACAAATTGCATCTATTATGCTGGAGTCCAAAACAACTGTAAAATTGGCAGATATGCGCAAAATACTCATTGGCTGGGCAATCTGCCGAATTAAGGCAAGGGTAGAGCCAACTCGATGCTTTAAATGCATGGGGTACAGGCACACAGCCGCCAGAAGCAGAAGCAAGCATCCTGTGCTACACGGCACTTGCCACAAATGCGGTCAAACTAGACATAGCAGCAAAGATTGAAGGTGTGGTACAAAACAGGTGGAATGTACAAAAACTAGTACTCATACCAAATTCAGGGAAGGACCACGAGAACCCCTCATCATACCACCCGATATGCATGCTAGACACCACGGGGAAAATTCTGGAGACAATTGTGTGCAACCGGCTGGAATGCGAGCTGACAGGTAACCCAGACCTATCCGATCACCAGTTTGGATTTCGAAAGGGCAGAAGCACTTCACAAGCTATCACGGAAGTGTTGGGCAGGCGGCGCCAAAAATTACTGTCTGACATGCACGCTAGACGTGAAAAATGCGTTTATGGAGTATCACAATACTTGATGCGAACCATCAGAAGTTACCTGGACAACAGGATTCTAACGTTCGCATCAAGAAGAGGACAGCACCAACACATCGTAACTGGAGGAGTACCACAAGGATCAGTACTTGGGCCCCTACTATGGAACGTTATGTAGGATGACGTATTGCGGCTAAGTTTACCGGAAGGGTACCAGCTGACCGGCTTTGCGAATGATATTGCACTGGAGACTGAAAATTGTGATTAATACTCGTTTTCTGTATTATTCAAAAATCTAAAACAAACTCGTATATCGTACAAAAAATAAAAATTCTAGTTATAGTAGCAACCAAATTTTAAATCTAGATTCGTTATTTTCGTACGCTATACGAGTTTGTTTTAGATTTTTGAGTTTCATCCCCTGAACCTCGCAATTCGAAAAAAACGATTATTAAGCACAGTTTTCAACCGATTAAATTTCTTTTTAGCACACATCATAATTTGACCATTCTTGATCTATGTTGTAAATCTGGGTAAGATTGATCTTAAAACTCGGAAGTTATACATCATTAAATTTGCTATTATGGAGTCCGAGGAGGCTAAGTGGTGCGCGCAAAATAAGAGCTAGAGCAATGAAATTTGGAATTTAGATTCGTTATTTTTGTACGCTATACAAGTTTATTATAGATTTTCAAATTTCCTCCACTGACCTCCGCAATTCGAAAAAATCGATTACACGGCACAATTTTCAACTATTCAAATTTTTTTGGCACACATATTATTTAAAGCATTCTTGATCTACGTTGTGAATTTCGTTAAGATTGAACAATAAACACGGAAGTTACAGAACAGTAAGTATCGCGCTATAGAGCGCTGGGGGCTAAAAGGCGCGCACAATGGCTTAGAGTACGTGCAGAGCTTTTTTTCTTTGTTTTTTTTTTGTATAGGGGGAAAGCATTTAAAGCCGAATAGTGTGGGACTTGCACCCACTAAAACCTGACCCTACTCTCCGCTTTCCCTCTCACGGAACTGAGCCGCTAGGTATTACTACGAGAGGGGGAGATGGCATGAAGGCCTCTTCTAGATACTCATCTAGAGTTTGAATTCTACAGTGAATTCTGGTTCCGCTGTCTTTCAGCGCGACGCAAGGATATAAGGACTGCTGCACAAGTGTGGCTAGCTCTTAACCAATTGTTTTGCGAACGGAGCAGGATGTCTAGCAAGTCAGTGACTATATATGGCTTCCCAATGCTTAGGCTCAGTTCTTCCCGTGCAGAGCTGTATGTATGTGTGTGTTTGTGTGTGTATGGCTGTGTATGTGGGCAAAGGGGCTTTCGTAGTCGGGTACACTCGACTGCAGACTTCTTACTTGTTTTTTATTTATTTTCCTGTGCTCACCGGAACTGTCTGTTAGGGTATTTCATCGCGAAAGTTGAATTTGTGGTCTAGCATCACTCTAGGTAATTTATTACAGATGCTGGAAACCGCTCAATACCTTCAGGTAGCCCCATCCGTTACAATACTCAAATGGCATGCCACACAGTGACAAAAAAAAATAAACTGACAATCTGGTGCACATGGCTGCGGATCTGGATCTGGTCATGCCTGTACACAAGGATCTTTTTGGAAATCGAGGGAGCATACATACAAGTTAACATGCCCATATACAGCAAACACAAAAAACTTCCAAATCCACTCCGCGCCTGACTCACAGTGGCGTAGTAGTCTGTGTCGTATCGGCGGGCAGCTCTCATCATCCCCGGTGTGGGTAGAAATTCATAGCACAACCCTGGCAGTAGGTAAAATGCAACATAAAAGAAAAGAATATCGAGAAATAACAATATTACTCGAGGTGGTAACCACAAAAGTGAAAATCCACCCGTGGATACAACTACAACTAATCTTCCGTTTGATTTCTAGGGTAACATTATTGTCGCCCGTCATGGTGGAGCCGAGGTAAGGAAATTCGCTTACGGTCTCAAAGCTATAGTTACCTGCCGCCAGTCGAGAGTCAACGCGTCGTGATTCTCTGTGGGAGCATGATATAAAATTTATTTTATCCACATTAACATGGAGCCCTTCTTTAGGCGATTCCTTTTTGATAGCGCCAATACGGCCAATAATGTTAATATCATCATCGTATCCAAGCAGCGCTCCCTTAATCGACAGTGCTCTAGCAATAGGTGAAACTAGTTCAGTTACCGCCCTTTAGTTTCTCTTGGGACATGGCGTTGTGTATCTAAGACCGTAAGCAAGATACTGAACCGATCCACATGGTTTCGAGCAGGCTTCGAAGATCTTCATTTATCACTACAGTGGACAAGTCTAATAGGCGAAGTGGCGAAACCAAGGATGATCTTGATCCCGATCTCTGAGTCGGTACGATAATCGTATCGACAGTTCTCTGCTTCTGTTGATGTGTTGAAGTATTCGATGTTTGGGAGGCCAAGTTTTCAACCTCCGCCGACATAGCCGCCGACACTGGGCTTCCGACTCCCTACATCGTAAGAGCAGTCCTTAATTCTTCCATATTTGTTAGTACCCGAGCATTTTTGTCCTACTGCCAGGGCACACTAAGTCCTGCGTCGTTTAAGGTAGCCGTCTCACATGGAGCAGACACTAACCTGAATACAGCATGTATGTCGAGTACAAACGCATTCTGGTTCTTCTTCCCATCGGTTGGCGACAAGCCTGTTACCAGGGATTCAACATGAATGCGATTAGCTACTTGAATGTTGCTGGTTATGGATCGTGTTGGACCTTGCCAGGTTTAAGCCAATCACACACTTTGCCATAGAAAACCCTATCCCGTCCTCAAAGTGCGTGTAGATCTGAGAATATGTGTATATAGGAAAAAGGGGCTCTCGTAGTCGGGTTATCTCAATTACAGATTTTTTACTTGTTTTTAGTCCCTTTGCCTTTTTGTAAAAAAGAATCAAAGCGGAGCTATTGGAAATGTGCAAAATCGAAAAGTATGTAACACATAGATATAATCATCGGAGACCCCATAAAGTATATATATTCTGAATCAGGACGACAAGACGAGTTGATCTAGCCCTGTCCGTCTGTCTGTCCGTTTGTCCGTCTGACCGTCTGTCAGTCTGTATGCACGCCTGTTTCTCAAAGACTATAAGAGCTAGAGCAACCAAACTTGAAATCTAGATTCGTTATGTTCGTAGGTTATACGAGTTTGTTTTTGATTTTTGAATTTCCTCCCCTGACCCCCGCAAATCGAAAAGAACGATTATTAAGCACAATTTTCAACCGATCAAATTCATTTTTGGCACACTTCATAATTAGATCATTCTGGATCGATATTGTGATTCTGGGTAAGATTGATCTAAAAACTCGGAAGTTATACATCATCAAACGTTATTGGGCCCGGGGGAGTATAGTAGTGCTAGCAAAATAAGAGCTAGAGCAACGAAATTTCGATCATAGATTTGATGTGTTCATACGCAATACAACTTTGCTTTAGATTTTCGAATTTCCTCCCCTGACCACCGCAAATCGTTGTAAATTTCGTTAAGATTGAACAATACACACGGAAGTTATACAACATTAGGCACCGCGCTATAGAGCGCGGGCGTCTAAAAGGCGCAATGGCTCAGTACGTGCAGAACTGTGTGTATGTATGAGTATGTGTGTGTATAGCTGTATATGTAGGCAAAGGGGCTCTCGTAGTCGGGTACACTCGACTACAGACTTCTTACTTGTTTTTTTTAGCCTTTTTGCTTTTAAAAAAGTCTAAAGGGAACTAATGGTATGTATGTAACATATAGAATTAATTATCTGTGACCCCATAAGGTATGTATATTCTTGATCAGGGCGACTACCTATGTCGATCAAGCCATGCCCGTCTGTCTGTCAGTGTGTCCGTGTGTATGAAAACCTAAGAACTAGAGAAACCAAATTTTAAATATACATTCGTTACTTTCGTACGCTTTACGAGTTTGTTTAAGATTTTTGAATTTCCTCCCCTGACCAACGCAATACGAAAAGAATTAATATTCAGCACAATTTTCAACCGATTGAATTTCTTTTTGACATACATAATAATAAAAACTTTTTTGATCTACTTTGTGAATTTCGATAATTATACAATATTAAGTTATACAACATAAAGTATCGAGCTATAAAGCGCGGGGGCTAAAAGGCACGAGCAACAGCTCAAGCTGGGTAACTGCGTATATGATTTTTTTTTTTTTTAACTGTAGCGCCAGTTGGGGTGAGAATCTTCTAAAGATGTGTCAGCCTGTGCCAACAACATGCACGGTTCGACAGAAAACATTTCAAGCACATATGTACTAAGCTCGCCCTACGCCACACACCACTTTCCCTGCGGGATCAATGCAAAGTATCACTTCGCGGGGAGGGGTTGCCAAAATTAGGCACTCTCCGCCCCACGTTGCTCCTTTTCGTATCGTCTCAGATCACTCTGAATGCTTCTTATGAGCTTATTGATACTCACCCACTGCTCATTGCTCTCCCTCATGAATGCTATCAGTGTACTTTATAAATGTTGATAGTTATACAACATTAAGTTATACAACATAAATTATCGAGTTATAAAGCGCGGGGACTAAGAGGCACGCGCAACAGCTCAAGGGGCGTGAGTAATTGTGTATGTTTTTTTTTTTGTTAACTGGAGCGCCAGTTGGGGTGAGAATCTTCTAAAGATGTGTCAGCCTGTGTCAACAACATGCACGGTTCGACAGAAAACATTTCAAGCACATATGTACTAAGCTCGCCCTACGCCACACACCACTTTCCCTGCGGGATCAATGCAAAGTATCACTTCGCGGGGAGGGGTTGCCAAAATTAGGCACTCTCCGCCACACGTTGCTCCTTTTCGTATCGTCTCAGATCACTCTGAATGCTTCTTATGAGCTTATTGATACTCACCCACTGCTCATTGCTCTCCCTCATGAATGCTATCAGTGTACTTTATAAATGTTGATAGTTATACAACATTAAGTTATACAACATAAATTATCGAGTTATAAAGCGCGGGGACTAAGAGGCACGCGCAACAGCTCAAGGGGCGTGAGTAATTGTGTATGTTTTTTTTTTGTTAACTGGAGCGCCAGTTGGGGTGAGAATCTTCTAAAGATGTGTCAGCCTATGCCAACACTGCTCATTGCTCTTCATCATGAATGCTATCAGTCCCTGAATTTCTGGCAGATCTCCTCGCTTATCATCGTATCTGGTGCAATGATACAATACATGCTGCGGGTTCTGTGCTCTTCGGACAGGTTGGGCAATCGATGATATTCTCGAGCCTGAACCTGTGCAGATACTTCCTATACCCGCCATGATGTCCGGAATTGGGTCAGGTGGAAGTTGACTTCAGCCAATCGTCGTCCAAGCCAGATATCAATGCAGGATATCAGCCGAAATCTCCATCGATCCAGTGCAGCCTCCTCCAAGTTGAAATGATTCCAATGGATGCAATTGAAGTAGCTCCACTTCGCCTATCTCCTTTGCAACTATCACCAGTGCAAGGTCTTCGGCGAACCCAATTAGTGTGCACCCCATGGGTAGCTGGATTCTGAGGACCTCGTCGTACATAATATTTCACAAAAGTGGTCCTGGAACCGATCTCTATGGAACACCAGCTGTCACCGTGTACGGCTTTGGACCCTTGTCAGTCTCGTACAGCACTCTGTCAGAAAGGTAGCTCGTAATGATTCTTAGCCGGTAACTGGGTATACAAATTGTAAGAAGAGCATATTTAATGCACGCCCATCGTGTCCTGCAGACAGATTAGCCGGTATCCAGATAGTTCCTCTATGGGCATATTTTCCTTTGGGGAGAACGATAAGGCACTGTCGTTTCCATTGCTTGGGAAAAACTCCTTCTACTAGACATTTGTGTAGTAGACTGGTGTATAAATGGCTAGCTTGAGAGCCCTATTGGAAATGCCATCTGGGCCGGGAGCTTTCATATCACCGAACTGCTTGGCTGCTGCAATTACCTCTTCATCGCATATCGGATGCCATGGCTCATAATCAACGTCGGGGGCTCTCTCCTGTATTTGCGTATGCTGAGTGAATAGCGCCGTAACTATATTTCTCAGTAGTTTTGGGCATGTAACTCTTGACGTCTTCTGGCTTCTAATTGTCTTCGTGACTATCATATAAGCAGTGCCCCAGGGATCAACATTTGCATCCTCGCCTTGCTAGACTTTATTGACCGCTTAAGCGTTTGCTTGACCATCCTAAGATGTTCAAGCCGCGTACCGAAGCTTGGACGGCCTCGGGCTCTTTAACAGAGTCGCCTTGCTCGCAGACGCGTCATCCTGAGTTAGCTAATGTTCTCTGTCCACCAATATCAGGGTGACCCGCGCATGATTGGTTTGCGACTGGGCAAAGCTGCGTTGCATGCATCAACTAGCTTCGCAGATTTTTTGCCGTGTCCTCTGCTTTGCTTACCGGGTTCACGGTGTCGAAGCAGCTGTCTTTCCACTTCACGCCGCTTACGATTGGCCGTTGAGCTCTACGCCTCTTCCCACCGATTGCAAAGAAGATCGCTTTATGGTCGCTAGCCGTGAGCTCATTGCTTACCTTCCAGATAGTTTTCATGCATAATGAGGGGCTCAGAAATGTGAAATCAATGATAGATCTCCTTCTGCCCTTCCAGTAAGTGAGTTCATCGCCGGTATTTGCTACTCCTAGCTTAATCGCTGAGAGTTGTTCTAACAGGATCCTCTGGGTCTCGTCTCTTTGCTGCCCCATTCGACAGCCCACACGTTAAGGTCACCTGCAATTACATTTGGTGGACGGCCTCGAGCGTCTTCGGTAATGTTCGACAGCATTTGTTCAAACTTTTCCAGATCCCAGCTTTGTGGAGCGTAACAGCTATACAACGTTATTCCCATCAGCTTTACTCGAACAAATCCCTCAAACGACATGATACACCAAATAGCAGCTTTCTTGCATTTACTGGCGGGCCAGCCACATCCTGGGATCGGCTTAGAAGGGTGACGTCGGTGTTGTGTTTTTTGGAAAGAGCACTCCTAAAAACAGGGCACCTTCCGCTTCCTGCAATGTGATTGAATACAAAGCCGGTAGATAGGAGAGGGAAGGCACTATTAGAAGGTGACAATCAAGAATTTCAATATAAAGAAGATGAACGAACCTCAACAGCCACTCCAATTGCCTTGCCTGCACGGTTTCAATGTATTAAGCGTAAGGTCGCACCTTATTCTGTACCAATAACAATCAAGAAGAAATTTGCTCCTAGCGAGTTAGTCAAGGGAGCGTTTAGTGATGAGTCTAATAGGTTCTTACTCTTAGCTTCCAGAAGATACAGAACTGGAAAGTGACGGAGACTTAATAAGCTGCGACGACGACGAGTTTCCTAGAACAAGTAAGCAAGCAGCCAATGCTGCTCGCCAGAAAAAAGGTGTTGCTAGTAAAAAACCTAAACCACCTCCAATTGTTATAGAAGCAGTTGACGATGTAAACTTATTGCAAGAGTATCTTGGAAATATTGTTAACAATGAGCAATTCATATGCAAAACCGCCCTTGGAGGGGTAGTGCGTATCTATGTAGATAATGCCGAAGGGTTATCGTGACATTGTAAAATGGCTTGAGGATGCAAAATATGAATTTTATTGTTATCAACTTAAAGATGAACGGCCATACAGGGTTTGTGTGAAAGGACTGCATCACTTTTCATTTGTCTCAAACCAGAATTATAGATGATATGGACAAGTTGGGACATAAAGTCGTAGGTGCATTTTCACCTAAGCGCAGAGAACATGGTAGTTCTAATATGGTGCCAGCTAATTTGTTTTTCTTAAATATTTCCCCAGCACCCAATAACAGTGAGGTGCTGTGCATCATTAAATTAGGCAACATGCGAGTTAAAGTGGAACGGCTTCGCAACAGACTGACTGTTATCCAATGCCATCGCTGCCAGCAATTTGGACATGCAGCTAAATTTTGCCGCAAAAATTTCGTGGTGGTGAACATCCAGGAAGTACCTGCACTAGACCACGTAGTGAACCATGTGCATGCTACAATTGTGGCCAACAGCACCCAGCAAAATTCTCTGGTTGCGCCAAGTATAAGGCGTTTAGGGAGCGCTCACGGCCAAAGCGTAGTATTGATGGCAGATTATCAATTGATGAAAAATATAACTCAAGGATCGAAGCAAGAGAGGCAACTCAAGGTAGGCCTCGCACGTCGAATCTCTCCTATGCTGATGTAACAAGAGGAGCCAAATATCATGAGGACATAGAGCAACACCGATCAATCAAGCATAGACAAAGTAAAGATGATTCCCAGCAACATGCCTTATATGGCACTAATTTGGAAATCATCATGAAGGCAATTCACTTACTTCAAGAAAGTCAAAATTCTTTTATTAAGATTATTATGCATCACCAAAAACAGCAACAGCAACAGCAATATAAGCAGTGTTGCTGCAAGCACTGCAGCATCTGCAAATATTGCAGGCGCTTGCTACTCTCAAGCCTCAAATGCCATAATGATGCCACTACGCATTGCTGTGTGGAACGCTGATGGCGTCTCCATGAAGCTTCCTGAGCTTCAGAGCTTTGTGCAGCGACATTGCATTGATGTGCTTTTAATAAATGAAACTTACTGCCGGCGAACTAATTCTCCAAAGATGTTTGGCTTTCAGTCTTTCCCAAGTACCGGTAACGCAAGAGGGGAGCAGCGATTCTAGTAAAATCGAATTTAGTTCATTTCCCGCTTATGCCAGTGGCTACATCAAAAGTGCACATTACATCTGCAGCTATAAACACTGTACTTGGTGTTATCAATTTTGGCGATATTTATTGCCCACCAAGATTTAATTGGTCGATGGATGACTTCTCTGAAATCACAGATGGTTTTGGTTCTAAATGTGTAGTTGCTGGTGATTGGAGTAATTCAAGAGGCACTGCATTAGCGAATTTTGTCCTTAATTCTCAACTAAAAATGTTAGCCACAGGAGGTCCAACCAGATTTCCGTATGGTAGAAGAGGATCACCAAGCTGCTTAGATTTTGCTTTAACACGAGGCATTCTGGGCGTCCATGCAAATATTCAGGCAATTGTTGAGTTGAGCTCTGACCACCTGCCATTAATTATAACAATAAATGCTCAGGCGACAGAGTATCCAGTTGTGGAGCGTATCATATCAAAACAAACTAACTTGGAATTGTTTCAGTCGTTGTTGCAGCAATTGCTGGATTTGAATATTGAAATTCGCACGGACGAGGATATTGATGATGTCCTAGATATATTTTCAGAAAAAATTTGTGTTGCTGCATCAGTAGCTACGCGCAAGCCGACACGAAGAATAGCTGCTGCTGGTATTCCACTCACAAGTGAGATCCGTCAATTAATAGCGGAGAAAAGACGACTGCGCATCAGGTGGATAAGATCCCGTCATCCACTTGATAAGGCCGCTTGGAATAGAGCACAGTCTGTTCTTCGACGGTCTTTGGCTATTTTTAGATCTGAGTGGTTCGACCAAAGGCTAGCTAACACTGGCACGGATAGTGAGGCAATTCATTCATTGTGGAAGACCACACGGGCTTTTAAGAGAAGATGTCCCAGGAAAGCGCCTCTGATGGATACAAATGGGTCATGGTGTCGGTCAGATATCGAACAGGCAGAGGCTTTTGCTAAACATCTAGCTAGTAGATTTGTGCCCAATGACCTCACTTGCCAGCAGGATATTGACATTTTTTTTTTTTTTTTTTTTTTATATTATTATTAAGTAAGCCGAGGTCCTAAGACCTCTTTGTGTCCTTTTTTCAATAAATTAAGCCCATCTGGGTGCACCGGCTAACCACTAAGGTGTTGCTTAACAAATATAATAAATATTAAATTTGCCTCGTTCTGAGCATTCGGCTAATGAAGCTATGAGGTTGACGATCAGGGATAATTTGCTTGATTTCAATAAATGAGGAGATTCGAGCCGCAATGAGTCATTCGAACACCTTGGATATTGAAGGTAGAAGACTAATCGGCCTGTAAGACGCAGGATCACTTTCTGGCTTTCCAGGCTTTGGTATCATGGAAATGATACCCAATTTCCACTGCGCAGGAAAGTATTGCAACCTCACTATTGCATTGAAGACAATAGTAACGAATTTTATTGTATAATCAGGAAGAGCCTTCAAGGTGTCATTACAGATCTTATCATGGCCTGGTGCTTGCCGGAATGCTGACGTCCAATGACCAAAGCTCCGTAAGTCATTCCATGTCAATTGGAAATTTGTTGTGCGGTTTCACACAGCAAAATCCGCAAGATATGATGCAAAAGCGGGCGTACCTCAAGGAAGTGTTTTGGCGCCATTGCTCTACTCCTTATTCACTTCTGATATGCCTGAGCCCAGCATTGATCTGGGTATTCAACCAAGCGATATGATGCTGGCTACGTTCGCTGATGACGTGTGCGTCACGTACAGGGCGAAATGCGAATATGAGGCTGCAGATGGGCTACACGATTATGCAGCATCATTTGAAGACTCGGCAAGAAGCTCAAATATTGCCATTAATAAAGGCAAATGTACGAACGTTTGTTTCACACTAAAAAGAAACACACCGCCAGCAATAATGCTAGATGAAGTGCCTGTCGAGCAAGCAAATCATGCAAGGCATTTAGGGATTATTCTGGACAGGAGGCTCTGTTTTGCAGCCCATATCAGGATGCTAAAAACAAGGATCAGGGCCGCTGTGGGAAAATATTATTGGCTACTGGGTCCGAAAAGCAAATTATCTCTCAGCAACAAACTAACCATTTATAGGCAAATAATTTCACCAATTTGGATTTATGGCTGTCAAATTTGGGGGCTTGCTTGCGATAGCCAAATCAAACATATTCAAATAGCGCAAAATAAAGTGCTCAGGCTTATCACTGGATGTGAGTGGTATGTCAGAAACAAAACATTACACAGTGATCTGAAAGTTGCCACAGCATTCCAGCAAATTAATTTTCACTCAAGTCGGTACAATAGTCGCATTAATAACCACAGCAATAGGTTAGCCAAAAGGCTGACTAGAACTCGCCCAGGACGACGCCTAAAAAGACGTTGACCTCATAAATTCATTAGCCGGATGCCCAGAAGGAGGCAAATTTAATGTTTATTATATGAATTATTAAGCTACACCTTAGTGGTTAGCCAGTGCGCCCAATTGGGCTTAATTTAATTGATAGAAAGGACACAAAGAGGGGCGACATTTCAGTTGATTTTTCAACCCGTGCCACATTTGGCGCTTCCATAGCAATAGTTGGGCTCTGCGCACATCTTTCACAAACTGTCATTGATGCTGTTGATTTTTTCAGATGTTCTAGCACAGACATTTGTAGAAGCTTCATTTTAGACAGTGAATCCCTCATATTATTATTAATGTGGCGGACCACCGGCTTTTTGACGGTACACATAAAAATAAAGTCATCCAGCATTGTGCCTAGTTCGAGCATCTGTGCTGTTGGCGATGAACCTTTATTTTTTTGGGGGTGTCTTCTGCTTATAATTGTAGGGCTTATGAGGTCTCTGGATCTCTTTGGCGTATCCTTTGCACCTTCGGGCGTTACACCGGACGACGCACCCAATTGCGTTATATGCGATTGGATCACTGCTCGTGATGGTGATCTTTGTAGTCTCTCGCGTATAGCGAACGGGTCCGCTACTTGGTTTGAGCTTGTAGCTATGTCCGCTGTAATGGCCAAGTTTGTCACCATTACAGTAGGTTCTATGTTTCGAATGGGTGTTGGGGCCTCCAGAATCCTTGCCCCTACCGTGTTTGATTGCACGGGTGGATTTTCACATATGTAACTGCCATCTGGAGTATTTATGTTATTGTCATCCATTATACATTATTGTGCATTTTATCCCTGCTGCCAGGTTGGTGTTGATTGCGCTCACACCGTCATAAATAGAGCTGCCGATACGGCACAGACCCAGACCACAATGCCGCTCACTCTGAGACAGACGCATTGTGGATTTTATATTAGGTTGAAACTGCCGACCACTATGACACAGACGCAGACCATTGTGCCAATCACTCTGGACTATATACACAGTGGATTTAGCAGGGAAAGCAGTGAAGCAAGTTTGTTGCTCATGGGCTCCCACGTTAGCCAATAGTTTCCTAATGACTCTTAACCGGTGAAGCTTATACCGACCCTAATCGGTTACCAGAGCCCCATTTTAGGTACACCGCCAAAGCGGTGGGATTGGCTTAGCCAGGTCCACGGCCTTCTGAACCTTTACGCCCTTTTTTAATTATTTATTTTAAAATATAATAAATAATATTCTTAACAGCCCATTTGAAGTGTGGCGCCAAGTAGTAGCGCTGCCAGATTACAAAATCCGCGTTGCCAACTACTTGACTAATCTGCTCTGGCACTGCCATTTACATAGCGTTGCCATTTAATTACGGCGTTGCCATTTATCATGCGCAATTTAACTGCATCCCATGATAAGGCTGTCATATCTTCATTTGCGATCATCTGATCATGTGTGACTTTCAGTCTAAGCAGACAACAATCACACGCACCGACTGAGTGAAAAACGCGTCATTGGTAAAACCAACAACGATCGAACTCACTCATTGGAGCACAGCGCAATCACTGGGTAGCTTCTACGATGAGGAGGCCGCCCGCGCTCGTCCCGGACGCGCCGTACAGACGCAGCGCCGCTCGACCGCCTCAACACACCACAGGCGCCCATCACGCAGCGCCCGGATCACCATCCATCAAGGAAGAAAACGGGAGCACAACGGAAACGCGGCTTTCACACTCACGTCACTTTCACTGTGTATCAACTGTGTATATGTATGCGTATGTGTGTGTATGTATGTGTATATAGTCAAAGGGGCTCTTGTTGTCGGGTACATTCGACACCGCTAGGTATTACTTTATGAGGAGGAGATGGCATGAATGCGTCATTTGGAGTCTTGTTTAGAGTTTGAATTCATTTTGAGAAATATTACTTCGCGACGCATATGTGTGGCTTAAAGCTGGCTAATTGTCTTTGTTTGGGTATGTCTATGTAACGATAACAGCATTCTTACTTGCTTGTATTGTATAACTTACCTCAACTCTATACCCATAAGAGTTAATTAATCCTAATTCCTTTAATGTCACAGATATATCAGAAGGAGTACCGTCAGTTCTTCTATTTAGAAAAGCAATAGCATAAGAATAGAAATTTTGATAAACTGGACTTAGTGGTTTTGACCAAATTTCTATTCCTTTATGCTTGTATATCCGTCGACCTTGTATTCCCAAAAGATCTTGATCAACAGAAATGATTTTTCGATTCATCAAAATTTCCTTGAATTCTGGACGAATGGTTCTTAAGTCAACTGACATTAGAAGTGGAGCAGCTAATATTGCCCATAGAGCAAATTGAGTTTTTGCTTGCTCATAACTCAGTCCAAAATTTCCAATTATTAACTGCAATAAAAAAAAGACATATTTACTCAAACTTTTAAACCATAAATTTATAAGTACGAGGGACAGTTTCTAATAATCAATTATTTACTTGCATCTTAATTAAAATTAACGAATCTTGTACAAACAATTTTGCTGTCGGGTGTACCCCGATGCGCGGGATATCCAATAACTTGCGCCCTATAATGAGAAAGGTTTTGTTTACGAAATATACCACATTGTTGAATAATAATGTGATTTTTATTTTATGTGTGCAAAACCGAAACTCAATCGCTTAAAAACTGTGGTAAGTAATTATGTTATTCAAGAAAAGTCAAAATAACGTACGATATCAAGAAACCGATGTTCCAAATTTGATTGGTCTACATACACTTTGAGGCTTAGCGCGCCCATTTTTAACAGTTCGGTGTTTTTCATTTGACCCTAGTAAATTCACCACGTAAAAATGGTTTTATTATTATATATGCCAAAAAATTGTCTAAAAATTATACATAACAATTGTGTTTGACGCACTGCGGGCGACAGGGTAGGAAATTCAAAAATCTTAAACAAACTTGTCAAGCGTATGATAAATAACAAACCAAGATTTTAACTTTTAATCTTCTTATAGTTTCTAAGAAAGACGCGTTCATACAGACGAACAGACGGACAGAGGTACACAGATGTACACGGCTACATCGACTCAACTAGTCTGATCAAGATCTTTACGGGGTCTTCAATGATTATTTTTACCTGTTACATATTTTTTGGTTTTGCACAAATCTATTAGTTTCCTTTTGCTCTTTTTTCAAAGGGGCTAAAAAGTTAATAAGCCGGCTTCCGAAAATTATTAATTAACGAGGTCACCAGTAGCTAGATCCCAACTACAGCACAGTAAGAGGTGAAGGCGATGCAAAGTTGCCGGTTAGTAAGTCAACACTGTGCAAACAAGGTTAAGAAATAGCACAAAATGTGGAAATGCAGGAGGATGGCAAACGTCGCTCTATTTACCAGTCGGTCGGGACTGTATTTGAGCTCTGTATGAGCTAGATGGTATTCAATTACAGGACTTTTAGGCTAAGTAGGTGATAAGAACGAGTTAAGCTTTTAAGACTTAACTGTTGTTTTTTAAAAACAATTAAGAAATCTGTTGACGAGAGTACCCGACTACGAGAGCCCCTTTGCCTACATACACAGCCATACACACACATACTCATACATACACACAGTTCAACACGTACTTGATTGGTTGAAAATTGTGCTTAATAATCGTTTTTTTCGAATAGCGGGGTCAGGGGAAGAAATTCAAAAATCAAAACACCAAATCGTTTAGTGCAGGAACATAACGATTGTAGATTTAAAATTTGGTTGCTCTGCCTCTTATTTTGTAATCACAAGCTAACCCCCCGCGCCACATTATGACATTTTTAATTATGTATAACTTTTAAGTTATTGGATCAATCTTACCCAGATTCACAACATGGATCAAGAATGGTCCAATTATTATGTGTGGAAAAAAAGGAATTCAATCGGTTGAAAAATGTGCTTAATAATCTTTTTTTCAAATTGCGGGGGTCAGGGCAGGAAGTTTAAAGATCTAAAACAAACTGGTCTAGCTTACAAGTATGTCGAATCTAGGTTTTAAATTTGGCGTTCATACGGACGGACAAACGGACATGGCTACATCAACTCGTCTTGTCGTCCTGATCAAGAATATATATGCTTTATTGGGTCTCTGATGATTAATTCTATGTGTTGGTTACTTTTGGATTTTGCACATTTTGATTAGCTCCGATTTGTTTCTTTCTTATGGCAAAGTGGCTAGAAAGTAATAGGCCGTCCATTGACAAGGAAGCAAACGACCCACCATTAACAGGAAAGTCCGATACTAACCACACAAATCCAAGGATGTATTAGCATGAAGGATGCCAAAGGCATCCAATACTTAATAAGAGGAGCTTGGGAAAAATAACTAGACTAGCTACTCTGACATAGTCAAGAAGAAATACCGAAAAGCTTTTATGATGCAGCTGCAGGTGGACGATATACCGTTAGACCATATAGCTAATTCCAGCGTCAAACAGCTTCCAAAAAATCATAATAAAATGGTGACAAGTAACTAACCACTGTGAATCTGCTCATATTCTCATGGTGCTTTAGGTTAGATAAAAGGGACAGAAATCATCGTGTACAGCTTATAGCAATTCCAAAGCATGGTGGAGGCGATTGCGGGAGATGCTAGTTGATCTCTTTCTTATAGCAGGAGATCTTAATGCCCAGCCAGAACACAGTGAACATCTATCTACTTTGAAATATGGGGTGACTAGGTAATTACTCATCGAATGCTCACATAAACTAATCCCAAATGGAAGAAATACTGCTTTTATGAACAAACGTATATAAACCAAGTAATTTTTATCGATTAGCTAAAAAATGCATGCTGATACGCAAACAGCATTCTGGTTGTCAAATCGAAAATTGTATAAATTTATATAATGCTTTATTTAGATGGAGAAAAGGAATTATAGAAGTTGAGCACACCCAACCACACTTTTACCGCCCTTTGTCGTTGATTTGTGCAAAAT
Source organism: Zygothrica quintamaculata (assembly GCA_037044455.1). Classification (NCBI taxonomy): domain Eukaryota; kingdom Metazoa; phylum Arthropoda; class Insecta; order Diptera; family Drosophilidae; genus Zygothrica; species Zygothrica quintamaculata. The sequence goes on from JBAMBS010000478.1 coordinate 26,279, forward strand.
CGATAAATATGTAACAAGTAGAAATATTCAACTGAGTCAACATAAAGCACATATATTCTTGATCAGGGCAACTAGCCGAATGGATCCCTGTCCGTCTGCTCTCTGTACATCTGTCTGTCTCTCAATCTGTAAGAATGCCAGTTTCTCAGAGACTATAAGAGACTATAAGAGCTAGTTTGAAATGTAGATTCGTTATTTTCCAACGCTGTAAGAGTTCATGTTTTAGGTTCTTGAAATTCAACTAGTGACTTCCGTAATATGAAAAGAGAGATTATAAAACATAATTTTCAATTTGAATTTCATTTTGCACACATAATATTATAAATATAAATAAATAGGCCATTCTTTATCTACATTGTAAACTTTGTATATCGCGTAAAGGATAAAAGTCGCGCACACCATTTAACACTGCGTATAGAATGTAAAAATGTGTGTATTAGTCTGTCAAAGGAATTTTCGTAATCGGATGGACCCGAGTACAGCTTTCTTACTTGCTAAAATTTTTTCATATAAAAAAAAATATTTTAAATACCATGTCAGGATCATTCCAGTGACCAGGACCAGCATTTGGTGCAATAACATCCTGATTATTTCCGTAATAATCTATTATATTTTCAACGGACGTCCATGAATCTTGAATGTCGTCATAATTTCTCCACAGATTACAATGTGTTTGTATTGCAGAAAAGTTTGGTTGAATACCCGCATATATTTGGTAAACAGGCCAGCTACAGGAGTAAACCATTGGTTTTCCAGTTCTATTCAGAAATTTCCCAAATTCAGAATAACCGCGATCCATATCATATGGTAAGGCGTAGCAACCATCTAATTTAACATAGTCTACATCCCACTCAGCAAATTGGTTTGCATCCATTTCTTCAAATCCTATAATTCCGGGATATCCCGCACATGTGTAATTTCCGTAGTCCTCATAAATTCCAAACTTTAAACCTCTTGAATGAATCTTAAATATATAAAAATTACATTAATATATGTTTATAATATATGTGAAAACAAAATTACACTATTATATATTTTAATATGTAAGAAATCTGTAATCGAGTGTACCCGACTACAAGAGCCCTTTGCCTATATACACAGACATACGCACACATATACACAGTTGGGGGGATTAGGGGATAGTACACAACAAAAAGTGCCTTATTGCTCTCAAATTGGTGTTTTCCAACGCAACCGTTGATCCTTCCTTCCTTAAGTCGACACGCTACCTTTATGTTGTCCGGACTGTCACCTAGCACACGTAAGGTGGTAAAGAAAAGCGCGCGGCGAAAAATCAAGTACGCGTTTGTCTCATAGTGAGCGGCAAACTGGTCTGTAGCGAAGGAGTTACAGGAGATAGAGCATAGTACTAACACGTGCATCAGGCAGCTCGCAACGTGGCTCAAACAAAGCTTACTAACCTTGACTGCCCACAAGACTGAATCAGTCCTCATAAGCAGCAGGAAAAAGGTGGAATCCGCTACCACCCAACGAACTTATATCTAGGAATGAAGTTGGACCACAGGCTGTCCTATATAATCCACCTTAAGTACGCTTCGGACAAGTCTGCTGGAGCAACAGCAGAGCTCGCTGGAATAATGGCGAACACTGGCGGCCCACGACACAAAAGCAGGCTGATTATCACATCGGTGATAAGATTCATCTTTGAACGGTGGACAATTATGGGCACCAGCCATGGCTGTCCAATCATTTGCACGGTCTTGCAGAGGCTCCTACCGCTATTGCGCACTGCGCGTCCTGAGCACTTACCGCACAGTATCAGAGAATGCTACATTAGTCCTCGCGAATGCCAAATCGCACCGCTACCAAAACTATCTGGTTTAACATAAGAGGTTTCTGTGGCTTAAATAACAAAAAACCATATCATTACACTATAATTAACTCTGATATTAAACTTCCAATAAATGACAAACAATCAAAAGCCTTATCCTTTGCAAAACATTGGAGTCTACAAGCTGACAATAGTTACTTCCCTATAAACTTCAACAAACAATCGACTTTATAACGTATATATTTATTATTGAGACTCATTATCAAAGCTATTGCCATTCACCTGATCAGCAACCATTCGCATGGGCCAGATGACACAAGAACATCAATTTATGACGTCATATCGATCATTACACTTGTTTTTAGCCCCTTTGCCTATTTGTTAAAAATAAGCAAAGCGGAGCTATTGGAAATGTGCAAAATCAAAAAGTATGTAACAGGTAGAAATAATTATCGGACGCCCCATAAAGTATATATATTCTTAATCAGGACGACAAGATGAGTCGATCTAGCCCTGTCCGTCTGTCTGTCCGTCCGTATGAGCACCTGTTTCTCAGAGACTATAAGACCTAGAGTAACCAAATTTTAAACCTAGATTTGGTATTTTCGTACCCTATTCAAGTTTTTTTTTGATATTTGAATTTTCTCCACTTACCCGCGAAAATTAAAAAAAAAAATCGATTATTAATTTTCAACCGATTGATTTTATTTCGGCACACATCATAATTAGACAACTCTTGATCTATGTTGTAAATCTGGGTAAGATTGATAAAAACACTCGGAAGTTATACATCAATTAAGTTTTGTTATGGGGCCCGGGGGGTTTAGTAGTGCGTACAAAATAAGAGCTAGAACAACGAAATTTGCAATCTAGATTCGTTATGTTCGTAGGTTATACAGGTTTGATTTTGATTTTTTGAATTTCCTGACCTGACCCCCGCAATTCGAAAGTCAAGTGTACCCGACTACGAGAACCCCTTTGCCACTATACACAGAAATACACACGCAGTTTCAACTGTTGTGATTATGAAACAGACGCTCATAAGGACGGTCGGATGAACGAACGGACAGACAGAAGAACAGAAGGACATGGCTAGATCAAATTACCTAGTCGTTCTGCTCAAGTTAGCTATAGCAACATTGTAATTGATATTGGTCAAGTACCGCAGCATTGTTGCCGATATTAAACAAATACTGCAACATTGTTGCTAATATCTGAAACCATCATTGCAATGCTTTAGTTAACAACCAAATGCTAGGCTAAACAAAATAGCTAACTGCTAGACTATACAAAATGATCCACAGACATCCGCCACAAGTGGATATTTCATAAGATTCCAATAACCCAAGTATGATACTTGAATAAAGAACATCTAAAATTTTCAACTTTCAAAAAGTTAATTGGCGCCCGAGCAGGGACCCTTCGGAAATAACGCGATTAAATTCGACCCGGTCAAAATAAAAATATTTTAAAACATTCCATTGGCCCACCACTTCCTTGACAGGACTCTTCCATAAAAAAGGAACCAAGGACCACATAGGCGGATCACAAGTCCTGTACTCGTTGCAGGACACCTACTGCAAAGTACTCGTCGCAGGGTCCTGAGTAAATTACAAAGTGACATAAAAGGGACAACATCCGGACAGCCGAGAAGGGTGGACGCATCACAAACAACATGAACCGAAAGGAGAACATGTAAGACAAAAATAAGTGAAACAAATAAAAAAAAAAACAAACTTATAAGAAAAAAAAAAACCACTGCAACAACCAAAAACTTACGCAGTATAACTCAACCCAATTTTGCGAATCCCAACTGAGGGACCCTTCAAGATAGAAGGGTTAAACCAGACACTGGCTTTTACAAAATAAAAAAATTATATAAAATTTTTTTTAAAAAAAATATAAAATTATTGCTAATCCTCATAATTTAATTAGACCACAAATTGTAAACGTAGAAGAACAAAGTAACAACAACTTTAACGCACACCAACAGAACAGACATTTACAGAGACAAGTGTTACATCAGACCAATAGACACATGGCATTAAATGTCAACTTTACAAACCATATTCGGGAGGTTATGGACATAGCAGTCGAAATACGAATTTGACACCATACCCACCAAACCCATTCCCATCACAACGTCCTACGGCACCTAAACCACAACCACGACCAAAACCTATGGATATCGATAGGAGTATTCAAACAAGACAAGTCAATTATATGAACAGACCAAAACCACTACAACTAGGCAAAAGGCCAACTTCATCTTTGCCAGGAGAGATAAAAAAAAACAAAAAATTTCAATATTCAAACTGACACAGGAGAACAACAAGACGCAAATCAACAGCAATTAGATTACGAACAGCCTATACCAGAATACGACGAAGAAAATAGTGCTGAAGGACACTTGAAGAATATATCGCACGAACTGAAGAAGATGATAAAGCAGAAGAAGACGATTATGCTTACCTACATTTTTTAGGGCTAAACGACTCCTCACTACATTATTTAGAATTTAAGTTGGGGAGTGGGCAAATACTAAAAATATTAATAGATAACGGATCAAATAGAAATTATATCAAAGCAAAATAAATTAAAAATCCAAAACGAAACGACAAACCATTTAAAGTACGTTCTATAGGAGGAGATATTATTTTCACCCATCATAAAGAAGCTAATTTATTCTACGAACCATATATAATTGTAAAACTTTTCTTATTACCCAATATACCAACCTTTGACGCAATATTAGGAAACGACAGGTTAAAAGACATTGGGGCTGTCAACGACCCTAAACGTAACAGAATGTTTATTGACTACAGGAAGTTAAATAATGTAACCCGACATTAACGGAGTACTAGCACAGTTAGAAAATAATACAAATTTTTCCGTGTTGGATATTAAAAGTAGGTTTCATCAAATTAAATTGAAAGATGAAGATATTGAAAAAACAGCGTTCTCAGTAAACAATGGTAAATATGAACTTACCAGACTTCCCTTTGGATTGAAAAATGCACCTGCAATATTTCAACGTGCCCTTGACGACATTCTCAGAGAACATATAGGAAAAATTTGTTACATTAACATCGACGACATTATTGTTTTTAGTAAGGACGCAGACTCCCACTGTAAAAATTTAGATGCAATTTTCAAAACTCTAAATGCAGCTAACATGAAATGTCAATTAGACAAGTGCGAGTTTTTTTTTAAAAATAAAGTAGAATTTTTAGGATTCATCATCTCAGACAGAGGAATAGAGATAAACCCAGCCAAAGTAGAAGCTATTGCTAATTACCCATATCCAAAAAATCTCAAACAACTACGATCATTTCTTGGATTGTCAAGTTATTATATTAGGTTTATTAGGGGATATGCCGAACTAGCTAAAGCTCTTCCTATGTTATTACGAGGTGAGGCCGGACGTATTTCAAAAACTGCTTCATCAAGGAAAATGATCAGACTTAATGAAGAAGCCTGTAACGTATTTAAAAAAACTAAAAAATGCATTAATATCCGACGAAGTAATACTCCATTACCCAACCTTTAATAAAGAATTTGTATTAACAACGGACGCCTCTGACTATGCAATAGGAGCAGTACTATCACAGAATGACTGACCAATATAATTCATATCTAGGACATTAAGCAAAACCGAAGAAAATTATGAAATGGCCAAAAAAGAAATGTTAGCTATTATATGGGCCGTAAAAGCATTTAATAGTTACCTGTATGGGGGAGTTAAGGTGAAAATTTACACGGAACACGAACCACTAACGCATGACTGCAACTGGAAGGGAGAAACAACAATCAGAAGATGGAAATCCTAATTAGACGAATACAATAAATAATTGCTCTACAAACCTGGTAAAGAAAATGTAGTTGCAGACGCTTTATCAGGAAAACCTAGAGGCAG
>JBAMBS010000480.1:0-22503 GCA_037044455.1 Zygothrica quintamaculata
TCATTGCGCGCAACTTCTAGCCCCCCACGTTCTATATCGCGTTACTTAATGTTGTATAACTTCCGTGTTTATTGTTCAATTTTGACGAAATTCATAACGTAGATAAAAAATGGTCTACTTAATATGTGTGCGTAAAAGAAATTTGATCGGTAAAAATTGTATTGAAAATCGATTTTTTCAAATTGCGGGGTCAGGGGAGGAAATTGAAAAATCTAGAGCAACGAAATTTGGAACGTAGATTTATTATGTTTGTATGCTATACGAGTTTGTTTTAGATTTTTTAATTACCTCCCCTGACCACCGCAATTTGAAAAAATCGATTTTCATATACAATTTTTAGCTGATCAAATTTCTTTTACGCACACATATTAAGTAGACCATTTTTTATCTACGTTATGAATTTCGTCAAAATTGAACAATAAACACGGAAGTTATACAACATTAAGTAACGCGATATAGAACGTGGGGGGCTAGAAGTTGCGCGCAATGACCATGTACGTGCAGAACTGTGTGTATGTATGAGTATGTGTGTGTATGGCTGTATATGTAGGCAAAGGGGCTCTCGTAGTCGGGTACACTCAACTACAGACTTCTTACTTGTTTTTTTAACATTTTTCAATTCTCAACTTTTTAGCCCCTTTGCCTTTTTGTAAGAAAAGAGCAACGCGAGGCTATTGGAAATATACAAAATCCAAAAGTATGTAACACATAGAAATAATCGTCGGAGACCCCATAAAGTATATATATTCTTGATCAGGACGACAAGACGAGTCGATCTAGCCATAACCGTCTGTCCGTCCATCCGTCTATCCGTCTGTCCGTCCGTCCGTCTGTATGCATGTCTGTTTCTCAGAAACTATAAGAGCTAGAGCAACCAAATTTTAAACCTAGATTTGTTATGTTCGTACGCTATACAAGTTTGTTTTTGATTTTTCAATTTCCTCCCCTGACCCACGCAATTCGAAAAAAAAACGATTATTAAGCACAATTTTCAACCGATCAAATTTATTTTTGGCACACATCATAATTAGACCATTCTTGATCCATGTTGTGAAAATGGGTAAGATTGATCAAAAATCTCGGAACTTATACATCGTCAAAAGTGGCGTTATGGGCCCCGGGGGGGTATAGTAGTGCGCGCAAAATAAGAGCTAGAGCAACGAAATTTGGAATTTAGATTTGTTATGTTCGTACGCTGTACGAGTTTGTTTTAGATTTTAGAATTTCCTCCCCTGACCCCCGCAATTTGAAAAAATCGATTATAAGGTACAATTTTTAACCGATCAAATTTTTTTCGCACACATATTAAGTAGACCATTTTCATCTACGTTGTGAATTTCGTTAAAATTGAACAATAAACACGGAAGTTATACAACATTAAGTACCGCGATATAGTGAGTGGGGGGCTAAAAGGTGCGCGCAATGGCCATGTACGTGCAGAACTGTGTGTATGTATGAGTATGTGTGTGTATGGCTGTGTATGTAGGCAAAGGGGCTCTCGTAGTCGGGTACACTCGACTACAGACTTCTTACTTGTTTTTATTTAGAATGTTGAATACCGACATTGTGTTGAAGCCCTGTACCTTCAACGCTTCTGAAATATCAGTAGGGCTTACATCTGGCTGAATACCTTTTAGAACCACTTCCAGGCCTTTGCTACTTTTGAGTTTATAAGTATAGAAGTTACGATTGTTGTCGGTGAGGAATTTGGTCAGCGTTCTGAAGCTGTCCTCCGTTTTGATTTGGACTTTAGTCTCTTAGATGTTACCTTTGGATAGGGGAATAACGTGGAAGTTAACTTTTCCAATCAGCTCAACTGTTTTGTTGACAAGACCATTAGAGATCTTCTCTCTGATAAAAATTGGTGGAGGCTTAGGTTTTTTAGTGACATGAATGGTAGACGAAGGTATATCTGTATGTTCTGCGAGGATGTCAAATCTGTTACTTTCAGTTGTTGTGTGACTTAGGTTTTACAACTGATTTTGGATTAGTTCCCTTATACTAAATTTTGCCGACTTAATTTGCGCTTAATTTGTATGTAGCGATCCATGCCAGTCTGTATGGTAGAACCTTTCTTTGTTGACAATGCAGAGAGCGTTGCTGACTTAGCTGTAGCTGGCGATGCAATCGGGCGTGTTATAGCGTGTTATTGTTATAGCGCACGTGTTTGAGAGAGAAGTTACAGTGCTAGTTACAGTTGGAGTGCATATATTTTCGTATGCACTTGTTGCGGAGTGGGGTTCGGCAAGGGAGAACTGCACTGTTCGCTCACTAGCGTGTTGTTAGTTGTTGGGATTGACGGTGAGCAAGACCGCGCTCTGTCGATTGTTGTTGGTACGTTTAGAGAGCACGAGGTTAGCAACCTCATTTGGGTGCCACTTAGTTCAGCGTTTTGCGCGGGTTGAGTGGATACATACGAAAAGTAAACGTTGTTACGCTGCTTAGAGAGACGGCGTTTGTCTTCCACACGTTGACGCATGGCCCAAACATCGTTTTTGCTCATTGTTTTGTGCGCTGTCAGCGTTATCACCGGTTCATCACATAAGAAATGATTGTTTTGTTTTTTTTTTTTTTGATATTTATTAGCCCCTTTGCCTTTTTGTAAAAAAGAAGCAAAGCGGAGCTATTGGAAATATGCAAAATCCAAAAGTATGTAACACATAGAAATAATCATCGGAGACCCCATAAAGTATATATATTCTGAATCAGGACGACAAGACGAGTTCATCTAGCCCTGTCCGTCTGTCTGTCCGTCCGTCCGTCCGTCCGTCCGTCCATATGATTGCCTGTTTCTCAGAGACTATAAGAGCTAGCTTGTACGCTGTACAAGTTTGTTTTCGATTTTTCAATTTCCTGCCCTGACCCCCGCAATTCGAAAAAACGATTATTAAGCACAAATTTCAACCGATCAAATTTATTTTTGGTACACATCATTATTAGACCACTCTTGATCCATGTTGTGAATCTGGGTAAGATTGAGCAATAAACACGGAAGTTATACAACATTAAGAACCGCGCTATAGAGCGTGGGGGCTAAAAGGTGCGCGCAATGGCTAAGTACGTGCAGAACTACGTGTATGTATGAGTATGTGTGTGTATGGCTGTATATTTAGGCAAAGGGGCTCTCGTAGTCGGGTACACTCGACTACAGACTTCTTACTTGTTTTTTAATTGATTTATGGTTTAATATTTATTTCTTCCGGTAAAGAAGATTGAATCACCTCGCGAGAGATTTATTGCGTCAACTTGACCGGTCCCGCCTTCGTCGTAACGACATGCAAATCCAGCGAATAATATTTAGGGGCCCACACATTACATCCCAGTTACAATCGTAACAGGTACATAATATAGAATTTAAGTTTTGTAGTACTTTTTGTAAGACTCTGAAAGAGTAGATCCAAGAAATAAAGCTAAGTAAACAAAAAAAAAAAAATGTTTTTCTTTCAAACTATCTTTTTTGCTTACAAACTAACATTTTACTTACAAAGTGACGCATTCTCCAAATGGGTGGAGTGAATTCCACTGCGGAGGGACACCACAGCATACCTGTAGAAGGCATTCCGCGAGCGAATTCTGGGCCAGTATGGGGTACCCAGGAAGTTCGTATGCGACAACGGACGGGAACCAAGGCTACCAGGCGCCCTATACGAGGAAGTGACACCCGGATTAGGACCCACCGTCGAAGACCCAGAAACCTAGGCCATCCGATTACAGGAACTCATCAAGGTTGTCCGGGACAATACGCACCGGGCATCGCAGGAGCAAAAGGGGCACTACGACCTACGGCGAAGAGAGTGGTGACCCACCATAAGATCCCTGGTGCTCGTGAGGCAACATCACCTATCCAGCGGAGCAGAGGGATTTGCTGCCAAAGTAGCACCAAAATATGACGGACCCTACCGGATGGGGAATTTTATAACACTCACCATCGTATGACTCCGATCGACAACTGTTAGAAAGAGGATCAAAGCCAGCCTCGGAGATCATAAGGAATACGTCGAAAACTTTACGGAGTCCGAGGATGCAGAGACAGGAGGCTCAGGGGTGAATTATAGTAGTGTCTAAGGCCGGCACTCCCGCATAGCGGAAACCTAGCGATAAGAATCAAGAACGAGAATGGAACTAACCTGCACGACACCTAAACTTTTACAGGCATCCAACGAACGACGGAACTGTAAGGAGAGTCCAACGGCAGCGGGAACCCGGAAGCCGAGTCAGTGGCGGAGGTCGTCGCCATCTCCGACTCAGATTCCGAGTCAGAAGAGGAAGGCCGGCGGATCTGGGTGACAGGTCGGACTCGGAGCCAAGCCCAGCGCAACACAACCCAGCCCTGGGACCCGAGGAAGAGAACAAGGAGGAAACCCTGGATGACCTGTTCGGCGATGCGGGAGCAGTCCTCCTCCAAGAATTCGATGACTTGGCCGGTGTGGGAGGACTGTTGGACGAGGTCTATTGGATGGACGCACCACTAGAGTGGGAGGTCGACACCGTTAAACGTCGACTTCCAGGAAGCATCGTCGAGCATGCAAAGCACTCATTTAAAAGATACAAGCACACAAACATGCAGGAAGCCCAAAATGCATAATTTACAAAGAATACGAAGAGTTTTTGATCGAGAAATCGAAACTTCTAGGTCAAGATCAGATTCTGTAAAAAAGGGATCGAGACTCTGATGTGAACGGTCAAAGTTGACAGTCGTGATTTAAGCTAAATAAAAAAAGTGTAAAAAAAAAACCATGGAACACCAACCACAACAAGAACAACAAGAACGTCGAGGGAGATCTATGTGTGGCTGGCAGCGGGAGAAGAGAGGCTGCTGCAGCAGTTGGAACAACAACAACGCCCATGGTAATAATAAAATAATAATCCATATATAAAAGAAAGTGCTAGTGCTAGTGTACCCTAACCTTAACCTACGTTCATTCTGCCCAGCTGGCTATAAGGGTACAAACATCTGGGTGACAAGTTAGCGCAGTCATTCACAACTTGCCACCACGCTGTTCAGTAGCTCTGGCCAGAGGGGCATGATGAACCCCGGTGGCATAATCCATCCCCAGGGTGAGATTATGTTACTGGATCCTACCTTTCCCATCCCGTCCGAGGCACCATGATTCCCTCTTGTGTGCTCTTGGAATCCCAACTCACCTAGTAACCACGACTGGGATGACCCAGGACGAGAGCGAATCCGTGATTTCTCTCGGACACGTTCCCGTCCTACTGACCACCATTGTTCGTGATGAGTGGTGACTCCACATCCTTGCCTATCGTGGTCCATAGGCGAGCAATTCCCATGGTTCACACAGATCTTCTCCTCCATAACCCTGTCTGTCGTGGACCATAGGCGAGTTACTCCCATGGTTCACACAGATCTCCTCCTCCATAGCCCCGTCTGTCGTGGACCATAGGCGAGCAATTGCCATGGTTCACCCAGGCCTCCTTCCCCAATTCCCCATCCCCTTTTGTCGGGCGTGACCATTGACTTCTTAATGGGCGGGTCCAATAAGAGCGACCTAGAGTTACTGACCGGCCGATCTTACTAGTAAAATATATTCAGTATATGACCCTGGGCACGACTGAGTCATCTCGGCCACCCAAAACTACCGAGCAGGGACCGGTCTGGTAAAAGAAATCTATGGCAGCGTATCCGCAATAGGTGCCTTCTATCTTTTTTTTTTATATATTAGTTGTTTGGTAATGACATACCGGTTTTTGCATTCAAATTTCGCGCTTCGCTTGTGAAGTCAAATGGAATTGTATCTGGCAACGCTGCATATCGTTGGATAGGTCATGGCAACACCTTTTAAATTACGTATAGTTTGTTTACTTCAGTTTCCGCGCTTAAAAATTACAATCGATCGAAATGGAGTTCACAAACGCTGAAATTCGCACAATTTTGAAATTTTATTTCGCCTAAGGAAAAACTGCTGCGGAATCTCGCAGACAGATTATTTCTGTCTTAGGAGACAACAAACTATCGGTTCAAACTGAAGAACAGTGGTTCAGGCGATTCCGAAGTGGTAATTTTGTCACCGAAACACCCAAGCCCGCCGGATGACCAGTGACCGTTGATACGGATAAAATCATGGAAATAGTGGATCGAGATCGTCATGTGACTATTAGAAGCATCGCAGAGGAGCTCCAACTAAGCACGGAAGCCGTCCATAGGCATTTGAAGTCGAAAAAGTTGTCAAAAAAGCTCGATGTATGGGTGCCTCATGAGTTATCTCAAAAGAACCTTTTGGACCGTGTCTCAATCTGCGAATATCTAATGCACCATAATAAACTCGACTCATTTCTGGATCGGTTGGTCACTGGTGATGAAAAATGGATCACATATGACAACACCAAGCGTAAAAGATCCTGGTCGAAGCACGGTGAGTCGGCTCAAATGGTGGCAAAGCCAGGATTGACGACTCGGAAGGTTTTGCTGAGTGTATGGTGGGATATCAGAGGAATTATCCATTACGAAGTACTGCCTTTTGGCCAAACCATCAATTTTGACCTCTACTGTCAACAACTGGAGCGATTGAAGATTGCACTTGAACAGAAGCGGCCAGCCATGGTGAATCGTAAGGGCATTGTGTTCCAGCATGACAACGCCAGGCCCCATACATCTTTGGTGACTCGTCACAAGCTATGGGAGCTTGGTTGGGGAGTTTTAATGCATTTTAATGCGATTACCATCTGTTTTTGGCCATGCAAAATTTTTTCGATGGGCAGAAATTGAGTTCAAAGGAGGCTTGTGAAAATCGAATTGCCGAGTTTTTGCCAATAGAGACAAAGACTTCATCAGAAGGGGCATATACAAATTACCATCAAAATGGCAGCAAATAATCGAAGACAACGGTACATATAGCACTTAAATCGGACAATGGTAACTATGTTAAAATAATCGTCAAAAATCAATAAAGAAACCGGTATGTCATTACCAAACAACCTAATATTTTAATTATTATTTAAAAAAAAACAAGTAAGAAATCTGTAGTCGAGTGTACCCGACTACGAGAGCCCCTTTGCCTACATATACAGCCATACACACACATACTCATACATACAGACAGTTCTGCACGCACTTACCCATTACGCGCACCTTTTAACCCCCCACGCTCTATAGCGCGGTACTTAATGTTGTATAACTTCTGTGTTTATTCTTCAACTTTAACGAAATTCACAACGTAGATAAAAAATGGTCTACTTAATATGTGTGCGAAAAAGAAATTTGATCGGTTAAAAATTTTACCTTATAATCGATTTTTTCAAATTGCGGTGGTCAGGGGAGGAAATTCGAAAATCTAAAACAAACTCGCATAGCGTACAAACATAACAAATCTACGTTCCAAATTTTGTTGCTCTAGCTCTTATTTTGCGTGCACTACTTTACCCCCCCGAGGCCCAAAACGCCACTTTTGATGATCTATAACTTCCGAGATTTTTTATCAATCTTACCCAGATTCACAACATCGATCAAGCATGGTCTAATTATGATGTGTACCAAAAATAATTTTGATCGGTTGAAAATTGTGTTTAATAATCGTTTTTTTCGATTTGCAGGGGTCAGGGGAGGCAATTCAAAAATCAAAAACATACTCGTATAACCTACGAACATCTATCTCTATCTCTATCTCTTATAGTCTCTGATAAAAAGGCGTTCATACAGACGGACAGACGGACAGACAGACAGACGGACAGGGCTAAATCAACTCGTCTTGTCGTCCTGATTCAGAATATATATACTTTATGGGGTCTCTGATGATTATTTCTATGTGTTACATACTTTTCGATTTTGCACATTTCCAATAGCTCCGCTTTGCTTCTTTTTACAAAAAGGCAAAGGGGCTAAAAGAAAAAAAAAAACACTTTCCGTCAGCGTGAATCAAACCTAAAAACGTACTCATGTAGTCTCGGAAAAAAACACACTTTTCGTCAGCACGAATCAATATCAAGAATTAACACAAAAGTACAAATAACAATAAGACGCGCTGGTACATATATATATAACGGTGCATCTAGAATATTCTTTATATAGAATATACTCTGGCATATGGTTTGTGGTTGTCGCTGAACGGGTTGCAAAGAAACGTTAGGGCAAGGCGACAGCGTGCTGACGCGGCGGCGCAATAGTCCGCCACGTTACGAAGTTGGACGCATCTACAGCGTTCGGAAATTGCAATGTAGTATATTGACAAAAACACAGTATCGTTAAGCGAGGCGATAGAGTGTAGCTTTGTCTCCGAGAGTAGTACAACTTGCACCTGCAACAAAACAGAAGCGTCGATTTGTACGAAGTACGAAAGGCAGGCAGTCTAGTTCAGACATTGATTTGGGCACGTTGTAATTCGCTCCGCTCAACGATACGTCAATACATCAGCAAGGCAGAACGGCAAAACGGAAGGAATGATTCTTCGACATCAAAAGTGGGGTTAGTTTTGCCTACAAATAATAATAATAGTGATGCTTCTTTGGCAGCTTTACAAGTGCAAAATCAGAATCTGCTGAATATTATCCGAAGTATACAGACATCAATGTCATCGCAAAGGGGAAAACGAGTGAAGCAGTGTAGTGTTGCAGTACCCAAGAGAAATATGAACCATAGAGGCCAAATTTTTGAAATCACATTTCATTTTGGTGCGGAGTGCTCGCTGATGAAAGAAAAGCTAAGTACAAAATTTTCCGGCAGTGCTGTGCAAATTTTAAGTAGTGTAAAAATTGATGATAATTGTGTTGGGGTTTTATTTCATGTAATAGGAGACGATCAATTGCAAAACGATTTTGTTATTGGCCGCGAAATATTAAATCAGGGTTTTGACATTGTGATTTCATCAAATCAGCATAAAGTTTTAAGAGCTAAAATAATTAATTTATTAACTGAAAATGAGACAGCTAATTTTAATGCTGAACTTGAGCGACTAGAAAAAATAAATTTAGACTAATTGTTAGCAAGGTACTCAAATTCTTTTATAAAATGTATACCATGAGAAAAGTTAAAGTTGGCGAAATGAAGATTAAATTGATTGATCCTAGAAAGACAGTGCAAAGAAGGCCATATAGGTTAAGTCCGTGTAAGCGAGATATAGTTCGAGAGAAAATTGACGAACTATTGAAAGACAACATAATTAGACTAAGCTCGTCATCTTTTGCAAGCCCTATATTGTTGGTAAAGAAAAAGAATGGTTCAGAAAGAGTATTCCATTGAGTATACCGCGTTTGGGACGTCGGATGGGTAATATGAGTTTTTGTCCATGCCATTCGGGCTTAAAAACGCACCTTTATTTTTTAACGATCGGTAATGCAGGCGCTACGAGAACTAGTATATTCGTATGTCATCGTCTATATGGACGACATCATGATAACGGCGTCAACAAAGAGCGAAGCGTTTGAAAGATTACAGATTGTTCTGAATACTCTAACAGTGACTGGGTTTTCATTTAACATTACAAAATGATCTTTTCTGAAAACATCGGAAAAATGTTATTTCTATCCTTACAGATAAACCGGTCCTTGTTATTTTTGACCCAGGATATCCGATTGAGTTGCACATGGATGCAAGTGTAGTGGATATGGTGCTATTCTGTTGCATAGAATTGATAGCAAACCACAGGTAATAGAGTATTTTAGCAAAGCTACTTCGCCTGCAGAGTCAAGATACCACTCGTACGATTTGGAAACTTTGGCTTTTGTCAAGTCTATTAAACATTTTCGTCATTATCTGCTGAGCAGAAACTTTACTGTTTATACCGACTATAAATCATTGAAAGCTTCAAGAAATAAACAAGACTTGACCCCCAGAGCACAGCGTTGGTGGGCTTATTTCCAGTCATTTACGTTTGATATTCAGTATCTAGAAGGGAAAAGAATGGCCCATGTTGACTTTTTGTCGCGAAATTCTGTCTTACCAAAGCCTTCTTCTGTGGTAAAGATTTTTTTTTTGTGACTTGGCTTTATTTCATGGATCTAGTCTTTTAGAGTCTAACAAAAAGTAGTACAAATCTCAAATTCTATATTATGTACCCATTACGATTGTAACTGGGATGTAATGTGTGGCCACCTAAATAATATTCGCTGGGCTTGCATGTCGTTACGACGAAGGCGGGACCGGTCAAGTTGATGCAATTAATCTCTCGCGAGGTGGTTTGGATGGGTACAGAGATTGTTTTGATATCTAGCTCTAAATTGAGCTATAACGTCTCTGATGGGTGGAATGTTGAGATCCATGTGGATGTGCTCGTTCCGAACGTACCACGGTGCCCGGTGATAGCTCTAAGGATCTTGGATTGTGCCCTTTGCATGCATGCTACTGTGACTGGCAGTCCCCCACAGCTCGGAGCCATAAGTTCACATTGGCTTTAAAACTGTATTGAACAATAAGACCTTTTAATTGAGGCTAAGGGGAGAGTGAGACCTGATGAGCCAGTGGAGACTGTTGGCCCTCAGATTTAGAGATGTTCTTTTTATATCTATGTGCCTGCGCCAGGTAAACCGTCTGTCGAGGTGTACGCCGAGAAAAGTAACCTCCGATGATTTAGGGATTATTATACCGTTAAGTGAGGGCGAAGGCCAGTCTTATCTGTTAAGGGTGAAAGTAACGTGCTTGCTTTTCTCCTCATTGACTTTTATGCGCCCGTTAGACAGCCAAGTGTCAAATTCAGCCAGGTAGGAGATCAGTTGTTCTATTGCTCGTGAAGGGCATATGGAGCAACTGATGATCGCCGTGTCATCGGCGTATGTAGATAATACCGATTTTCTGTTTGTAGAAATGTCGGCTGGGTACAGTAAATATAGCATAGGGCCAAGTACACCGCTTTGAGGAACTCCAGCTTTCGTGATGTGGACTTCTGACATCGCCAAGTTGCATCGCACAGAGAAAGTTTTGTTGTACAGGTTGTGAGTGTACTTTGGGACCGTTGTTTTAATTTTGAACATTAGGCCATCTAGTCAGACTCTGTCGAACCCTTGAGCTACGTCCTGAAAGTTCACTGAGCAATATTCTCGGTGTTCGAATGCCGTGCGTATAGTTGATGTTATACAGTTGACTTGCGCGATGGTGACGTGCCTTTCACTAAAGCCAAATTGGTGTGATGGTATTTTGCTGTGGCTATACAGGGATGGCATAATGTACCCCAGTAGGCATTTTTCAAAAAGTTTCGATAGGCACGGTAGAAGGCTAATAGATCTATATGATGCGGGAACCGAGTGATCCTTTCCTGGATTAGGTATCATGATTATGATAGATTTTTTCCATCTGTCTGGAAAGTAGCCAAGTTTGTTTATCGCATTAAATATCAGGTAGATGGTGTGGACTGCCCATTAAGGGAGATAAATGATAATTTTTTCTTTAAGTAGCTGCTCTATCTGTGAATTCGTTCTTTTTTGCCTAGGTGGTGCGTTTGAAGTCTTGGGAGTTGATGCAATGCAATACCGTAACGAAAACAGTCTCGAAATGGTGGTTACATTGTCCATGTCGTCTGTACTGTGGAGCCTTGGATTAAGCGCAATATGAGAACTAACGTATTTTTAGCCCCTTTGCCTTTTTGTAAAAAAGAGCAAAGCGGAGCTATTGGAAATATGCAAAATCGAAAAGTATGTAACACATAGAAATAATCATCGGAGACCCCATAAAGTATATATATTCTGAATCAGGACGACAAGACGAGTTGATCTAGCCCTGTCCGTCTGTCTGTCCGTCCGTCCGTCCGTCCGTCCGTCCGTCCGTCCGTCCGTCCGTCCGTCCGTCCGTCCGCCCGTCCGACCGTATGAACGCCTGTTTCTCAGAGACTATAAGAGCTAGAGCAACCAAATTTTAAACCTAGATTTATGATTTTCGTACGCTGTACAAGTTTGTTTTTGATTTTTCAATTTCCTCCCCTGACCCCGCAAATCGAAAAAATCGATTATAAGGCACAATTTTCAACCTATGATTATTTGTAAGTGTTACATACTTTTGGATTTTGCACATTTCCAATAGCTCCGCTTTGCTTCTTTTTTACAGAAAGGCAAAGGGGCTAATAATAGAAAAGGCTTTCTGTGGCCAACTTAACATAAATACTGCACTATCGATTACTTATGTTAACTTATATGTGTGTATAGGTGTATATGTAGGCAACGGGGCTCTCGACTACAGACTTCTAACTTGTTTAAATTTAATCCTACTCGATGTCAATGTTTGCGGTTGGTCCTCAATCTCAGTGCGTTGGGAAAGGTTTAACAGAGCAGCTGAGTGGTCCGATAATAAATCTATAATAGATTGTGTTGATATCTGGAACCGAGGAATATTTTTAGCCCCTTTGCCTTTTTGTAAAAAAGAAGCAAAGCAGAGCTATTGGAAATGTGCAATATCCAAAAGTATGTAACACATAGAAATAATCATCGAAGACCCCATAAAGTATATATATTCTTGATCAGGACGACAAGACGAGTCGATCTAGCCATGTCTGTCTGTCCGTCCGTCGGTTGTCCGTCCGTCCGTCTGTCCGTCCGTCCGTCTATCCATCCGTCTGTCTGTCCGTCCGTCCGTCCGTCCGTATGAACGCCTGTTTCTCAGAGACTATAAGAGCTAGAGCAACCAAATTTTAAGCCTAGATATGTTATTTTCGTACGCTATACAATATGCGCGCAAAATAAGAGCTAGAGCAACGACATTTGGAACGTAGATTTGTTATGTTCGTACGCTATACGTGTTTGTTTTTTTGCTATGAACGTTACTAAAAATTAGCTTAAATTTAAAATTCAAATTTTTTAACTGAAAATTAAATTCAAATTTCCGCGAATCGTTCCAAACATTCGCGTTATAGAGAGCGTTAATAACATATTTTTAAGTAACCTGCAAAGAATTTTAAGGTGTCTGGCATAACTAATGTTATGCTTCGGCACGACAGGAGTGAACACAGGGAGACAATGCCGGAGCTGTCTGGCATAACTAATGTTATGCTTTGGCACAGCCGGAGTGAACACAGGGAGACAACACCGGAGGTGAATACAAAGCCGGTAGATAGGAGAGCGAAGGCTCTGTTAGAAAGTGACAATCAAGAAATTCAATATAAAGAAGATAAACGAACCTCAAAAGCCACACCAATTACTTTGCCTACACGATTTCAATGTATTAAGCGTAAGGTCGCACCTTATTCAGTGCCAGAATCAACCAAGAAGGAATTTGGTCCTAGCGAGTTAGTCAAGGGAGCGTTTAGTGATGAGTCTAATAGGTTCTTACTCTTAGCAGAGCTTCCAGAAGATGCAGATCTGGGAAGTGACGAGGACTTAGTAAGCTGCGACGACGACGAGCTTCCTACAACAAGTAAGCAAGCAGCAACTGCTGCACGCCAGGAAAAAGCTGTTGCTGGTAAAAAAAATCAAAACCACCTCCAATTGTTATAGAAAGAGTTGATGATGTTAACTTATTGCAAGAGTGTCTTAGTAATATTGTTAATAATGAGCAATTCATATGCAAAACCTCCCTTGGAGGGGTAGTGCGTATCTATATTGATAATGCCAAGGGTTGTCGGGACATTGTTAAATGTCTTGACGATGAAAAACATGAATTTTATAGTTATCAACTTAAGGATGAACGGCCATACAGAGTTTGTGTGAAAGGACTGCATCACACTTTGTCTCAAACCAGAATTATTGATGATATGAACAAGTTGGGACATAAAGTTGTAGGTGTATTTTCACCTAAGCGCAGAGAACATGGTAGTTCTAATATGGTGCCAGCTAATCTGTTTTTCTTAAATATTTCCCCAGCACCCAATAACAGTGAGGTGCTGTGCATCATTAAATTAGGCAACATGCGAGTTAAAGTGGAACGGCTCCGCAACAGACTGTCTGTCATCCAATGCCATCGTTGCCAGCAATTTGGACATGCAGCTAAATTTTGCCGCAAAACTTTCGTTTGCGTTAAATGTGGTGGGGATCATCCTGGAAGTAGCTGCACTAGACCACGTAGCGAACCATGTACATGCTACAATTGTGGCTAACAGCATCCAGCAAACTTCTCTGGTTGCGCCAAGTATAAGGCGTTTAGGGAGCGCTCACGGCCAAAGCGTATTGATGGCAGAGGATTAATTGTTAAATATAACTCAAGGATCGAAGCAAGAGAGGCAACTCAAGGTAGGCCTCGCACGTCGAACCTTTCGTATGCTGATGTAACAAGAGGAGCCAAATATCATGAGGACGTAGAGCAACACCGGTCAATAAAGAATAGACAAAGTAAAGATGATTCCCAGCAACATGCCTTATATGGCACTAATTTGGAAATCATCATGAAGGCAATTCATTTAATGCAAGAAAGTCAAAATTCTTTCATCAAGTTTTTTATGCATCAGCAAAAACAGCAACAGCAACTGCAATATAAGCAGCAACAACAGCAGGCACAGCAGCATCTGCAAATTTTGCAGTCGCTTGCTGCTCTCAAACCTTAAATGCCATAATGATGCCACTACGCATCGCTGTGTGGAACGCTGATGGCGTCTCCACGAAGCTGCCTGAGCTTCAGAGCTTTGTGCAGCGACATTGCATTGATGTGCTTTTATTAAATGAAACTCACTGCCGGCGAACTAATTCTCCAAAGATGTTTGGCTTTCAGTCTTACCCAGCTAATGATCCAAGTACCGGTAACGCAAGAGGGGGAGCAGCGATTTTAGTAAAATCGAATTTAGTTCACTTCCCGCTTATGCCAGTGGCTACATCAAAAATGCAGATTACATCTGCAGCTATACACACTGTACTTGGTGTTATCAATTTTGGCGATATTTATTGCCCACCAAGATTTAATTGGTCGATGGATGACTTCTCTGAAATCATTGATGGTTTTGGTTCTAAATGTGTAGTTGCTGGTGATTGGAACGCTGCGCACTGGTTATGGGGTGCTAGTAGGATTAATTCAAGAGGCACTACTTTAGCGAATATTTTCATAAATTCGCAACTAAACACGTTAGCCACAGGAGGTCCAATCAGATTTCCGTATGGTAGAAGAGGATCACCAAGCTGCTTAGATTTTGCTTTAACACGAGGCATTCTGGGCGTCCATGCAAATATTCAGGCAATTGTTGAGTTGAGCTCTGACCACCTACCATTAATTATAACATTAAATGCTCAGGCGACAGAGTATCCAGTTGTGGAGCGTATCATATCAAAACACACTAACTAGGAGTTGTGTCACGAAGATAAGCTACTGCTAGTATTCCACTCACAAGTGAGATCCGTCAATTAATAGCGGAGAAAAGACGACTGCGCATTAGGTGGATGAGATCCCGTCATCCTTTTGATAAAGCCGCTTGGAATAGAGCACAGTCTGTTCTTCGACGGTCTTTGGCTATTTTTAGATCTGAGTGGTTCGACCAAAGGCTAGCTAACACTGGCACGGATAGTGAGGCAATTCATTCATTGTGGAAGACCACACGAGTCCATGTTATCGTACAACTGGCCCGTAATGGTAGTATGTCTTAGCGGTGCGATTTGAATGCGATAATCGCAATCAGAGTCTGTATCGCTTAAATGCAGGCGAGGAGCTCTGTGCTGTCTAAACGAAAAGCTCATGTGCTGTAAGAGCAAGAAGAGAGAGAAAATAAATAAAAAAAAAAATTTTAAGCCAGCCTCAAAAATAGAAGCAACAATGTTTTTACGTTCGACGCCAATTAATATAATTGATATATTTAGTTCCAACAAAATATATCTTTGACCTTTTGTACTATATTAATAATATTAGCAATTGCTGTGTCCAATTGTTAGGCGGTGCCGAAACAATGAGACGCAACGGTCGCGTAAACGTGTTTACTCAGACTAGCCGATGTGTTGATATACGTTTTTAGCCCCTTTGCCTTTTTGTAAAAAAGAGCAAAGCGGAGCTATTGGAAATATGCAAAATCCAAAAGTATGTAACACATAGAAATAATCATCGGAGACCCCATAAAGTATATATATTCTGAATCAGGACGACAAGACGAGTTCATCTAGCCCTGCCCGTCTGTCTGTCCGTCCGTATGAACGACTGTTTCTCAGAGACTATTAGAGCTAGAGCAACCAAATTTTAAACCTAGATTTATCATTTTCGTACGCTGTACAAGTTTGTTTTTGAATTTTCAATTTCCTCCCCTGACCCCCGCAATTTGAAAAAATCGATTATTTAGAACAATTTTCAACAGATTAAATTTATTTTTGGCACACATCATAATTAGACCACTCTTGATCCATGTTGTGAATCTGGGTAAGATTGATCAAAAATCTCGGAAGTTATACATCATCAAAAGTGGTGTTATGGGCCCCGGGGGGTATAGTAGTGCGCGCAAAACAAGAGCTAGAGCAACGAAATTTGGAACGTAGATTTGTTATGTTTGTACGCTATACGAGTTTGTTTTGGATTTTTCAAATTTCCTCCCCTGACCCCCGCAATTCGAAAAAAACGATTGTTAAGTACAATTTTCAACCGATCAAATATATTTTTAGTACACATCATAATTAGACCATTCTTGATCGATGTTGTGAATTTTAAAATTGAACAATAATCACGGAAGTTATACAACATTAAGTACCGCGCTATAGAGCGTGGTGGGCTAAAAGGTGCGCGATAATATCAATTTTGTCTCCCACGTATTACACGTGTTAATGAATAAAAAGTCTTTGTGAATTTACTCAAAAATTTACTCAGCAAAAATACTAGCCTAAAAGCAAATTTAAATTCAAATAAAACTAATAGTTTCCAACAAAGGTATCCACCATATCCCCAACCACAGCAGATTAACACTAACCCATACCAATATCCACCCATACAATATTATCAACCGCCGCAATACCATTATCCATACTCACCCAGACCTAATTCTACACAACCAATGCCTATACCACAACAAGCCCCCAAATTTGATAGCAACAATTTTCAACCAAACCAATCGTTTAAAAGACCTAGACCATCAGACAGCCAACAAACAAAAATGTCTATTGACGAATCCCGATATCAAAATGCTCAAGAGCATAACACATACGAACTAAATTACTATGACCAACAACAATATTACGATCAACAACAATACTACGAACAACATCAACATAACGACCAGCAACAATACTACGAACAATTCAACGATCAACAGCAGTACGAACAAAACTATACTGACTCTAATCAACCTCAAACCCAACGTATGCAAAATAAATGCGAGCCAAAAACCGAACCAAACCAACCCGAATTAAAGTTTGACGAAAATTTTCAGATTACCAGCCCCGAACAACACCAATACCTAGAAATAAAACATAAAGGTAAAACATTTAAATGCCTAATCGACACAGGTTCAACAATAAATATGATGCAAAAAAATATATTTTCACTCCCAATACAAAACAATAAATGTGATGTTTATACATCCAATGGTATCATGACAATTAATGAGTCTGTTATTTTGCCCAAAAATAATATATATTTAAAGTTCCCGAACAATTTTATTTACATAACTTCTCTAAAGATTACGACATACTAATTGGCAGAAAATTACTTAATAGGTCAGAATCTATAATAAATCTCAAAACTCTTACAGTTACACTTTTTGATAAATCATACCCATATATAACTCCAGGTTCAAATGATGACCATATGCTCACACAGAAAACGTTAGTATCAGACACAAATTCATTAAATAATTCTGCCATTTATTTAAAACAATATCCACAGACGCAAATTCTTGAAATAGAAATAGAACAAGTAAGAAGTCTGTAGTCGAGTGTACCCGGCTACGAGAGCCCCTTTGCCAACATATGCAGCCATAAACACACATACTCAAACATACACACAGTTCTGCACGTACTTAGCCATTGCGCGCACCTTTTAGCCCCCCACGCTCCATATCACGGTACTTAAAGTTGTATAACTACCGTGTTTATTGCTCAATTTTAACGAAATTCACAACGTAGATGAAAAATGGTCTACTTAACATGTGTGCGTAAAAGAAATTTGATCGGTTAAAAATTGTACCTTATAATCGATTTCAAATTGCGTTGGGAGGAAATTCTAAAATCTAAAATAAACTCGTATAGCGTGCGAACATAATAAATCTACGTTCCAAATTTCGTTGCTCTAGCTCTTATTTGAGCGCACTACTATACCCCCCCGGGGCCCATAACACCACTTTTCATGATGTAGAACTTCCGAGATTTTTTTTTATCAATTTTGTCCAGATTCACAACATAGATCAAGAATGGTCTAATTATGATGTGTACTACAAATAAATTTGATCGGTTCAAAATTGTACTTATTATTTGATTTTTTCGAATTGCGGAGGTCAGGGGAGGAAATTTAAAAATCCAAAACAAACTCGAGTAGCGTACGAACATAACAAATCTACATTCCAAATTTCATTGCTCTAGCTCTTATTTGGCGCGCACTACTATACCCCCACGGGTCACATTACGCCACTTTTGCTGATCTATAACTTCCGAGATTTTTGATCAATCTTACCCAGATTCACAACATCGATCAAGAATAGTCTAATTATGATGTGTGCCAGAAATAAATTTGATCGGTTGAAAATTGTACTTAACAATCGTTTTTTTCGAATTGCGGGGGTCAGGGGAGGAAATTTGAAAAATCCAAAGCAAACTCGTATAGCGTACGAACATAACAAATCTACGTTCCAAATTTCGTTGCTCCAGCTCTAATTTTGAGCGCACTACATTACCCCCCGGGGTCCATAACACCACTTTTGCTGATCTATAACTTCCGAGATTTTTGATCAATTTTACCCAGATTCACAACATCGATCAAGAATGGTCTAATTATGATGTGTACCAAAAATAAATTTGATCGGTTGAAAATTGTGCTTAATAATTGTTTTATTCGAATTGCGTTGGTCAGGGGAGGAAATTGAAAAATCCAAAACAAACTCGTATAGCGTACAAATATAACGAATCTAGATTTCAAGTTTGGTTGCTCTAGCTTTTTTAGTCTCTTAGAAACAGGCGTTCATACGGACGGATGGACGGACGGACGGACGGACAGACAGACGGACAGGGCTTGATGAACTCGTCTTGTCGACTTGATTCAGAATATGTTTACTTTATGGGGTCTCCGATGATTATTTCTATGTGTTACATACTTTTGGATTTTGCATATTTCCAATAGCTCCGCTTTGCTCCTTTTTTATAAAAAGCCAAAGGGGCTAAAAACAAGCAGACGAAATGCAGCGATGCCGATTTTGAAATTATCCAAATAGCCCACAAAGCAATCATTAATACTTCCCATACCAAAGTCACCCGTAGTCTTATTCTACTGAATAACGTAAACTCCTACATTGAATTCAAATAAATCATTCGCCAATACAACGAAAAACTTTCACACCCTGGCATCCAGAAAATGAACAAATTATTTAAAGAAAATCAAGATTTCCCAAATAGCCAACTACTAATTCAAAATATAATAAACGAATGCAACGTATGTAATCTTGCCAAAACAGAACATAGAGATACGAAAATGCCCCTTAAACTTACACCGCGACCTGATCATTGTCGTGATAAATTTGTAATAGACATTTAATCAGCCGAAGGCAAACACTATCTTAGTTGCATTGACATTTATTCAAAATTTGCTACCCTCGAACAAATAAAAACAAAAGATTGGATAGAATATAAACAAGTAAGCAGTCTGTAGTCGAGTGTACCCGACTAGAGAGCCCCTTTGCCAACATATACAGCCATACACACACATACTCATACATACACACAGTTCTGCACGTACTTAACCATTGCGCGCACTTTTTAGCCACCCACGCTTTATAGCGCGGTACTTAATGTTGTATAACTTCCGTCTTTATTGTTCAATTTTTACAACGTAAATGAAGAATGGTCTACTCAATATGTGTGCGAAAAAGAAATTTGATCGGCTAAAAATTATACCTTATAATCGATTTTTTCAAATTGCGTTGGTCAGGGGAGGAAATTCTAAAATCTAAAATAAACTCGTATAGCGTACGATCATAACGAATCTAGATTCCAAATTTCGTTGTTCTAGCTCTTATATTGCGCGCACTACTATACCCCCCTGGGCCCATAACACCACTTTTGCTGATCTATAACTTCAGAGATTTTTGGTCAATCGTACCCAGATTCACAACATGGATCAGGAATGGTCTAACTATGATGTGTGCCAAAAATAAATTTGATCGGTTAAAAATTGTGCTTAATAATAGATTTTTTCGAATTGCGAGGGTCAGGGGTGGTAATTAAAAAATCCAAAAAAAATTCCTATAGCGTACGAACATAACAAATCTACGTTCCAAATTTCGTTGTTCTAGCACTTATTTTGCGCGCACTACTATACCCCCCCGGTGCCAATAACACCACTTTTGCTGATCTATAACTTCCGAGATTTTTGATCAATCGTACCCAGATTCACAACATGGATCAAGAATGGTCTAATTATGATGTGTGCCAAAAATAAATTTGATCGGTTAAAAACTGTGCTTAATAATAGATTTTCTCGAATTGCGCGGGTCAGGGGTGGTAATTAAACAAGTAAGAAGTCTGTAGTCGAGTGTACCCGACTACGAGAGCCTTGCCTACATATACAGCCATACACACATACTCATACATACACACAGTTCTGCACGTACTTGGCCATTGCGCGCGCCTTTTAGCCCCCCACGCTCTACAGCGCGGTACTTATTGTTGTATAACTTCCGTGTTTTTCGTTCAATTTTAACGAAACTCACAACGTAGATGAAGAGTGGTCTACTTAATATGTGTGCGTAAAAGAAATTTGATCGGTTAAAAATTGTATCTGAAAATCGTTTTTTTCGATTTGCGGGGGTCAGGGGAGGAAATTTAAAAATCAAAAACAAACTTGTATAGCGTACAAACATAACAAATCTACGTTCCAAATTTCGTTGCTCTAGCTCTTATTTTGCGCGCACTACTATACCCCCCCGGGGCCCATAACGCCACTTTTGATGATCTATAACTTCCGAGATTTTTGATCAATCTTACCCAGATTCACAACATCGATCAAGAATGGTCTAATTATGATGTGTACCAAAAATAAATTTGATCGGTTGAAAATTGTGCTTAATAATCGTTTTTTTCGATTTGCGGGGGTCAGGGGAGGAAATTGAAAAATCAAAAACAAACTCGTATAACCTACGAACATAACGAATCTACGATTTCAAGTTTGGTTGCTCTAGCTCTTATAGTCTCTGAGAACACAGGCGTTCATACAGACGGACAGACGGACAGACGGACAGACGGACAGACGGTCAGACGGACAGACGGACAGACGGACAGACGGACAGACAGACAGACGGACAGGGCTAGATGAACTCGTCTTGTCGTCCTGATTCAGAATATATATACTTTATGGGGTCTCCGATGATTATTTCTATGTGTTACATACTTTTGGATTTTGCACATTTCCAATAGCTCCGCTTTGCTCTTTTTTTACAAAAAGGCAAAGGGGCTAAAAATCCAAAACAAACTCGTATAGCGTACGATCATAACGAATCTAGATTCCAAATTTCGTTGCTCTAGCTCTTATTTTGCGCGCACTACTATACCCCCCCGGTGCAAATAACAACACTTTTGCTGATCTATAACTTCCGAGATTTTTGATCAATCGTACCCAGATTCACAACACACAGTACTACTATACACCCCTGGGGCCAATACTGCCACTTTTCATGATGTATAACTTCCGAGCTTTTTGATCAATCTTACCCAGATTCACAACATCGATCAAGAATGGTCTAGTTATGATGTGTACCAAAAAAAAATTTGATCGGCTGAAAATTGTGCTTAATAATCGTTTTTTTCGAATTGCGTTGGTCAGGGGAGGTAATTAAAAAATACAAAACAAATTCTTATAGCGTACGAACATAACAAATCTACTTTCCAAATTTCGTTGCTCTAGCTCTTATTGCGCGCGCTACTATACCCCCCCGGGGCCCATAACAACACTTTTGCTGATCTATAACTTCCGAGATTTTTGATCAATCGTACCCAGATTCACAACATGGATCAGGAATGGTCTAATTATGATGTGTTCCAAAAATAAATTTGATCGGTTGAAAATTGTGCGTAATAATAGATTTTTTCGAATTGCGTTGGTCAGGGGAGGAAATAAAAAAATCCAAAGCAAACTCGTATAGCGTACGATCATAACGAATGTAGATTCCAAATTTCGTTGCTCTAGCTCTTATTTTGCGCGCACTACTATACCCCCCGGTGCCAAGAGCACCACTTTTGATGATGTATAACTTCCGAGATTTTTGATCAATCTTACCCAGATTCACAACATGGATCAAGAATGGTCTAATTATGATGTGTTCCAAAAATAAATTTGATCGGTTGAAAATTGTGCTTAATAATCGATTTTTCGAATTGCGTGTGGTCAGGGGAGGAAATTAAAAAATCCAAAACAAACTCGTATAGCGTACGAACATAACAAATCTACGTTCCAAATTTCGTTGCTCTAGCTCTTATTTTGCGCGCAAAAATAAGAGCTAGAGCAACGAAATTTAGAAGTATGATTTGTTATGTTTG
>JBAMBS010000483.1:0-58588 GCA_037044455.1 Zygothrica quintamaculata
ACTACAAGAGCCCCTTTGCCTACATACACAGCCATACTCACACATACACACAGTTGTACACGTACTTAGCCACATTGCGCTCCTTTTAACACCCTTGCTCTAAAGCGCTGACACTTTATGTTGTATAACTTACGTGTTTATTATTCAATCTTAAAGAAATTAGATTGAGAATTTTTTATTTATATTTTGTGCGAAAGAGAAATTTGATCGGTTAAAAATTGTGCTTAATAATCGTTTATTTTTTGGATTGCGCTGGTCAGAGGCAGGAAATTCGAAAAATGTAAAACAAATTCGTACAGTGCACGAACATAAAGAATCTAGATTTTAAATTTGGTTGCTCTAGCTCTTATTTTACGCGCACCACTAAGCCCCCCCGCGCTCCTAAACACCTATTTTAATGATGTACAGGGTGGCCCATCTAGCGTTTGCTTTTTAAACTATCGATAATAGAAGGTTTGCGGTTTACGAAATGGTTAAAGAACAAATTTTGAAAAATATATACTCGTTTTTTAATAGCGATTTTAAATCGCAAATCTTTCGTGGACCACCCTATATAACTTCCGAGTTTTTTGATCAATCTTAACGAAGAAATTTAACCGGTGAAAATTGTCGAATAAACTTTTTTTTTCAAATTGCGGGGGTCAGGGGAGGAAATTGAAAAATCAAAAACAAACTTGTACAGTGTATGAACATAACGAATCTAGATTTCAAGTTTGGTTGCTCTAGCTCTTATAGTCTCTGAGAAACTGGCGTTCATACGGACGGACGGACAAACAGACGGACAGGACTAGATCAACTCGTCTTGTCGTCCTGATTCAAGAATATATATACTTTATAGGGTCTCCGATGATTATTTCTATGTGTTACATACTTTGGGATTTTGCATATTTCCAATCAGCTCCGCTTTGCTCTTATTTACAAAAAGGCAAAGGGGCTAAAAACATCTGGCTTTAACTTATTTACCTAAAACTTATTATAATTAAATACTACAGACTTCTTGTTTTCATTTAATTAGTACGGCGGAAATGAAAAAAATTACCACAGTATAAGAAAATCGTGCTATCATAAAAACTAAACTGATTCCATCTTAGATTTGGCAACAATTACTAAATGATGTGCGAACCATTCAACGTCGACTGAACTAGGTGGGTTTATTGGCAAGAAAACCTGTCAAAAAGCTTCTACTGACCCTACGAATTAAAAAAAATAGGCTTTACTGGGCAAAGGGTAAAAAAATTAGGGTGATTTCGAATGGTCACTAGTCCCTTTTAAAATGAGCCTTAATTTAACCTCATAGGTTGTGTGGATTATTCGCAGATCGCGCCCGATGGCAAAGTACAGAATCATGAAAAATATGATCTTGTTCACTTATTGAGTCAATGCTGGGCACAACACTACTTAAAATATTATCTGTGTATATTTCAGCATTAATCATACCCTGAACTATCATCATTAAATCACTTTTATATTTGGATATGCTTCCCTATATCATAATGTATGGTCAAGGCTTAACGGTGGATAATCAGTTTTTTTTGCAACCACGTAAATAGTTAATTAAAGTTTTTCGGATAAAGACACACATCCATACACTTACTACTTTACGTGCGGACTTTTTTTTAGAATTGCTTCCGAAGGTTGTTGAGTTACAAAACGGAATTCGGTACAGTTTTTAAAATAAACAGTAACACAATATATTATTGGGTAAAACATATCTTTTATTTTTATTGATTTTGTTTGTTATACAAATAAACATAATTATTATATAATATATCCCCAAATGCGTGCAATACCACAGAACTTACTTTAAAGATCCTTTTGCGCTTGGTACACTTAAGCTCTGATTTATAATTTCATGGTAACGAAATGACTGCTTCTTTGTATAAAAATTATTTAGGATTTTAGGATGAAATAATTAAGTAATACCTGATAGTAAAACTTACTTGATTGAGAGATGATCCCGTTTCCCCAAAAAGAAGATCTTGCTGCCTAGCTGTACGTCTACGCACTTTTGGACTCTTATCGAAAGAACTATAATTAATTAGAATAAAACCATATAAAATTCAAATTTTATTACAAACGTTTACTAACTTTTAGTTATTAATATATTTTAAGCATCCGAGAACTTGCATACAGTTTCAAATAATTGGTTGATTGTTGAATAGGATTCATTTCTTTTTAACAGAATAGTAAAAGCTTTCGAGTTTCTTGTATCATGTAAAAAAAAATAATAAACTATTTTAATACTCCACAATTTTGTTATTATTAGTTTGTTAATCTGTCTATATATCTGTCATTATTAAATATAGACTGTACGCGGAGTAAGCTTGATTTAAATCTTCTCGTACCATGGAAAATTTAATATTAACTAAACTCTTATTGTAAGTATGCAGGGTATGAGTACATATGTAAAATTAATATTATGAAACAACCAAAAAGTGTCGTTATTTAGGAACGGATCATTCACTTTATAAAAAAGATACAAACTTTTTTCAAGTATTAATTTTAACAAAAAATGATACCTGAAATAAATTTTATTTCTTGCTAAAACTTTTCAATAGTTATATATTAAATATACAATACAGATTCTATCTTATTTAAATTTTATTCTAAAATATGTACGAGCACCTACTCTTGCAGGCGAGATCTTCGCTAACAGGACATTCCAGTACTTCAGAAGATGGAATATCATATGTTCCGTTACTGATCAATGACCTTTGAGATAAACTCTTGCTCAAATGATTTAAATTATACTTATCATCCAAATTCAATGACTCAAATAAATCCGAAATTTGAACGTTTGAATTATTTGATAAAAAATATTGTAATAATTGCTGCTGTATACCATTTTCATGTTGAGCCTCCTTAAGTAGAGCTTCTTGTTCCTTTAAGCGACTTTCAGTCATTGATGTGTTACACGTTAAGAAAATAGCATTGTCAGAAAGTTTTTGTATTAAATATTTGGATTCATCGATTCCATTTATGGAGTCTAAAATTCCTAAAATTTTGTTGGCATCACTTTGCGTAGAATCTTTCACATCTTCAAATTCCATAATAGCCTTTTGAACATGTTCTATATTTTCTTGAACGTAGCCTATGTTTGTTTTTAAATTATCTTCTTCGTTAGAGTATTCGAGAACCTATCACAATGTTTTGTGGATCCTAGAATTCGTTTTAACGTTCTAGCTCACACTCCAACTGTGTGATTAATTGCTTGTTTCTAGCTGAATGTAATATACACCGAGACAAGGTATCCCAAAGATGATGTGGAGAACGTTGCTGCAACTTTGATGCTGAATATCTATTAATCCTGTGAGACATAAAACCACTTCTTTGGCTCTTCCGAAGTGCAGACACTTCCTCGGACTTTCTTTTTAAAATTTGTTCCTTAGCATTCATTTTGGCCTGCAATGTCAAAACTGCATTTTTCTGACGACGCTGCTCTTTCCGCAATTGCGCAATTTCTCGAGTTTTTCTTGAAGTTTCCTCTTTATGTCTGCTTGTTTGTTCTGATATTTTTTTTATAAGTCTTACCTAAAAACATTAACATCAAATGATACCAAATTAGCATTTAAAAAGGATTGACCAAAAGATATTTACTTTTTATCTGTTTACACTAACCTTGCTACATTTTAAATCATTAAGTTCCATACGCAAGTTATGCAATTTTATTTCCTGAGTTTTCAACTCTTTTTGTTGTCGAATATGGTCTCGTTGAGTCTGTTGCAATCTTTTTAATTCACGATTCATTTCGTTTAGTTTTTTTTCATATTCAATTTTAACCGATTTTATATTGGAGTTATCTTTTGGTTGGCTTGAAGATGAGGAAGCTACTATAACAAGGATTAAAGTAAAAATATTAAACAATAAAAAATAAATATGAAAAACCAGAATTCAATATTTAGATCCGGTTAGTGATCTCAAATAATTTGTATTTTGAAGTATAATAATTAAGGGATAACAAGTACGCAATCTGTAGTCGAGTGTACCCGACTACGAGAACTCCTTTGCTTACAAACACAGACATGCACACAGAACTACACGCCACTTAAAGTCATTTTAAGCGTCTATTAGCCTCCCGCAATCCATAACGCGATACTTAATGTTGTATAACTCTCGTATTTTTTTGTTAAAATTTAATGAGATTCACAACGTAGATCAAGAATCGTTTATTTATTATGTGTGCCAAAAAAAATTCGATCAATTGAAAATTGTGCTTTATAATCGGTTTTTTCGAATTGCGGTGGTCAGCGGAGGCAATTCAAAAATCTAAAACAAACTCGTTTAGCGTACGAAAATTGCGAATCTAAATTCCAAATTTGATTGCTCTAGCTCTTATAGTCTATGAGAAACAGGCGTTTATACGGAGGGACGGATGGACATACAGATATGGCTAGATCGATTCGTGCTGTCGTCCTGATCGAGAATATATATTCTTTATGGGGCGCCAGATGATTATTTCTACCTGTTATATACTTTTAGATTTTGCACATTTTCATTAGCTCCTTTTTGGCCTTTTTTAAAGTTAAAGGAGGTAAAAAAATTAAGCGCAAGAATTTCTGTTGAGAAAATTGTTCAGGGGTTGACACAACACCGTTGAAATTTTATAAAGATATTTTTATAAAATTAATTTGTAGAATAACAATAACAAGTAAATATTATATGCATATTTACTCGCGTTTCTTAATTTTTGACTTATTGGTCAAATTATGCACATACCCATATTTGCTAAGACCTCATCTCTTTCCTTCTGTGTGTTAAAAATCTTAGATGTTAGTACTGTTAGTTTTTCCTCATAGTGTTGTCTCATCAGTTGAATTCTCTCTTGTGACAGTTCAAGTTGTTCGATAAGTTTGGTTTTTATCTCAATATCTGAATTAATTTCATTTAAATTTTCCTCCATTTCTCTTTCTGCAAAACAAGTTAAGTAAAATACAAAAGACAAAAATTCAAAATTAATTGTTTTACCATTCGAATCACTTCCACTATCAGAATACTCCATGTCTACTATTTGTTTATTCTCGTTCGGCATACCTGGCAATGAACGAGACATTAAGAGCTCACGATCTTTTTCTAGACCCCTTTTAGCTATGCTTAAGATCACATTTGGATCTGCAAAATATATATACTTTGTACAATATAATATATATAAATTAAATAAATTCATACCATCAGTAGTTTTAGTTCCACGTGGAGAATTTCCAGTAGAACTCTGTTTTTTTAATTGTTGACACATATCTTCCGATTCAATTACCTTAGCTTGTAACTTTTCGATCTCACATAAATAGTTCCCTACCAAATTGGTAACTTTCAAGTCTATACTAACGTCCTTTGACCATTCATGCGTTTGTTTTTCTAATTTTAATTCGGCATTTTGATCAGTAATTATATTGATAGTCTCCTGCATAGATTTGAGACGTTGTTGTAGGCGTTTATTATCAGATAATAGCATAGAGTTTTCATAAAATGTGTCTGATATTAATGTATTTCCATGAGAGTCCATTACACGTTTTCCCTATAATATTTGTAACAAAAATCATATTGTATATTAAGATTTCGAATCATGTATAGAATATAATGTTACTTTAAATACTTGATTATGTTCATTTTATTTAAAATATTTTATACCTGCTTATATTCCAGAAGTTCTAATTGCAAAGCTGCTACTTCCCTTCGGAGCAACGAAATTGTTCGTGAACTTTTGTCTTGATTAATTTGCACTTTGTTCCTTATATTCCGAGCTCTATTGGCATATTTTAAAGTATTCAGTGTTTCCATAAAGTCCCGATCACTTGGTGAAATGCAAGCAATCATTAGTGTTTGACTATTACCTCCTAATGAATCTTGCAGTAGTCGTGTTAACTTGGAGTCCCGGTAAGGCACATGCGATACTCTCTTCGATTTGTCGCCCAATGCTGAAATACAATTTCCAAGTGCAAGCAATCCACAATTAATTGATATACCCTCACGGGCGCGTTCTCCTGTAGCCAATGTTCGTTTTAATCGTTCGGACCCAGCTAAATCAACGAAGTGGAATTTAGATGTCAAGGTCTCAAAGTCATTGTCTGCAAAATTGTTTGTTGGCTCTAATACATATTGTCGGCGTACAAACAATGTGAATACAGCATGTGATCGAGAGGACAGATCATTCATTTTAGTTGAAGCAGTGGTACGCGCTAGTGCGCCTTGCTGGAGCAATCTATAATGCACAATCATACATTAAATATCAAATATGCTCGTGATACCAATTCCATATACTAAAGAGCTTAAATTTTTAATTAACTAAATTATTATTTTGGGTTTGAAGAAATTATTCAGCCTTTAACAAAAACAGGTAAACAGCGTTAACGCATCATCACAGAGGCTGCCATTTAATTAATCGTACACTATTTTTTGTTGAGTAACGTTAATAAGTAATTTTCAGTAATATCTAAGTGTGGTTTTAAAGCATCGTTCTAAATTGAATATTTAATTTTTAGCCCCTTTACCATAAAAAAAAGCAAAGCGGAACTAATAGAAATGTGCAAAATCTAAAAGTATGTAACACATACAAATAATCATCGGAGACCCCATAAAGTACATATCTTCTTAATCAGGACGACAAAACGACTCGATCTAGCCCTGTCTGTGTCTGTCCGTCCTGAAGGTATGAACGCCTGTTTCTCAGAGACTATAAGAGCTAGAGCAACCAAATTTGAAATCTGGATTCGTTATTTTCGTACGCTTTACGATGTGTATTTAAGATTTTTGAATTTTCTCCCCTGACTACCGCAATACGAAAATAAACGATTATTAAGTACAATTTTCAACCAATTGAATTTCTTTTTGGCACACATAATAATTAGACCATTTTCGATCTACGTTGTGAATTTCGTTAAGATTGGATTAAAAAACACGGAAGTTATTCAACATTAAGTATCTCGCTATAGAGCGCGGGGGCTAAAAGGCGCGCGCAATGGCTTAAAGTACGTGTAGAACTGTGTGTATGTGTGAGTATCTGTGTGTATGGCTGTGTATGTAGGCAAAGGGGCTCTTGTAGTCGGGCTCACTCGACTACAGACTTTTTACTTGTTAACGTTACAAACAAGTTAAGTTAAGCATCGATTTATACTCACTTAAGAGCGTCATGAGGTTCATTAATTGGTTTGATAGTTGCGCCTACAACAGTTATTTGTCCATTTGAACTTTCTTGAATTTTAAAAGATGAATTTTTACTAAATGGGTCTAAAAGATCAATAATATCCTCATTGTATAATTCTATAAACTGCACAGCTACACTAAACTGTGAATTTGATATGGTAACATCTTTATTTTCTGATGACAGCATTCCTTCGATACCAGAATAATATATGTCGAATGGCTCGGGGTATTATACCAAGCTGATGGTCACCAAAGGCGTGATCAAATCCGGTGCCCATTGTATATGTTTTACCAGAGCCCGTTTGACCATACGCAAGTACTGTAGCGTTATATCCATTTAAGGTTCCCTCAACTAAGCGTTCTACGCATTCTGTATATATATTGCACTAAGGAATATATTTTTATTATTTATAATACTCTTTTTATGTTTTTAATATAACTTACTTGATTTGAGTCTACATCATAAACATAATCAAAGGTAAATGCTTTGTCTGATCCCAAAACAATTTGTTGTTCACCAGAAGTTACTGTGGTGCACACCCGACACATATCGATCAACTCTCTTGAATTTTGGGGACGAATTCTATAATTATATGAAGCGAATAATAACTAAATATTTATTACATATATTTTCACTAGAAAAGACATATGAATGAATACAATTAAATTGACTTTTCTTAAATAGCAAATATACTTACCGTACTGCGACTCGAACCAAACAATCCTTGTCAACGGAGTCACCTTCAGTAGCCATTAGAGATTGACACACTATAAAGATAATGATAATTAACAAAATTAAATTACATTTTCTTTAAATATTATCATTTTTTAAAAAAAAAATCCACAAAACAATGAATTCTCCAAATTAATTCAAGAATGTATATATTAAATATTCTGCGATTCTTGTATTTATTTTTTATATATAAAGGGATGATGTAAAGTTAAAATAATTGACAAGTTGTACAATGGAAAACGACTTGCGACGATCGCAGAGTGTTAAGTGTACGTATTAATTTAAAAATAATGTTTATTTAATTCATAAGGATTTTGTAGATTCCTCATATTCTAACATTTGGGCAATAATAAATATATTTAATTAGTAACTTATTGTTGGACTTATAAATCGGAAACAACGGCGACAATCTCCATTAATATTAAATCTAATGTGTAGTCAAAGAAAAATAAAATAATAATATTTTAAATTCGTTAGTCTTGTTTTAAAAAGTCGTGTTACTAATTTTTCAAATCTTAGCCTGATATACCCTGTTATATTTTGTGTACATATTTTCCAAACTAATTTATAAATATGTGACCACAGCTTATAAATTATCTTATTTTAAATATAGATATGCATGTGTACACACATAGCCATCTACACAACCTGAATTAAGCCCTTGAACACCTGCTGCTTAAAAATAGTTTATGGGTCATATTCAAAATTAATTATGTGTATAAAAAATATTATTAAGTATTAATATGACATACCAATTAAAAGCTTTAGCAGTTGTAATATTTTTATGTGCACGAACTTATTATTGTTGATTTATTTGAAAAGAACAGCTTGGCTACGACCATCTATGTTTCTCACACATGTACAATGTATATACATATATGTAAACAGTAACCTAACAGCTGACAACAGCTGATGTAATTTGAGATGAGCAACATTTGGATAGGCAGAATAAATAGTCTCAATAACTATTTTGTTAAGCAATATTATAATTTCGATTATCGAATATTGTCGATATTTTTTATTTATATTGACTTGATAATAATTAAAAAAAAAAATGTTTTCGTCTTGTTTACGTTTTACTAAATAAAAAGTTAAAGTTTGAGAGTTTTAATTTAAATTATTATTTTTTAGTACCAATTAATTCTTATATATTTATTTCTACAGTATATACATACATACTTTATAATACAATTTTTATTTGCGCAATTAATTTATCTATAAATTTGTGATGTTTAATGAGACAATGAATAAAAGTCAATTTTATAATACAACACTTCATTGAACTATCTCTTAAAGGTTTTATATTTATATAAATATTTGCTATATCGATACTTATCCCACGCGAGACTTAATCGAATAAACCCAATCCATATGTGTATTCGAAACAAATATGGATTGGGTTTATTCGATTAAGTCTACCGCGTGCGGATAAGTATCGATATAGCAAATATTTATATAAATATAAAACCTTTAAGAGATAGTTCAATGAAGTGTTGTATTATAAAATTGACTTTTATTCATTGTCTCATTAAACATCACAAATTTATAGATAAATTAATTGCGCAAATAAAAATTGTATTATAAAGTATGTATGTATATACTGTAGAAATAAATATATAAGAATTAATTGGTACTAAAAAATAATAATTTAAATTAAAACTCTCAAACTTTAACTTTTTATTTAGTAAAACGTAAACAAGACGAAAACATTTTTTTTTTTAATTATTATCAAGTCAATATAAATAAAAAATATCGACAATATTCGATAATCGAAATTATAATATTGCTTAACAAAATAGTTATTGAGACTATTTATTCTGCCTATCCAAATGTTGCTCATCTCAAATTACATCAGCTGTTGTCAGCTGTTAGGTTACTGTTTACATATATGTATATACATTGTACATGTGTGAGAAACATAGATGGTCGTAGCCAAGCTGTTCTTTTCAAATAAATCAACAATAATAAGTTCGTGCACATAAAAATATTACAACTGCTAAAGCTTTTAATTGGTATGTCATATTAATACTTAATAATATTTTTTATACACATAATTAATTTTGAATATGACCCATAAACTATTTTTAAGCAGCAGGTGTTCAAGGGCTTAATTCAGGTTGTGTAGATGGCTATGTGTGTACACATGCATATCTATATTTAAAATAAGATAATTTATAAGCTGTGGTCACATATTTATAAATTAGTTTGGAAAATATGTACACAAAATATAACAGGGTATATCAGGCTAAGATTTGAAAAATTAGTAACACGACTTTTTAAAACAAGACTAACGAATTTAAAATATTATTATTTTATTTTTCTTTGACTACACATTAGATTTAATATTAATGGAGATTGTCGCCGTTGTTTCCGATTTATAAGTCCAACAATAAGTTACTAATTAAATATATTTATTATTGCCCAAATGTTAGAATATGAGGAATCTACAAAATCCTTATGAATTAAATAAACATTATTTTTAAATTAATACGTACACTTAACACTCTGCGATCGTCGCAAGTCGTTTTCCATTGTACAACTTGTCAATTATTTTAACTTTACATCATCCCTTTATATATAAAAAATAAATACAAGAATCGCAGAATATTTAATATATACATTCTTGAATTAATTTGGAGAATTCATTGTTTTGTGGATTTTTTTTTTAAAAAATGATAATATTTAAAGAAAATGTAATTTAATTTTGTTAATTATCATTATCTTTATAGTGTGTCAATCTCTAATGGCTACTGAAGGTGACTCCGTTGACAAGGATTGTTTGGTTCGAGTCGCAGTACGGTAAGTATATTTGCTATTTAAGAAAAGTCAATTTAATTGTATTCATTCATATGTCTTTTCTAGTGAAAATATATGTAATAAATATTTAGTTATTATTCGCTTCATATAATTATAGAATTCGTCCCCAAAATTCAAGAGAGTTGATCGATATGTGTCGGGTGTGCACCACAGTAACTTCTGGTGAACAACAAATTGTTTTGGGATCAGACAAAGCATTTACCTTTGATTATGTTTATGATGTAGACTCAAATCAAGTAAGTTATATTAAAAACATAAAAAGAGTATTATAAATAATAAAAATATATTCCTTAGTGCAATATATATACAGAATGCGTAGAACGCTTAGTTGAGGGAACCTTAAATGGATATAACGCTACAGTACTTGCGTATGGTCAAACGGGCTCTGGTAAAACATATACAATGGGCACCGGATTTGATCACGCCTTTGGTGACCATCAGCTTGGTATAATACCCCGAGCCATTCGACATATATTTTCTGGTATCGAAGGAATGCTGTCATCAGAAAATAAAGATGTTACCATATCAAATTCACAGTTTAGTGTAGCTGTGCAGTTTATAGAATTATACAATGAGGATATTATTGATCTTTTAGACCCATTTAGTAAAAATTCATCTTTTAAAATTCAAGAAAGTTCAAATGGACAAATAACTGTTGTAGGCGCAACTATCAAACCAATTAATGAACCTCATGACGCTCTTAAGTGAGTATAAATCGATGCTTAACTTAACTTGTTTGTAACGTTAACAAGTAAAAAGTCTGTAGTCGAGTGAGCCCGACTACAAGAGCGCCTTTGCCTACATACACACACACGCACATACTCACACATACACACAGTTCTACACGTACTTTAAGCCATTGCGCGCGCCTTTTAGCCCCCGCGCTCTATAGCGAGATACTTAATGTTGAATAACTTCCGTGTTTTTTAATCCAATCTTAACGAAATTCACAACGTAGATCGAAACATGGTCTAATTATGATGTGTGCCAAAAAGAAATTCAATCGGTTGAAAATTGTGCTTAATAATCGTTTTTTTCGTATTGCGGTGGTCAGGGGAGGAAATTCAAAAATCTAAAATACACTCGTAAAGCGTACGAAAATAACAAATCTAGATTTAAAATTTGGTTGCTCTAGCTCTTATAGTCTCTGAGAAACAGGCGTTCATACGGACGAATAGATGGACGGACAGACGGACAGACGAGACATGGCTAGATCGACTCGTCTTGTCGTCCTGATTCAGA
Organism: Zygothrica quintamaculata; assembly: GCA_037044455.1. Classification (NCBI taxonomy): domain Eukaryota; kingdom Metazoa; phylum Arthropoda; class Insecta; order Diptera; family Drosophilidae; genus Zygothrica; species Zygothrica quintamaculata. Next base: position 11,930 of record JBAMBS010000483.1, read on the forward strand.
ATATATATACTTTATTGGGTCTCCGATGATTATTTCTATGTGTTACATACTTTTAGATTTTGCACATTTCCATTAGTTCCGCTTTGCTTTTTTTTATGGTAAAGGGGCTAAAAATTAAATATTCAATTTAGAACGATGCTTTAAAACCACACTTAGATATTACTGAAAATTACTTATTAACGTTACTCAACAAAAAATAGTGTACGATTAATTAAATGGCAGCCTCTGTGATGATGCGTTAACGCTGTTTACCTGTTTTTGTTAAAGGCTGAATAATTTCTTCAAACCCAAAATAATAATTTAGTTAATTAAAAATTTAAGCTCTTTAGTATATGGAATTGGTATCACGAGCATATTTGATATTTAATGTATGATTGTGCATTATAGATTGCTCCAGCAAGGCGCACTAGCGCGTACCACTGCTTCAACTAAAATGAATGATCTGTCCTCTCGATCACATGCTGTATTCACATTGTTTGTACGCCGACAATATGTATTAGAGCCAACAAACAATTTTGCAGACAATGACTTTGAGACCTTGACATCTAAATTCCACTTCGTTGATTTAGCTGGGTCCGAACGATTAAAACGAACATTGGCTACAGGAGAACGCGCCCGTGAGGGTATATCAATTAATTGTGGATTGCTTGCACTTGGAAATTGTATTTCAGCATTGGGCGACAAATCGAAGAGAGTATCGCATGTGCCTTACCGGGACTCCAAGTTAACACGACTACTGCAAGATTCATTAGGAGGTAATAGTCAAACACTAATGATTGCTTGCATTTCACCAAGTGATCGGGACTTTATGGAAACACTGAATACTTTAAAATATGCCAATAGAGCTCGTAATATAAGGAACAAAGTGCAAATTAATCAAGACAAAAGTTCACGAACAATTTCGTTGCTCCGAAGGGAAGTAGCAGCTTTGCAATTAGAACTTCTGGAATATAAGCAGGTATAAAATATTTTAAATAAAATGAACATAATCAAGTATTTAAAGTAACATTATATTCTATACATGATTCGAAATCTTAATATACAATATGATTTTTGTTACAAATATTATAGGGAAAACGTGTAATGGACTCTCATGGAAATACATTAATATCAGACACATTTTATGAAAACTCTATGCTATTATCTGATAATAAACGCCTACAACAACGTCTCAAATCTATGCAGGAGACTATCAATATAATTACTGATCAAAATGCCGAATTAAAATTAGAAAAACAAACGCATGAATGGTCAAAGGACGTTAGTATAGACTTGAAAGTTACCAATTTGGTAGGGAACTATTTATGTGAGATCGAAAAGTTACAAGCTAAGGTAATTGAATCGGAAGATATGTGTCAACAATTAAAAAAACAGAGTTCTACTGGAAATTCTCCACGTGGAACTAAAACTACTGATGGTATGAATTTATTTAATTTATATATATTATATTGTACAAAGTATATATATTTTGCAGATCCAAATGTGATCTTAAGCATAGCTAAAAGGGGTCTAGAAAAAGATCGTGAGCTCTTAATGTCTCGTTCATTGCCAGGTATGCCGAACGAGAATAAACAAATAGTAGACATGGAGTATTCTGATAGTGGAAGTGATTCGAATGGTAAAACAATTAATTTTGAATTTTTGTCTTTTGTATTTTACTTAACTTGTTTTGCAGAAAGAGAAATGGAGGAAAATTTAAATGAAATTAATTCAGATATTGAGATAAAAACCAAACTTATCGAACAACTTGAACTGTCACAAGAGAGAATTCAACTGATGAGACAACACTATGAGGAAAAACTAACAGTACTAACATCTAAGATTTTTAACACACAGAAGGAAAGAGATGAGGTCTTAGCAAATATGGGTATGTGCATAATTTGACCAATAAGTCAAAAATTAAGAAACGCGAGTAAATATGCATATAATATTTACTTGTTATTGTTATTCTACAAATTAATTTTATAAAAATATCTTTATAAAATTTCAACGGTGTTGTGTCAACCCCTGAACAATTTTCTCAACAGAAATTCTTGCGCTTAATTTTTTTACCTCCTTTAACTTTAAAAAAGGCCAAAAAGGAGCTAATGAAAATGTGCAAAATCTAAAAGTATATAACAGGTAGAAATAATCATCTGGCGCCCCATAAAGAATATATATTCTCGATCAGGACGACAGCACGAATCGATCTAGCCATATCTGTATGTCCATCCGTCCCTCCGTATAAACGCCTGTTTCTCATAGACTATAAGAGCTAGAGCAATCAAATTTGGAATTTAGATTCGCAATTTTCGTACGCTAAACGAGTTTGTTTTAGATTTTTGAATTGCCTCCGCTGACCACCGCAATTCGAAAAAACCGATTATAAAGCACAATTTTCAATTGATCGAATTTTTTTTGGCACACATAATAAATAAACGATTCTTGATCTACGTTGTGAATCTCATTAAATTTTAACAAAAAAATACGAGAGTTATACAACATTAAGTATCGCGTTATGGATTGCGGGAGGCTAATAGACGCTTAAAATGACTTTAAGTGGCGTGTAGTTCTGTGTGCATGTCTGTGTTTGTAAGCAAAGGAGTTCTCGTAGTCGGGTACACTCGACTACAGATTGCGTACTTGTTATCCCTTAATTATTATACTTCAAAATACAAATTATTTGAGATCACTAACCGGATCTAAATATTGAATTCTGGTTTTTCATATTTATTTTTTATTGTTTAATATTTTTACTTTAATCCTTGTTATAGTAGCTTCCTCATCTTCAAGCCAACCAAAAGATAACTCCAATATAAAATCGGTTAAAATTGAATATGAAAAAAAACTAAACGAAATGAATCGTGAATTAAAAAGATTGCAACAGACTCAACGAGACCATATTCGACAACAAAAAGAGTTGAAAACTCAGGAAATAAAATTGCATAACTTGCGTATGGAACTTAATGATTTAAAATGTAGCAAGGTTAGTGTAAACAGATAAAAAGTAAATATCTTTTGGTCAATCCTTTTTAAATGCTAATTTGGTATCATTTGATGTTAATGTTTTTAGGTAAGACTTATAAAAAAAATATCAGAACAAACAAGCAGACATAAAGAGGAAACTTCAAGAAAAACTCGAGAAATTGCGCAATTGCGGAAAGAGCAGCGTCGTCAGAAAAATGCAGTTTTGACATTGCAGGCCAAAATGAATGCTAAGGAACAAATTTTAAAAAGAAAGTCCGAGGAAGTGTCTGCACTTCGGAAGAGCCAAAGAAGTGGTTTTATGTCTCACAGGATTAATAGATATTCAGCATCAAAGTTGCAGCAACGTTCTCCACATCATCTTTGGGATACCTTGTCTCGGTGTATATTACATTCAGCTAGAAACAAGCAATTAATCACACAGTTGGAGTGTGAGCTAGAACGCCTAGTTAAAGAAAGAGAAGATCTTTGCCATGAGTTAAAACGAATTCAGGATCCACAAAACATTGTGATAGGTTCTGAATACTCTAACGAAGAAGATAATTTAAAAACAAACATAGGCTACGTTCAAGAAAATATAGAACATGTTCAAAAGGCTATTATGGAATTTGAAGATGTGAAAGATTCTACGCAAAGTGATGCCAACAAAATTTTAGGAATTTTAGACTCCATAAATGGAATCGATGAATCCAAATATTTAATACAAAAACTTTCTGACAATGCTATTTTCTTAACGTGTAACACATCAATGACTGAAAGTCGCTTAAAGGAACAAGAAGCTCTACTTAAGGAGGCTCAACATGAAAATGGTATACAGCAGCAATTATTACAATATTTTTTATCAAATAATTCAAACGTTCAAATTTCGGATTTATTTGAGTCATTGAATTTGGATGATAAGTATAATTTAAATCATTTGAGCAAGAGTTTATCTCAAAGGTCATTGATCAGTAACGGAACATATGATATTCCATCTTCTGAAGTACTGGAATGTCCTGTTAGCGAAGATCTCGCCTGCAAGAGTAGGTGCTCGTCACCCAACATGGCCTTTGAAACGTAAGATCAAATGTACTTTAAATATTTTTTTTATTCTTATTGTTTTATTGAACGTGGTTATATTTATCTTTTATTACACTATTTCTGCTTACTACTCTTAAAGTTTTTACACATTATTTACTAGATTTATCAATTGCAGCTGTAACGAATTTTTAATATATTCCATCGTAAATACATATTTTAGAATAAAATTTAAATAAGATAGAATCTGTATTGTATATTTAATATATAACTATTGAAAAGTTTTAGCAAGAAATAAAATTTATTTCAGGTATCATTTTTTGTTAAAATTAATACTTGAAAAAAGTTTGTATCTTTTTTATAAAGTGAATGATCCGTTCCTAAATAACGACACTTTTTGGTTGTTTCATAATATTAATTTTACATATGTACTCATACCCTGCATACTTACAATAAGAGTTTAGTTAATATTAAATTTTCCATGGTACGAGAAGATTTAAATCAAGCTTACTCCGCGTACAGTCTATATTTAATAATGACAGATATATAGACAGATTAACAAACTAATAATAACAAAATTGTGGAGTATTAAAATAGTTTATTATTTTTTTTTTACATGATACAAGAAACTCAAAAGCTTTTACTATTCTGTTAAAAAGAAATGAATCCTATTCAACAATCAACCAATTATTTGAAACTGTATGCAAGTTCTCGGATGCTTAAAATATATTAATAACTAAAAGTTAGTAAACGTTTGTAATAAAATTTGAATTTTATATGGTTTTATTCTAATTAATTATAGTTCTTTCGATAAGAGTCCAAAAGTGCGTAGACGTACAGCTAGGCAGCAAGATCTTCTTTTTGGGGAAACGGGATCATCTCTCAATCAAGTAAGTTTTACTATCAGGTATTACTTAATTATTTCATCCTAAAATCCTAAATAATTTTTATACAAAGAAGCAGTCATTTCGTTACCATGAAATTATAAATCAGAGCTTAAGTGTACCAAGCGCAAAAGGATCTTTAAAGTAAGTTCTGTGGTATTGCACGCATTTGGGGATATATTATATAATAATTATGTTTATTTGTATAACAAACAAAATCAATAAAAATAAAAGATATGTTTTACCCAATAATATATTGTGTTACTGTTTATTTTAAAAACTGTACCGAATTCCGTTTTGTAACTCAACAACCTTCGGAAGCAATTCTAAAAAAAAGTCCGCACGTAAAGTAGTAAGTGTATGGATGTGTGTCTTTATCCGAAAAACTTTAATTAACTATTTACGTGGTTGCAAAAAAAACTGATTATCCACCGTTAAGCCTTGACCATACATTATGATATAGGGAAGCATATCCAAATATAAAAGTGATTTAATGATGATAGTTCAGGGTATGATTAATGCTGAAATATACACAGATAATATTTTAAGTAGTGTTGTGCCCAGCATTGACTCAATAAGTGAACAAGATCATATTTTTCATGATTCTGTACTTTGCCATCGGGCGCGATCTGCGAATAATCCACACAACCTATGAGGTTAAATTAAGGCTCATTTTAAAAGGGACTAGTGACCATTCGAAATCACCCTAATTTTTTTACCCTTTGCCCAGTAAAGCCTATTTTTTTTAATTCGTAGGGTCAGTAGAAGCTTTTTGACAGGTTTTCTTGCCAATAAACCCACCTAGTTCAGTCGACGTTGAATGGTTCGCACATCATTTAGTAATTGTTGCCAAATCTAAGATGGAATCAGTTTAGTTTTTATGATAGCACGATTTTCTTATACTGTGGTAATTTTTTTCATTCCACCGTACTAATTTAAATAAAACAAGAAGTCTGTAGTCGAGTGTACCCGACTACTAGAGCCCCTTTGCCTACAGCCAAACACACACATACTCATACATACACACAGTTTTGCACGTAATTAGCCATTGCACGCACCTTTTAGCCCCCCACGCTCTATAGTGCGGTACTTAATGTTGTATAACTTACGTGTTCATTGTTCAATTTTAACGAAATTCACAACGTAGATGAAGAATGGTCTACTTAATATGTGTGCGAAAAATAATTTAATCGGTTAAAAATTTTACCTTATAATTGATTTTTTCAAGTTGCGGGGGTCAGGGGAGGAAATTTGAAAATTTGAACACTATTTAATTATAATAAGTTTTAGGTAAATAAGTTAAAGCCAGATGTTTTTAGCCCCTTTGCCTTTTTGTAAAAACCATAGCGGAGCTGATGGAAATGTGCAAAATCCAAAAGTATGTAACACATAGAAATAATCATCGGGGACTCCATAAAGTATATATATTCTTGATCAGGGCGACAAGACGAGTTGATCTAGTCATGTCCGTCTGTCATTCCGTCCGTCTGTCTGTCCGTATGAACGCCTTTTCTCAGAGACTTTAAAAGCTAGAATAACCAAATTTGAAATGTAGATTTGTTATGCTCGTAAGATAGATTAGCTTAGTTTAGATTTTTGAATTTCCTCCCCTGACCCCCGCAATTTGAAAAAAAAAGTTTATTCGACAATTTTCACCGGTTAAATTTCTTCGTTAAGATTGATCAAAAAACTCGGAAGTTATATAGGGTGGTCCACGAAAGATTTGCGATTTAAAATCGCTATTAAAAAACGAGTATATATTTTTCAAAATTTGTTCTTTAACCATTTCGTAAACCGCAAACCTTCTATTATCGATAGTTTAAAAAGCAAACGCTAGATGGGCCACCCTGTACATCATTAAAATAGGTGTTTAGGAGCGCGGGGGGGCTTAGTGGTGCGCGTAAAATAAGAGCTAGAGCAACCAAATTTAAAATCTAGATTCTTTATGTTCGTGCACTGTACGAATTTGTTTTACATTTTTGAATTTCCTCCTCTGACCAGCGCAATCCAAAAAATAAACGATTATTAAGCACAATTTTTAACCGATCAAATTTCTCTTTCGCACAAAATATAAATAAAAAATTCTCAATCTAATTTCTTTAAGATTGAATAATAAACACGTAAGTTATACAACATAAAGTGTCGCGCTTTAGAGCAAGGGTGTTAAAAGGAGCGCAATGTGGCTAAGTACGTGTACAACTGTGTGTATGTGTGAGTATGGCTGTGTATGTAGGCAAAGGGGCTCTTGTAGTCGGGTACTCCTTTGCTAACATACACACATATTCACACAGTTGTACATGCACAATTTCTGTTGCACGCGACTTTTAGCCTCCGCGCTCAATAACGTGATACTTAATGCTGAACAACTTTCCGTGCTTTTATTAAATCTAGTCGTCCTGATATTTCTACATGTTACATATTTTTCTATTTTAAACATTTCCATTAGATCGCTCTTTTCTTTTTTCAAAACGCAAGGGGGGTAAAAATAAAATAAAGGTTTTTTATTTGACACGAGTACTTTGTGATTATAAGGCGCTAAAATTAATTTCTGTGGGTTTTAATAAATACTAGAAGTTGCCGAAGTTTAAAAAAGAATGCCGAAGTTTGAATAATTTATGTTTTTAAATATTTATTAGCGATATACACTTATATACATAAAATATCGGTTAACATTTATCACACCTTAGCCAGTTAACATGTACATTTCAGATTTCACAGAAAAACTTAATAAATCATTGGTGTTATATATATATATATATATATATATATATATATAGATGAAATTTGTAAATACTGCAGCGCCAAGATTAATCAACAAATATAATATAATAATATATAATAACACGGTTTCTGATAAAACGTCAGTCGCTTAAACAAAATGCATTGACGCTTTACAGCATTTCTTTGATTGATTCGATTTTGTGAGTCTGATTTTTACCTTTACCTTACTATAAATCTAAAAATTATCTAACCCCCGATAAAGACGTTTCTTGTTCAGCATGATCTTGGCTATGAGATTCTAGCCTTGCAGTATTAAGTGGTGCACCTGCGATTAAAAAATATAAATTTAATTTATTACATTGAAATATAATGACCATTAACATCAAATTTTTATTATTATTAAGGTTTACGGAATATTGATTGAAAATGAATTTTTAAAAATTAAATAAATTTGCGTTATTCACAGTTTACTTACCAATATAACTTAAAAGCACTGGCAAAAAGATTAAACCATGGGTTGCACCGATAACAACGATTCCAAAGTACATACGAAAATAGAATACTTGAAATATTTGACTTTTTGCAAAGGCTAACACTAAAATTCCTGCGAATTTTGTAAGGGTAATACCTGAAAATATTGAACTACCCATTTTAGATAAACTATCAGCCGCTCTATTTATTTGGGTTATTTCCTTAGAAAGTGAAAAACTGTGCACTAAATGTGAACAAAACTCAACAGATATACCTACAGCCATAACAAGATTAACCAAAGAAACAGCATTAAGCGTTATATTCCAGTAATACATAAGGCCCCCAAGGTTAACTACTATCATGGTTATGGTGATTACTACAACAAGAGCAGAATGTATATCAAAGCCCATTAAAACAAAAGTAACTATAAAAATGGAAAGTATTGAAATGCCCATGCTTTGTAATGTATCTGACCACATGGTTAAATATTGTTCATAGAACACATAAAATACTGAATATGGGAATACTTCAATTTGCAAGGCAATGTCCATTGGCCATCCGTTTGAAATAAGGTTAAGCTGTAACATCTGCGTTATGTTGGTCGAAATTTTCCTAGCTGATTCTAAAGCTTGAAAATAATCCGATGATGTTTTTAATATTGAGTGATAAGCCATAAAATATGAAGAGTCAACATTAAGCGATTTTTTATTATATCGCACAGCTCCGCTATAGGCAGCATGCCCTGCTTTGGCACATGCATCATCCGGATTATCCTGAAGAAAGAACGGTAAATATTTGCCAAAGTCGTTTTTGTCCGGGCGTTGCAATTGATTCTTGTGTATTGTGCAAGTTGAACATGAGGTATCTAAAATTGAAAATAAAAAACAAGTTAATTTATTTGCTTGAATGTATATTCAAGCAAATATTTTAATTTATATACAAAAAAAAAAGAAATAAGAAATCAGTAGTCGAACTACCAGAGAGTCCCTTTGCCAGTATACACAGCGATTTACACACACATACACACAGTTTTACACGTACTTTAAGCCATTTCGTGGCCTTTTTAACCCCCGCTCTCTATAACACGATACTCAATGTTGTATAACTTCCGTCTTTATTGTTCAATCTTAACCAAATTAAGAACATAAATCAAGAATGGTCTAATTATTATCTGTGCCAAAAATATCGGGTAAAAATTGTGTTAGGGATCAGGGGAGGAACTTGAAAAATCTAAAAAAAACCTCGTATAGCGTACGAAAATAACATATCTAGATTTCACATTTGGTTGCTCTATCTCTTAGTCTTTAAGAAACAGGCGTTCATACCGACGGACGGACTGTCGGACATGGCTAGATCGATTCGTCTTATTCTCCTGATCAAGAATATATATATTTTATGGGGTCACCGATGATAATTTCTACCTGTTACATACTTTTCAATTTTGCACAAATCTATTAGTTACAAATACAAACTCTCTAGACGAGAAATTGAATTTCAAGACTTAGATTCAGCCACACTAAACCTATCCTTTTGTAATCACCATTCAAAATCGTTACCCATATCCATGCCAAAACTTAAACTTAACGTAAATGAATATAAATAAAAATAATTCCAACTTACCTTGATGGGGACAAAAGCTTCCATTCTTAGGATTATATTTGCAACAATTTGATGACAAAGACCAATCAAAATAGTCATCAATCCAACTAGAAGCCGGTCGAGCAATGTACGTGACGTTTGATCGACGACTAGCTAGGAAAATTTGTGTTAAAACACTATCATCGTTACAAAACCTACCCGAGCAGACCAAATTTTGGTTGGAGCTATTTGAAAATATAATATCTCCCTTGAGTACAAAGTATACGGGGGGACCTATATTAAGATGATCATTTAGCGACTTAAAATAATGTAAAACAAAACTATCTGCAGGCATAGCCAACTCTTGATCAAGACCAATGTCAATTTTTGGAACAGTTGAGATACTAAGACAAAGCCAAGCAAAAAATAAAATCATTATAAAAACTCTTACAATTTTTTTCATTAAAAATGGGACATAAACTATTTTAAAAAACTTATATAACAGTCCCTCATTATTATACACATTGTCTGTTTTCTTACATTTAATAAAACAACAAATATCTAAGCGATTTTCATACTTTCTTTTTATGTCTAAAGTGAACAGTCCGACAAAGCAGGTAATTTGTAATATAAAATCAATAAGCAAAGCTACACCCGCGTATAAAGCAAAGGCTTTTACAGCAGGCATATCTGATAAACTACCCAAGAAAAAGCAACAGCTTTCACTAACTGATGTTAATAGCATACTAGGGCCCACTCTTCCTAGAACTCGACCCACCTGTTGTTCAATTGTTTCGTTTTCTCTACGTATATCTCTTTGGAAGGTTTGAACAAGAATAAAAATATTATCAACACCAACTGCTAGCACTAGGAATGGAATCACTTCCACAATAATGAGTGTGGCTGGTAATCCAATATAACCAAAAATACCGACAGATGAAATAACTGATGCTAAAACAATGATAACACCGCCAATCCCTAGTGTTATTTTACTATCAATTAGAGATCTCTTAAGCTCTTGTACATCTCCTAGCGATATAGCTATATAGATAAACATAATAATGTATGAAACCAAAATTGTTAATACGTCTGACTGTGATTCTCTATTCAATTCATCCTCAATGGACCTTTCAGTTGTAAATGCAATATCCATTGATGCACTCTTATTATTCTTTATATAGTCAAGCATAAATTCAACGAAACTCTTTTCCCATTCCAATGCAGGAACAAGTTCCGCTTTATCATGGTGGTTTTTTACCAAAAAGGTCAAAATTATAGCAGTGGCTTGTTCAAATTTAGTATTCCCATTTAACTGATCACCCGTTTTCAGAAAGCCACCTAAAGCAATAGCTGGATCAATAGGGCCTCCATAATTAGCTAAGCAAAGGTATGGGTTACTGATACACTGATACAGAAAATCCAAATATGTTACCTGAAAAGAAACAAAGAAAATATAATTATTTATAAAGACCCCATCAATTACAAAAAAAAAAAATATTAATAAAAACAAGTCGGGAGTACCCGACTACGAATATACATTTGCCCACAAAAACAAACACACACATATTACAGTTTTATACACAGTATAAGCTGCTGCGCGCGATTTTTTATGGGCTCTCAGATTATTATATCTACCTGACATATACTTTTTGGTTTTGCACAAATCCAATAGCTATTTTTTTTTTACCTTTTTCAAAGCTAATGGCGGTACAAATAAATTATATAAATAACCATACCCATTAACCTATATATTAAACTTATTTGAAAATGCAATATATAAAGAATAGGCAGAGCCTTTATATTACCAAATACATTTTTAGGCCAAGAGAAAAGTACAAAGTTACATAGTTTTTCTATTAACATATTTAAACTTACATTAAATCCATTTTCTTCCTCATGATCATCGAGTCGTGCTTTATCGTCCTGTAAATATCCCCAAATAGATTGAACAACACAATCGCTTGATTCTACATTGCTGTTATCATCTTTTAAAGGCGCATAACATATATTATTTAAAGATGTTCCGTTTGCATTGATATTTAGAATACGATTTTGAAGTTCATAAACTTCGGCTAGAAATTCTTTTTTAAAAACTGGCCCAAATGTTATTATACCGTTTGATGTTTTATGAGTTATGTTAGGCAAGTCCACTGCTTTTATTATAACCTAATATTAACATAAATTTAAATTAAATAAATATTAATATTATTAGTATAGTTTTTTTTAATTAATTTTGAAGTACATACTTGCTCAATTCTGAAAAAAGGTTCAAATTTAGAATCAAAAAATTCTCTTTCCATTCTAGATTTGGAACTAGGTGAAGCCCAAAGTTCCACTGGATCTGTAGTTATCTTTACAAGCCGTATACCAAGTCCCATGACAGAGACAGCAATTACCCCTCCAAGCAATGTAAGCCATGGGTAAGTCGCAAAGAACGTGCCCCATCTAGTAAATATATTTTCTAAAAAGAATTCTGTGCGCGCACCAAGTTTTTCAAAATATCTTGGCTCTTGTTTATACATCGAGTCGTCAGTTGCTCCTTCATTTTCAATTTGAAATTCTTCATCTGAAAGGTATATCATTTATAGTAATCTTGATTAGATCAATTAATCATTTTCAAACCATTTATTGAATCCTTTGTAAACAAAAATGATCCCATTAGAAAAATAAGAGCTCCAACAACAAATACTACTGACATTATAACAGTAAATGCATCAAATCCCAAAATCTTAAATTGGTTAGGAAGAATTGGGTCATCTGGAGCCTTAGGGCATGACATCTCACAGTCTGTGCATGAACACGCTGGAAGTTCATTCTTGAATAAAAACAATAATTTAAATAATTAAATCAATATCAATATTTACAGCAAAACAGATATAAAGAAACTTATTAAGAATTATAACACAGAACCAATTTTAAACACCAACTGGAACAATTACAATTTGTACAAAACCATAAACCTGAACAAGTAAGAAATCTGTAGTAGAGCGTACCCGACTACGAGAGGCCCTTTGCCCACATATACAGCCATACACACACATATTCATACATACATACAGTTCTGCATGTACTTAGACAATACGCGCGCCTTTTAGACCCCCACGCTCCATAGCGCGGTACTTAATGTTGTATAACTTCCGTGTTTCTTGTTTAATCTTAACGAAGTTCACAACGTAGATTAGGAATGGTCTAATTAATATGAGTTAGAAAAAGAAATTAGATCGGTTAAAAATCGTGCCTTATAATCGATTTTGTCGAATTGGTCAGGGGAGGAAATTTTAAAATCAAAAACAAACTTGCATAACATACGAACATAACGAATCTAGATTCCAAATTTCGTTGCTCTAGCTCTTATTTTGCGCCTATTACTAAACCTCACCGGGCACCATAACACCACATTTAATGATGTATAACTTCCGAGTTTTGCGATCAATCTTACCCAGATTTACAACATAGATCATGAATGGTCCAATTATGTGTGCCAAAAAGAAATTTTTTTCGAATTGCGGGGGTCAGGGGAGGAAATTTAAAAATCAAAAACAAACTCATATAACCTGCGAACATATCGAATCTTAGTTTAAAATTTGGTTACTCTAGGTCTTATAGCCTCTGAGAAACAGGCGTTCATACAGACAAACAGACAGACGGACATGGCTAAATCAACTAATCTTGTCGTCCTGATTCAGAATATATATACTCTATGGGGTCTCCGATGATTATTTCTACCTGTTACATACCTTTCGATTTTGCACATTTCCAATATCTCCGCTTTGCTTCTTTTTTAAAAAAGGCAAAGGGGCTAAAAACGAGCCATTAAGAAATAAAAGTCTAAGGCATGAACATCGAATCAAAAGACTACCATCTACTGCTTATCCATTCTGCGGCGCAAGCACTTTCACAGTCCATCACCTGTTAATCAATCGCAACTCTGCTTAAAATATAGGCATACTCCTTTATATGCCTCCCCGTGTCCAACTCCTAGCCAAAACCAACCCGAATAACATATAAAAATTTATGAAATTAATAAATAAATTAAAAATAACCCATTAACACAACAAAAAACAAATTACATTCAGAACAACAACACAACAATCATAACAATCACAGCCTGAATCCGTTAGTTGCTTCACATTTAATGTAATAAACATTTACTAAATACATTATTGTAAATAAATAAATTGGTAAAAATAAAAAATACTATAACTATCTATAAAGAAAACTTTGTCACATGTTATTCATTATGAATATAAAAATAGTTAGTAATCTCGATCTGGGTAACAGACGACAATTTGAACAAGGATAATTTAAGGAATATGACTTACATTAACTGATTCAGAACAAGGAATAGTTCTTGGGTTAAGTGGTGTATATCCATTAGCTGTTGTATTTGTTTGGTGTTGAATATAGGTTATTTGAAAAGGAACATATGGATTTTCTTTATCTCCCATATAAGTAAACCATTTTGTAGGACTGCAGCGTGATGCTTGATAAACGCCACACATTAAGTCAAATGCCAATTGACCGGTTTGTGGCACTGACACCTGCAAACAAATAGATAATAAATTCTACTTAAAATATAATTTAAATGTATTCTACTAACCCGAGAGCATGAGCTATAAGTGTTGTTGATATATTCTGAAGTTATGTGCAAATTTAAAGAAGTTACATAAGAATCACCTGAAAGTAAAATCAAACAGGTTAAAACTTAATTTTAACATAAAAAATGTATACTAAATATAACATATTATCTTATACTTAATTCCAATCCTAGTCAAAATCAACCCAAATTACATTTAAAACAAGAAAGAAATCTGTAGTCGAGTGTACCCGACTACGAGACCCCCTTCACCAACATATACAGCCATACGCACACATACTCACACATACACACAGTTCTGCACGTATTTAAACCCTTTTAGCCTCCGCGCACTATTGCGCATTACTTAATGTTCTGTAACTTCCGTGTTTATTGTTAAATCTTAACGAAATTCAAAACGTAGACCAATATTGCTTTACATAATATATGTGCTAAAAAGAAATTTGAATAGGTGATAATTGTGTCTTATAATCGATTTTTACAAATTGCGGGGGTCAGGGAAGGAAATTCGAAAATATAAAAAAAACTTGTATAGCGTACGAACATAACGAATCTAGATTCCAAATTTCGTTGCTCTAGCTCTTATTTTGCGCGCACTACTAAGCCCCCCGGTAACCATATCAATACTTTTAATGATGTATAACTTCCGAGTTTTGATCAATCTTACCCAGATTTAGAACATAGATCAAGAATGCTCTAATTATAATGTGTGCCAAAAAGAAACTCAATCGGTTGAAAATTTAAATGAAAATCTAAAACAAATTCAAAAATCTATAGCGTACGAAAAAAACAAATCTAAGTTTAAAATTTGGTTGCTCTAGCTCTTATAGTCTCTGAGAAATAGGCGTTCATACAGACGGACAGACGAACAGACGGACATGGCTAAATCAACTCGTCTTGTCGTCCTGATCAAGAATATATATACTTTATTGGGTCTCCGATGATTATTTCTATGTGTTACATACTTTTCGATTTTGCACATTTCCAATAGCTCCGCTTTGCTTCTTTTTTACAAAAAGGCAAAGGGGCTAAAAATTTTATAAAATCAATCAATCAATATAAAAATCAATCAATAACAAACAAACACAGTATTAAGGTAATCGTTACTCTGGCACACAGTTATTGCAAAGGAAATTATATTTAAGATACAGTATATATTTAATAAATATTAATAATTATATAAAACTAGTAAGAAATCTGTTGTCGAGTGTAACCGACTACGAAAACCCCTTTGCCGACATAGCCGTCCTGATCAAGAATACATATACTTTATGAGATGATTATTTCTACCTTTTACATACTTTTAGATTTTGCACATTTTTGAAATGGAAATGTGCAAAATCCAAAAGTTATCATCGTAGACATTTTTGGCACACATAACAATTAGACTATTATTAATCTACGTTGTGAATCACACTAAGAGTGAACAAAAATCACGGAAGTTAAATAACATTAAGATCACGTTATGGAGCGCGGGGTGGCTAAAGCGCGCGCGAAATGGATTAAAGTGCGTCTAGAACTGTGTATGTGTGCCCATGTGTGTGCGTCTGTGTATTTAGGCAGAGGGGTTCTCGTAGTCGGGTGCATCCGACTGCAGATTTCTTACCTGTTCTTTTTTTCAAAAGGCAAAGGAGCTAAAAAAAATAATCATAGATTATTGCAAACATTTTTGAAAACATTAAAATTGGTCTTGGAACTGTTTCGTTCATTTAAAAAATAGAGATTTTTAACGCATAAAAACTTATTATTAGTTAATGACTGCCGACAAAAATATTTAATTTGTAAGTCATTTAAGCATAGATATAAAAATATGTCATATTTGAGCAATTGAACTTAAATTGTTTGGTTAAGGTTAACGTTAAGGTTAAGGTTATATATACACACATAAATTCAACTGGCAATAAATTTAATACAAAATTAAAATATAAGTATATATTTAATTATAATATAAAAAATTTTAAAATACCATACCTTTATGATTTTTTTGTGTCTCAACAGCTTCAGCAAATTTTGATTGCTCAGGAGAACAAGTAAAGTCACAAATATGTCGAACTAAATTTGCCATACACGAAGGACATCGTTCTAGGATAGCAGCAGCTATCTTAAGGTTTTTATTTAAAATGTCCACCTTATTAATACAATATTTATTAATTAGTTTTATTGTTTCACTACAATTGTTAATTAATATATTACCTGTGCAGTATCACAGCAAAACTTCTTTTGATCGTTTTCCAGTAAAAATCCACATCTTTCCTTTAACAAATTTATTCCGCCTTGAGGCATTGTTATTGCTGTGCCATTATAGGAACAATATTGATTGTGATTACTACTATCGGTATTACAAACTCCATACCATACACAATCCTGAAGATTACAAAAATTTAGTAATTTGATTTTTTGTTTGTGGTCGCATAAGCTCAAACCAGAATTCTAAGTTTAAACCGTTTGTTTTTAACATTTAATTTTATATTAAAACTCACCTGTTTTGAAAAACCAAATAGCGAAAACAATAAACATATTGAAATAAGATTAACTCTAGTTTTTGTACATTGCAGTACAAACATTATGAAATCGATGAGAGCGTCTTAAACATATCTACAAATAAATTTTTTTTATTAAAATTAGGTATAGTAATTTGTTTTTTCATAGTAAGTATTAATGAGCTGGTACACCTAACACACATTAGTTGGTTATCAAGAACTTAATTTATAAGTAATATAAAAATGAACAGTAAATCTTGTGGAATAGTTTTCTCATAGTAATAAAAAAAAATACGTACGAAATCTGTAGGCAAGTGTACCTGACATTTCTACACTAACATTAAGCCATTTCGGACGCTGTTGAGCCCCCCGCGCTTCATAATGCGATACTTATTGTATAACTTCCGTGTTTTTGTTCAATTTTAACCAAATTCAGAACGTAGATCAAGAAATGTCTACTTATTATAAAAATTGTGCTTATTATTCATATTGCGGGGGTCAGGGGAGGAAATTCAAAAATGTAAAACAAAATCGTATAGCGTACGAAAATAACAAATCTAGGTTTAAAGTTTGGTAGCTCTAGCTCTTATAGTCTCTGAGAAACAGGCGTTCATACAGACGGACATGGCTAGATCGACTTGTCTTGCCGTTGTGATCAAGAATTTATATACTTTATGAGGTCCCCGATGATTATTTCTATATGTTACATACTTTACTATTTTATACAAATCCATTAGTTCCCTTTTGGCCCTTTTCAAAGACAAAGTGACCAAAAACAATGGATTTGCCTAAGCGTCAAACTTATTAATGCCAGAGTTCTGGTTAAAATTGTTGGTTAAAAAGTTAAGAATATGATTTTTGTTAGTTTCCAAGGGGAATTCTGCGCTGATGACACTGTAAAGTTTGTTATAGTCAGCGCAGAGTACCCTGAAAGGTTCGTGCAGTGCGTAATTAGTATTACACATGTTAAGGGATAATGGGTAATAGTTACGCGAAAATCTAAAGGGAACACGAATGTTAAGCAACATGGGCATTAAAATTTAACTTATGGTCAAGTAAAATTCCTAAGTCCATGACACTCTCTAATCTGTCAAGTGTATACTGATCGACAGAGTAATTAAATATAAGAGGTGATTCTCTATAAAATGACATAGATTTACATTTAGAGCAATTAAGATGTAATAAATTACATTTACACCAGACATAAAATAGGTCTAGTTCCGAATGCAATAAATGAGAAACTATTATGTCATTATAAGTAACGTATAACTTCACATCATCGGCATACATTAGTATGTTACAATTGGAGAAAACTTGAGGAAGATCATTTATAAAAAGATTAAAAAGTAACGGACCTAGATGACTGCTCTGGGGGACAACAGATGAAACATATACGGACTTAGATAATGATGATTTAAACATTACGCGTTGTATTCGCGATCTAAGGTAATCGTCGATCCAGTTAAGAACGTCTTGAGGAAATCCAATCAAAGAGAGAGTGATTTATGGAGTCAAAAGCCTTACTGAAATCCGTGTAAATAACATCAGTCTGCATATTATTCCGAAATCCTTTAATAACAGAGGAACTAAATTCAAGTAAGTTAGTGGTTGTAGATCGAGATTTCACAAAATCATATTGGCTAGGTGAAATAATCGAGCTACAAAAGTGCTGTAGCTGAGACGTTATCAATTTCTCAAGCACTTTAGGAATAGCAGACAACTTGGAAATACCCCTATAGTTCTTAATATCAGACATTGAACCATTCTTAAGGAGAGGAATTATATATGATTCCTTCCAAATGGTTGGGAATGAACTGGAACTAACAGACAACTCAAATAATTTAAATAAAGGCTTACATAGAGAACTAGCAAAGTCTTTGAGAACATAAGCAGGAACTCAATCGGGCTCGCGGGAATAAATGGGTTTAATTATATTAAGTTCGCTATATAGCGAAATTTCGAGGATAACGGGATTAAAAATGCAGCTTGAAGTATTTAGCCTATACGGATAGTAACTATCACAAGTAGAACTAGAAGATGAATACGTACATTGAAAATCTGGAAATAAATCGGCTGCCGCCTGAGCAGAATTTGCTGTCATTCCTTCATAACTAACAGCATTAGGTAAAGTAGATGCCTTACGCTTATTGTTAACAAAGTTAAAAAATTGTTTAGGATTTTGCCGAAATTGTAATCGGCAGCGCCCTAGATAATTATTATAACAAAGCGTATTGCATGAGATAAAGTTTGTTCTGGCAATAACATACCGAGATAAATCGGTAAGTGTTCTTGTAGACTTAAATCGTTTATAATATCTGGATTTAGTATTTTTAAGCATAGCTAATTCCTTGGAGAACCATGGAGGTCTATTCGTCCTCTAATAGAGCAACTATTAAAAAGTTTATCCAAAATATAAAAGATTGAAGTCGCTTTATTAATGTCAGAACAAACGTATAAAGGAGCCCAGTTAGTTTTAGAAATAAGTAGATTAGGTTTGAAAAAGTTGCATTTTTTAGAACACCTAGATTTAACACCAGGGTTAAATGATGATGATTCTACTAAACTAGGCAACTCAAGAAGTATTTTTAAAGTTGGATGGTAGCGATCTTCAGGAACAACAAGAGTACAAGTTTGCTATATTGTAACATTAGATGAATCCGTTGCAAAAATAAGGTCAAGTAAGCGCCCATTACAATTACGGACAGCATTAACCTGACAGACTGACAATTCTAATAAAGATTCAATAAATTCATTGACAGTTACTGGTGACACAACATTAGTGGTAGTAGGAGACTGTGACCAGTCAACATTTGGCAGATTAAAATCACCAAAAACAAGCAAGTAATCATTGTTAGAAAGCTCGGACGAGATAGAACGGATAACGGACAAATTTTTTAAATAAATTGCAGAATCCGAATTAGGAGGAATGTAGGAACAAGTTACAAATAGGTTGATATTATTAATATTGATTTTTACAGCAGTAAATTCAATATTAGAAGAACTGTCAATGACTATTGGCTGAGATGGAAGACTAGATTTTACCTTTTAATATTATTAACATAAATCTAATAGGCAAATTGAAACTAGCAGTGGCTCAGTATATTGAGTCTATTAAAATATATCCCATTTCAGACAGTTCAAAGCAATGTTTTGACATGCATATGTTAATAACCTTTAAACGGCGGTAAGATTATATGTGCATTTATATGTATGTTAATGCCTAGTATTATAGATGTACATACATACACGTATGAATAAGTAATGAGTTACAGATGGGTTTTTAATGCGTCACTTTCGTACGTAGTTAAATAGGTACACAATGTTATAAACAAAGTTAGTCATAGATATATGAATACATATATGTATATACATTTCTATATTATATAGATGAATGTATGTGTCATTAAACAATTGAACATATATAGAAATACGCAAATATGATTGTACCTATTTACTACAATATTATACAGTACTTACGAATTTTAAGACAATTTGATTATGACTGTACGAACAAATTTTATATTATATACCGATTGACATTGAGTTAACGCAGTTCAATCTGTTGGTAAATTTACTTAAGCAACTCCTCTGCTAGAGATGAACGATGTATGATAAGCTGCAGTATTACCAAGTACTTTCTGTAACGAATCTATAATTGTTCCTAGGGAAGTTTTCGATAGTCTTTGGGTATTGCCTTAAAAATGTTTAAATATATATTTTTAATTTGGTATATACATATAAGTGCAATAACATATAATTGTTATTAATGCAGTTATAATTTTAAAAAATTTAATTTTATTTATAAATATAATTTCATTAATTTTATCAAACTCTCAAATAAACATTAAAAATAATTTATTTCGTGTAGTAGGCTTTCCATAAGAATGCAATTGTAATTGATTAAATACTATGTCGAAATTATTGTATTATTTTTACTTTGTACTACCAAGCATAGTTTGGATACCACATATTTTCTGTTTTTGTTATACAAATATTACATTTTTATAAGGCTTGTAAGATAGATACACTTTGATTTTAAATTTATGAAAGGGAGAACCAATTATATAGAATTAACGATTTTATATTAGCTACCAAGAGTTTGTTTATATATAAAATATTTGCAAAAAAATAACTGTATGGAAATTCTTCAAGAAGCACAATAATAATGAAAAAAGTAAGGCTTCTTTCCGAATTTTTTAAAAGCCACACAAACGCTTTAAGAAATTTGAAATGTGAAAGTCCTGGGGTCTGTAAAAAAACGTATTTAAAACGGGGTTATAAAAGTGACAAAAAAATGAAGTCACAAAAAACAAAGCTTTAAGTTAATTAAAATTACAAATATAGCAGCACAATCATTATTTTATAATCATAAGCCTAATAAGTTTTAAAGCAATTTCCTATTAAATTAATAGTTAATAGTATTAATACAGGTTTCCAGACATTCACAAAAAGCCGAGAAGCGAATCTTATAATGATTGTAAGCGTCGAGATTACGATTATAGTCTGTATCATCAAATATGCGAGAAGCTTCACAAATTACCTATTCTATTTCATCAGTAATTATCATATATGATAGAGGGCAGGAAAAAATTCCAATATTTACCAAAAGGATAAGCTGTTGCAATTGTTTATATGGAATTCCAAGTTCCATTGTAGAGTATACCATAGAATAACACCTATCAGTAGTATTAAGTCTGTATTTATTTAAACATATACAGCGGTAACACAACAGCGTGAAGTTTCCAGGAACTAAGAGCGAAATATTGTATGTACTTACATATATATATACGTGATACGGAGTGCCGCCTATGTGTCAGAGTGTCAGACTTATTCACCTATGCAAAGCCCAGCACGTTTAATACGAAGCTAAATTCAAGCATCTAATTCCCTCCACGCGGCAGCCCTGGTAACATCTGCTTGGTCAGCCCATTTCAAAGCTGACTACGATGAAGAGGCGTACCTTATAAAAAGGATTTGAAAATACAGTATTTTATTCCGGCTAGGGTTGGAATAGGGTAGCTACACTTTCTTGCTAAGATGGCAGTGCTCCTGCCAGTAGGAATAAAATGCAACGTACATAATAACCAAAATGGAAAGTAAGACTAGGATCGAAGTTACTAAGCAGGCGGAAACCCAGTTTATTTCTCTCAAAAGAATTTCATTGATCTAATACCGTATCGTATAAATAAACCTAAGCACTTATCATTGAAGAGAGTCTGAATAACCTTAAAATTAAAAGCGTTTTCTTTACCCAACACGTTAGAATGCAATACAAATACTCCTTATCACTAAAGACTCTTCATAATTTATCGATGTGGATCTAACCACGACGTGGCAGACGGAAAATTTGCACACCATCATAAACAAGTAAGAAATCTGTAGTCGAGTGTACATAACTACGATAGCCCCTTTGCCAACATACACAGCCGGGGAGCTAAAAGGCGCTCGCAATGGCTAAGTATGTGTACAGCTGTGTGTATGTTTTTTTTTTTTTTTTTTTTTTTTGTATAGGGGGGAAAGCATTTAAAGCCGAATAGTGTGGGACTTGCACCCACTAAAACCTGACCCTACTCTCCGCTTTCCCTCTCACGGAACTAAGCCGCTAGGTATTACTACGCGAGGGGGAGATGGCATGAAGGCCTCTTCTAGATACTCATCTAGAGTTTGAATTCTACAGTGAATTCTGGTTGCGCTGTCTTTCAGCGCGACGCTAGGATTTAAGGACTGCTGCACAAGTGTGGCTAACTTTTAACCAATTGTTTTGCGAACTGAGCAGGATGTCTAGCAAGTCAGTGACTATAAATGGCCTCCCAATGCTTAGGCTCAGTTCTTCCCGTTCAGCAGTAAAACGCGGACAGACAAAAAAGACATGTTCTGCGTCTTCCGTGGTCCGCGCACAGTGTGTGCAAAACGGATCCGTCTCGTGCTTAAACCTATATAAATAGGATTTAAAACACCCGTGGCCAGTCAACAGTTGCGTCATATAAAAGTCGGTTTGACCGAACTTTCTGTCAACCCACCTACGTACGTCTGGGATGATCCTCCTGGTCCAGCTACCGCTTCCATTTTGTTGCCACCGCTCTTGCCATTGGAGCATAGTCCGTCGTCGTCTTGCTTCGTCACGGTTTGTGGACTCGGTGGCAAGCAGATCTAGTTGTATCATGCCCGCCAAGACCAGGGCTGCATCCTCCGATACTGTGCGGAAGGCACTAATGGTTCTTAGTGCACAGCAGCGGTATGAGCCCCTACAGGCCTGTCCATAGGATTTGATGGACATTGCCGGCGCCCATATCCTTGCACCGTAAAGTATCATCGACTTAACCACACTATTAAGGAGCAGTCTACTTTTGTGGCGGGGACCTCCGCAGTTCGCCATTATGCTGGATAGCGCAGTCGTCGCTCTGGCCGCTTTCTCAGCAACGTACTCGAGGTGGGGTTTGTACGTTAACCTGTGATCCAATTTCACTCCAAGGTATAGGATGGACGGCTTGGAGGAAATGTGACACCCTGCTACCATGATAGTCGCAGCTTCCACCTGCTTCCTGCTGCTTATTAGCACCGTCTCAGTTTTGTGTGCTGCCAGAGATAGCGAGTTGCTCTCGAGCCAAGCCACTATTTGTCGGATGCATGCGTTGGTGTTTGATTCCACGTCACTTATTTCTTTCGCCACTGTCACAATGGCAATGTCGTCCGCGAAGCCTACGATACGGGTCCCTTGGGGTGTCTCGAGGCGGAGTACTGCGTCGTACATAACATTCCAAAGAGTCGGTCCCAGTACCGATCCTTGTGGCACACCTCCTTGGACTGGATGCTGCTCTATTCCATCCGAGGTGTCGTAGAGCAACACTCTACTGGAGAAGTAACTGCACACCAGGTTTGTTAAGTATTCTGGTATGTCTAGACGTTGTAGGGCGTTGACAATGACGTCCCACCTGGCCGAGTTGAACGCATTGCGAACGTCTAGTGTTGTCACCAGGCAGTACTCCTTTTGCCCTCCTCTCCATCTCGTACCTTCGATTGCATTGGCTGCGATTGAAACGACTGCATGTAGTGCGTCAATCGTGCTCCTGCCTTTTTGGAACCCAAATTGCCAATTTGAGATTCATTCCCGGTCTTCAGCTGTGTGTATGTGTAAGTATGTGTGTGTATGGTATGGCGAACAAAATAGTAATGAGGGTGCATTAAGCATAGACCCGTGGCTAATCAACCCAATGTAATTTACCACGATAGTTAAAGCACTACTTCTAAAACAACAACCCGCTCAAAATAACCTAAGTAAAGGAAAAGTACACGAATGCGAGGAAAAATCTGAAGTAGCCATGTGAATAAAGAGTGGAAAAGCACCTGCAGTCTCTTTTCTTCCGATTTGCACCACAGCCGAAATCTTTAAATGATTCAAAATCTAACTCCTGATGATTGATATGACCGACTCAAGATTTAAGGACTCGCCTAAGAAGTAAAAACCGTCATAAGTTATATTTTCCTTTGTTATGTTCACCGGCTGTGTCGATTAAAGTATTTCACTGGTAAGCAGGATGTGGTGCACAAACAAGCGCATGCTTACTACAAATCAACCTATTTTGGCTTCTTCGGTAAACTCATTAGTTGCCTCTTATGACAAAACGAGTTTGCTGAGATGGTAACCTCGGCCCGCCCTCATACGGGCCGGCGGCACTTATACCGTGCTGTTGATTCGATGGGCTAATTCATCAGCCCACACCCGTTGATTGGCACCGTATTTAGGTATCCCGGCTATTTATCAAGGCGTTCACTAGTCTAGAGGCGTACCAGATTGTATCTCCAGTCGACCTCTTTCCGAGAACAAAAAGAATTGCCTCAGTTGGTAATTCAAGTTTTTGCGTTGGCACTGGATTCATTTCGCCGTTCAGGATCAGTTTATGCATCCACCGGCTATTGCTCGACATCTTCTATCTCGCTTGCTACTCTACTAGTAGTAGCCCATATCCCTGTATTTTGTCTCTTCCGTGGCTTAAAGCCTGAAGTAACCAAATGTGTAGATCAATGTTGGGCATTACTCTAGCCAGAACAGCTGCAGTTTTGACCGCCTTCATACTTGCGGAAGCTGATCCTGTGGTCTAGCATCACTCCTAGGTATTTTGTTACAGGTACTGAGCCAATGTGCGCACCCCTAACCACTACTTACAATAAGCCCACCTGCTTTCTGCTGTTTAATAGAACCACTTATCTCTTCTGAGCCACCACCATCAGCCCCGATCCATTTAGGCAGGTGGTAACTGACCTGACTGCTGTGTTGCACTTTGCTAGCAATTCAGATATTGTTTTTCTATATCTACTATAAAAGAAATTCAATTGGTTTAAAATTGTCGAATAATCGTTTTATTTTTCGAATTGCTTTGAACAGGGGAGGTAATTCAAAAATCTAAAACAAACTCGTATAGCGTACGAAAATAACGAATGTTGGCTTAAAATTTGGTTGCTCTAGCTTTTATAGTCTCTGATAAACAGGCGTTCATACGGTCGGACGGACGGACAGACAGACGGACAAGGCTAGATCGACTCGTCTTGTCGTCCTGATCAAAAATATATATACTTTATTGGGTCTCCGATGACTATCTTTACCTGTTATATACTTTTGGATTTAGCACATTTCCATTAGTTCTGCTTTGCGTTTTTTTATGTCAAAGTGGCTAAAAAGATGAACGATAGAGTAAGTCTAATCCTTTCGGCGTTCGAGACGCAAGAGACGTAGAAAACGGGGCGTACAGCTACAAGCTTCGTATGCAGAGCTGTACTGATTCATATTTTCCAACGACGTAGATCAGAGCTACCCAACGGGCGGATGTGCCTGCCCGACCTACAGGAATGCTTCAACCATTGCACGGCTGCGTTGCGTCTGCTGGACTACACTACGGTTAAGCACAAGGTAGATGTCGTGCCTAATCTTTCGAGTGCACCAAACTCGGAGATAGTACTGTCCCCTACTCAACGTACTATGTCGAAGTAAGCGCTTTTCATCTTTACAATTGCTACGTCCTGCTGAGCGACAGTCTGGACCAGTACGATGAGATATTGGAACTTCTCGTGGAACACGCAAAAGAATATCATCGTAGCTAAATGAGTGTAGTCAATATATCCTCCTATCTCAAAAACGAACGTTCCGTTTTTATATCAATGTCATTAAAACCCATTAACGTATTTAGGAATGTTTCAGAAGACCCGGCTTAGGCACTAGCGGACATTCCCCTAATAGACACACACAGCTTGAATCTCTCGCAACGTAAAGTGACTGATTGCTTTCAGCTTGGTGATTGCCAGTATGATCCTTGTGCTTACTTTCTTCAAGTCGACGCACTACCTCCACGTGATTCCTCCTGGATAGCCACCCAATACCCATTGGGTGGCGAGCTAAAGCACGCGGCGAGTTCCCTGAGCCTCTAAATTAGGTTTTGGCGTAGGACTTGAGATCCACCCATAGAAAACTTCAAGCTCAATGAAAGATGCTAAAACTACCTCGGATCGGATCCCAAACAACGTTGACGACCACCGCAAACGAAACAAGGACGTCGATTTGAGAGTATGCACCTGGAATTTACGCACGTTGTACAGGGCCGGTGCTGCTCAACAACTAGCAGATACCCTCTCAAAATGAAAGGCTGACATTACCGCTATCCAGGAGATGCAATAGAAAGGACAGGGATGCATGAAGAGGAACAACTGTGACATTCACTACAGCTGCCATCCTGTTAGACATGAATTTGGCTGCGTATTTGTTGTAGGAGCCAGACTCCGACATCGAATATCTTACTTTGTGTGAACAAATGAGAGATTAGCAACGATCCGGATTACAGCCAAAATCTTTAATATCAGTTTGATCTGCGCACATGCCCCAACGGAAGACAAAGACGAGTGTACGAAGGACGCCTCCTATGCGGAGCCGTGTATACTGCCGTCGTGCAACTAATGACATTTAAAACCAACTTAGAGACTTTAATGCCAAGATTGGACGAGAAGGTGTCTTTGGTGCAACCGTCGGGCAGCAAAGCCTTCATGAGACCACCTCGGGCAATGATCTAAGGTTAATAAGCTTTGCAGCGGCGCATAATATGGTAGTGCGTAGTACAGGATTTCGCCACCTTGATATACACAAGGCATCCTAGCTGTCCCCTGATCGACTGACTCGTTATCAGATCGATCATGCTGTGATCGATGCAAGGCATGCGTCTAACATACTTGATGTGCGAACTTGTCGGTGTCCTAATATAGACTCAGACCATTACCTTGTTGCAGCCAAGGTTCGCGCACGGCTTAGTGTAGCGAAAGCTGGACATCGGAAAGCTGCAATCACAACGAACGAAGGATGAATTCTCCACACGACTCTCTGACCTACTTGGGCAAACAATCTCGAGGCCTGAAAATGCGAGTGATATGTGGGCGCACATATCGCACTCTCTACGAGCTTCGGCGAAGAAAGTACTTGGACTCCAACGCCCCCCTACAAGGAATTCATGGTACGACCAACAGTGCCGGGAAGCATCTAGAGTGAAGGACGCGTCGTATAGGCGAACACTTCAATCTGTAGCTACCCGGACAGTAGTAGAGACGTACAGGGCCAAGAAGGGAGGAGAAGCACATTTTTAAACGCAAGAAAATAGATTTAGAAAGACTAAAGCGTGAGAGAATGGAGTATAGTAGAAACAGAAATGATGCCCGAGACTTTTACCAGAGGGTGAAGCGATTTACCCAAGGATATAAAAGAGGACGGCTGATCTGCAGAGATGATGACGGAATCCTGGTCACAGATGCAACGGTCACGCTAAGGTTATGGAGGGATCACTTCTCAAGTCTTTTAGAGGGCGATGTCTTGGATGTTGACGCAGAAGAAAGTGATCCACTAACCCCAATCAATGACGAAGTTGAGATATCACCCCCTAGCCATAATGAAGTCGAGGCCGCAATACAGCGGCTCAAGAACAATAAAGCAGCAGGTGCTGATGGCTTGTCAGCTGAATTGTTCAAGGCTTGGTAAGGTGTATGCACCTGTGCAATGTATGGCTTATCTATGTCCTGTCCTGAAGAAGGGTGATGCCACGCTACGGGCAAATTACCGTGGCATCAGCTTACTGCCAGTGGCATATAACGTTCTGACGAGCGTACTGTGTGAAAGACTGAAGTCATATGCTGAAGCACTGATTGAACTTTATCAGTGTGGTTTCAGACCAGGCAGGTTGGACCTTGTCAGTATGGTTTCAGACCAGGCAGGTCCACTGTTGACCAGCTATTCACACTGCACCAGATCCTGGAGAAGTCGCATGAGAGGCAGATCGACACTTATCACCTTTTTGTCGACTACAAGGCCGCTTTTGATAGCCCACGGTGGGATCGCTTGTATGCTGCCATGTCTGAGCTTGGTATTCCTGCGAAGCTAATACGGCTTTGCAGAATGACATTGAGCAACACTAAGAGCTCTGTCAAGGTAGGAAGTGACCATTCCGAAACCTTTAATACCAAGTGTGGTCTCTGACAAGGCCGTACCAAGCGAGATGTGACGGGAACCTTTGGCGCTATCAAAAAGGAATCGTCTAAACTAGGGCTCCATGTTAATAAGGAAAAACTAAGTTTATGGCATGCTCCAGCAGAGAATCGCGACGCGTTGACTCTCGACTGGCAGCAGGTAGCTATAGCTTTGAGGCCATAGGTGAATTTACTTAATTCGGCTCCACCATGACGGGTGACAATAATGTTAGCCTAGAAATCAAACGGACGATTACACCTGCCAACAGGTGCTACTACGTAGGCAGTTCAACAGCAGAGCCCTCTCACGTCGGACAAAAATAACACTCTACAAGACGCTCATCCTTCCAGTGCTTCTGTATACAGCAGAAGCCTGGACAGTTGCACAAATGGATGCAGCTGCTCTTGGACTGTTTGAGAGAAAAATCCTGCGTAAGATATATGGCCCTACAACCGTTAACGGTACATATCGCATCAGATGGAATGACGAGCATTATGAGACTTCGGTGGCTAGGTCATGTCGCCCGTATGGAAGAACAAGCTCCAGCTCGTAGGGTGTTTGATGCGGTAGTTGGTGGACAACGTAGGAGAGGAAGACCCCGGCTACGGTGGCGTGACTAAGTTACGGAAACCCTGGCGACGCTAGGTATCGCCAACTGGAGGATAGGAACGCGTGGAGGGAACTTGTGCATCAGGCTGTACCCCCGTGGGGGTGTTAAGCCCAAATAATAATAATACAAGATTGAGCAACCAAATTTGTACGCTATATGAGTTTATTTTAGATTTTCGAATTTCCTGCCCTGACTCCTGCAGCTCAAACATGCAGCTTATAGTGTTTGGAACAGTGTGCATGTGTTATATGTATGTGTACGTCTGTTTTTTTCCGTATTGCACTCCGACCGGAATATTTAAAAGATTTAAAATCTAACTCCTGATGATGAATATGAGCGACTTAAGACTTAAGGTCTCGCCTAAAAACTAAAAACCGTCATATGGTCTTATTTTCCTTTGTTATGCTCATAGGCTATGTCGATTAAGTTAAGCAGGATGTGATGCACAAACAAGCGCATGCTTACTACAAATCTACCAGATTCTATCTGCAGTCGACTTCTTTCCGACAACACATCCGGTGTTTGGTAAAAAATTGCGTCAGGTGGTAATCCAGCTTTTTGTGTTTGCACTGGATCCATTTCGCCGTTCAGGATCAGTTTATGCATCCACCGACACCTTCTATCTCGCTTGCCACTCTAGTAGAAGTGGCTCATATCTCTGTTTTTTGTCTCTTCCGTGGCTTAATGTTTAAAGTACCCAAATGTCTAGATGAATGTTGGGAATTACTCTAGACAGAACTGCTGCAGTTTTGACCGCCTTCATGCTTGCAGACGTTGATCCTGTGGTCTAGCATCGATCCTAGGTATTTTATTTCAGGTACTGAACCAATGTGCGCACCCTAACCACTACTATCAGTCCCGATCCATTTAGCAAGGTGGTAACTGACCTGACTGCTGCGTTGCACTTTGCTTGCAATTTAGATATTGTTTTTCCCATTGTACATATGTTTAAATAAGAGGATTGAGAGAGAGAGAAGCTAAGGTAAAGTGTCTGACTGCCTTCAACTTGGTTATTTCCGGGATGATCTCTGTGCTTTTAGTACCTTTGCCTTAATAAAGAGCAAAGCGGAACTAATATATTTGTGCAAAATTTAAAAGTTTGTAACATATAGAAATAATCATCGGAGACCCCTTAAACTTTATATATTCTGAATCAGGACGACAAGACTAGCCCTGAACGCCTGTTTCGCAGAGACTATAAGAGCTAGAGCAACCAATTTTAAAATATAGATTTGATTGGTTTATAAGCTATGCGAGCTGTTTTATATTTCTGAATTTGATCCTCTAACCATCGTAATGCGAAAAATCGTTTTTTAAGCACAATTTTCAACTGATAAGATTTCTTTTTGGCACGCATAATAATTACATCATTCTTGATCTACGTTGTGAATTTCAATTTAAGATTGGACAAAAAAGTCGGAAGTTATACATCATTAAAAGTGGTGTTATGGATCGGGAGAGGGTAAGTGAAGTGGTGTGCGAAAAATAAGAACTAGAGCAATCAAACTTGGAATCTAGATTCCTTATGTACGTAAGCTATACGTGTTTGTTTTTGATTTTTGAATTTTCTCCTCTGACCCTCGCAATATGAAAAAATAGATTTTTTAGCACAATTTTCAACCGATTGGATTTTTTTTTGGCACACATAATAATTAGAACATTTTAGATCTACGTTGATCTCGTTAAGATTAAACAGTAAACACGGAAGTTATACAACATTAAGTATCGTGTAATAGAGCACGGGGGGCTAAAAGGTGCGCGAAATAATTTTAAGTGCGTGTAGAGCTGTGTGTATGTGTGCGTACGTGTGTGTATGGCTGTGTCTGTAGGCAAAGACACTCTTGTAGTCGGGTACACTCGACTTCAAATTTCTTACTTGTTTTTCTTTAAGTCGTCGTAATACCTCCACGTGGTTCCTCCTAGATTGCCACTCAATACCCATTGGCAAGTAAAAGCACGCGCCGGGTTTCCTGAGCCTCTAAATTAGGTTTTGGCGTAGGACTTGAGATCCACCCATTGAAAAATACTCACACAATGAAGGATGCTAAAATGGCCTCGGAACGGAATCTATAATATGGTATGTAATACAGAATTTCTCCACCTCGATATTCACAGGGAAATTTGGCTGTCCGCTGATCGTCTGACTCGAAATCAGATCGCCTGATCCGTCCTGTCCTGAAAAAGGGTGACGCCACGGTACGGAAAATTACCGCGGCATCCGTCTACTGCCAGTGGTATATAAGTTTCTAACGAGCTTATTGTGTGAAAGGCTGAAAACATTTGCTGAGGCACTAATTGGACCTTATCAGTGCGATTTCAGACCTGTCAGGTCCAGAGTTGACCAGCTGTTCACACTGCGCAAGGCCGCTTCTGATAGCCCACGGCGGGATCGTTTATATGGTGCCATGTCGGAGCTTGGTATTCCTGCGGAGCTAATACGGCTTTGTAAAATCACAATGTGCCACACTAGCACCTCTGTTAAGTTAGGAAGTGACCATTCCAAAACCTTTAATACCAAGCGTATTGTCTGGCGTACATCGATCTGGCATGTTTTTGCTTGAATATGCCGATGATATTAATATTATTGGGCGTAGCAAGCAAGATGTGACGAGAGCTTTTGGCGCTATTGAAAGGGAATTGGCTAAAGTGGGGCTTTATGTTAATATCGTGAAGACAAAGCGCTTCAGCAGAGAATCGCGATGCCTTGATTCCCAACTGGCGGCAGGGAGCTATAGTTATGAGGCCGTGAATGAATTTAAATTCATTGACTCTACTATGACTGGCGAAAATAATGTTAGCTAGATGGAACTTCGAGCTGTATGAGCTCTACGGGGACATTGATATGGTCAAGCGAATTCACATTATGAGACTTCGCTGGCTAGGTTATGTCGCCCGTATAGAAGAACAAGCTCCAGCACGTAAGGTAATTGATGCAGTCTTTGGTGGACAACGTAGAAGGGGAAGACCCCGGCTACGGCGACAAGACTAACTGACGGTACTCCTGGCGAAGCTTGGTATTACCAACTGGAGAACACGCAAACAGAACAGAAACGAGTGGAGGGAGACTTTGCATCAGGCTGTATCCCCGAGGGGGTCTCAAGGCCAAATAATAATAATAACATATGTTCTAATGGATGGACCCTAGTACCGACCTTTGCTGAGCCCCAACTGTCACTATATACGTTTAAGCGCCGATATCCGTGTAATGCCAGAATACGTCCCTGAAAAAGGTGCCAACTGTTCCCGTGATATAGTCGGGTATCCCCTTGGCGTGAGTATACAGTCCAATTCTATTGGCACCTGCATTCCTGGGTCCTTTAATTGCCTTCTGTTGAACTTGTATACCGAATCCCACGGGTTTTCGTCCAGCTACACAAGCAGGTTTCAAAACGCGTCCGCTTTCGATTTTGAGATAGTTCTCTGAAGCTCAGTATGTGCATGAGACTGACGCTCTCTTAAACTCTGAAGTTGCTTTCTTGCTCAACAACAATCGGACTCCCGGATTACGTTGCTCCACCAGTAGAATGTGGCCTCAACTTGCCTTTGGTTTTTTTGTCATTGACAAGATATCGAACGCCATTGTGTCGCTGTTTCCCCTAAGGTTTTCTAGCTCGCTTCTTGTGTAATTATAGCAATTTACTGTTGTCTTCCCAGATGCATTCAAAATATGTATGTATGTGTATGCATATTTATGTGGGTAAAGATGTCCTTACAGTCGGGTATATCCAACTACACATTTCTTACTTGTTCTTAATTACTAATACTTCATCTTTATGTATGATCAATGTATACAAGGATAAAGGATAAGATTTGTTTGGTTTGTTTTGTCTGTAAGAGATCGGCTGGGAATGATTTCAAACTTTTATTTGTTAGGCAAATGCTGTATACTTAATGCCGAGAAATTAAAAGTAATTCCTCTGCTCTGCTTTTATTGTTTTGCGTCATAATTTGTACCTGTAGCACTTGCAATTAAGAAATCTGTAGTCGAGTGTACCCGACTACGAGAGCCCCTTGCCTACATATACAGCCATACACACACATACTCATACATAGGGAGGAAATTCGAAAATATAAAATAAACTTGTATAGCGTAAGAACATAACGAATCTAGATTTCAAATTTCGTTGCTCTAGCTCTTATTTTGCGCGCACTACTAAGCCCCCCCGGTCACCATATCACTACTTTTAACGATGTATAACTTCCGAGTTTTGATCAATCTTACCCAGATATACAACATAGATCAAGAATGCTCTAATTATAATGTGTGCCAAAAAGAAATTCAATAGGTTGAAAATTGTGCCCAATAATCGTTTTTTTCGAATTGCGGGAGTCATGGGAGGAAATTCAAAAATTTAAAACAAACTCGTATGGGGTCTCCGATGATTATTTCTATGTGTTACATACTTTTGGATTTTGCACATTTCCAATAGCTCCGCTATATGTTAGCAACTCTGGTTCTCGTACTAGGGGTCACCTTTGTATTGAAATACCAGAAACCATGTCACCTGCTAGCGTATACTTTTTTTCGACGGGGGAGTAGAAATTCTCAAAGGATATTATCACAGTCGTCTCGCGCTACACTTTACAGTGAGAAAAGAATAGTATGTATGTGTGTGCTTGTTGGCAAAGAAGTTATTGTAGTCTGGTACAACCGACTAGAGCGATGCAACAGAAACTGCAATTTATAGATATATAAATATATATAGTATGAGATTAACGGCAAGCAGGATTGCGTTCTGATTATTGTTATTATGTTGAATATATTCAATCGAAGGTGAGAGTCTACTTTCGACTACATATGATCGGTTTTATTTGCAAATAGACAAAATACGTGAGATAAGTACTCGTTTCTTGAGCAAAGAGAGTAAAAAAAAATTAATGTCGTGTTGGCTCAAGAAAAGCCAAAACTATGAAAGAGGTAAAAATAATCATCTGAGAACCTATAAAGTAAGAATATTCTTATTTATGTTAAGTAGCCAAGACGATGTATCCGTGTTTCGCACTATTCTTTCTCTCCTCAAGTCCTAAGCCACTAGGTAAGACTTCAGGAGAAGCGAATGGTATGAAGCCTTATTTTTTGCCTTGTTTTAAGCGGGATGTCTAAGAAGCCAGTGAGTAAAATAGATCTCCCAATAAGTAAAGTTAAGCCTTTAACTTCGGAAGTAGATTGTTGTTAGACAAAATACTATGTTGTAAAGCGGATTTATGCCTGACAGTAGTAGTACCTATACGACTAGCTTGACGTCTCCATATAGCAGCGCAGACTTGGATTTTATTGTATAGTGGAACATTCTACCATCTTCCTGCTTATAATGAACAGCATTATGAAATAGCATTTTTCAATTAGCGACTTGCTGCATGGTTGCATTGGCTTCGCCTATATCTAGTCTGCAGTGGATACTGAACCCTGCCCAACCTATTCATAGACTTTTCGCAGTAATGAGAGTGATTGGCAGGTCTTTCTGCTCGGTTAGGGTAGCTGTTTGCGTCTGGCAACAGCTGGCAGATCAGCATCGATACCCCTGGCTCATGACCCTTTTTGTTGGTCTTAAGCTGCATGACTCGCTGTTTAGCCCGCTCTTTTGTTTGTACAGCACCTTGTGTTCGGTCATTACCTTTGGCCTTGTTTGTTTGGATTTTGATGACTTCACTGCAACCCGTTGTGTTGATTCTTTAATTTACTCAGTAAGTCTTTCATGTTTTGATTGCTTTGACAGATCGGTGACTTCTTTTCCATTACTAGAAATACTGTTACATCATGAAGAGCGCCCAGTTCTGCGAGTTACATTTCCGAAGTTTGGATCCTGCTGAGGTCTTACTCTTTTACTTACTGGGACCAGGAAGTTCTCTTTGAGGTGTCGGAGCGGCTATCGTCTTTAAAGGTTTTCTGCGAATCTTTTTAGCCCCTTTGCTTTTTTGTAAAAAAGAAGCAAAGCAGATCTATTGGAAATGTGCAAAATCCAAAAGTATGTAACACATAGAAATAATCATCGGAGACCCCATAAAATATATATATTCTGAATCAGGACGACAAGACGAGTTGATCTAGTCCTGTCCGTCTCTCCGTATGTCCGTCTGACCGTCTGTCCGTCTGTATGAACGCCTGTTTCTCAGAGACTATAAGAGCTAGAGCTAGACTATAAGAGCTAGAACAACCAAAATCCAGTTTCGTTATGTCCGTAGGTTATACGAGTTTGTTCTTGATTTTTGAATTTCCTCCCGTGTACCCTGCAAATGGAAAAAAAAACGATTATTAAGCACAATTTTCAACCGATCAAATTTATTTTTGGCACACATCATAATTAGACCATTCTTGATCGATGTTGTGAATCTGGGTACGATTGATCCAAAAACTCGGAAGTTATACATCATTAAAAATGGTGTTATGTGGCCCGGGGGGTATAGTAGTGCACGCAAAATAAGAGCTAGAGCGAAACTTGGAATCTAGATTCGTTATGTTCCTAAGGTATACGAGTTTATTTTAAATTTTAGAATTTCCTCCCCTGACCACCGCAATTTCAAAAAATCGATTATACGGTACAATTTTAAACCGATCAAATATCTTTTTCGCACATATATTAAGTGCGATCATTCAGGATATATAGGATATATGACGCACTGCTATATAAAAACATTGCTTAAATGCAAAATTATGTTAATTTTAAACATCATAAAACTATTTAGAACTAAACTTAGCCTTATAAAACCAAAAATTGCTTATAAGAAAATGTTGTTTATATATCAATAAAAAATCATTCATTTGGAATCTGTTCATATAAATTTAATCGGTTTTAAGCAAATTGTTCCGATCGATTCATTTTTGATAGGCATCCATATGATTTTGTTAAGCAGAAAGGAACTAATTAAAGTTTTAATTAAATAACAATGTGTCCAAGAGACAGCATAAAATATAAAATTAAGTAAACTTCTAAAACTGTTTATAATAATCATTTATATACAACATATTTGCACATAATTGCTTAAAAAGATATATAGAAAAATTTTTCTGCATTATAGGTTTTGCATATAAGCGGTATGTACTGTATCTGTTATGTACTGAATTTATCTAATAGCTCCATATAACTTGGATTGACATTTAAATATTAATTGTTTAACAACTGTTATCGTCTTTCTGGTTTATCTTACTGTCTAATGTTGATAAATTTAATAAAACTAAAAAATGTATAATATAATTATCGATCTAATTTCTGTATAGAATTCTATATGTTCTTATTTACAGTTATTAGCTGAACAAAGAATTAGTGTGTTTGTATTCTGCTATTAACTTCTCTCTATTAGAGTCTTGGTAGTCTCTTGAATAATAGTGTCACTTAGTAAAATACTAGAGTGAAAATTTATAATAGTTAATCTTATAGAAACTTTAAGTAGAAACTAACGTGCATTTAACTTGTAATCGAGTAAAACGCATTTCTATAAGATACTATGATAGATCGAACACATCTAAATAAATAAATATAGATAGAATTATTAATCAAAGACACTAGACTCAATAGAGATACATATAGCAGATACAGATCACAGATATAGATAAGACATAATTCATACAGAAATTAGGATAATTATATTAATAAATTATACTTAGTTTTATTAAATTTTCAAATTGACAGTAAGATAAACCAAAAGACGATACAGTTTTAAAAATTATTTTAAATGTCAATCCAAGTTATAGAATATTAATAAATTCAGTACATACAGATACAGTACATACCGCTTATATGCAAAACCTATAATGCAGAAAAATTTTTCTATATATCTTTTTAAGCAATTATGTGCAAATATGTTGTATATAAATGATTATTATAAACAGTTTTAGAAGTTTACTTAATTTTATATTTTATGCTGTCTCTTGGACACATTGTTATTTAATTAAAACTTTAATTAGTTCCTTTCTGCTTAACAAAATCATATGGATGCCTATCAAAAATGAATCGATCGGAACAATTTGCTTAAAACCGATTAAATTTATATGAACAGATTCCAAATGAATGATTTTTTATTGATATATAAACAACATTTTCTTATAAGCAATTTTTGGTTTTATAAGGCTAAGTTTAGTTCTAAATAGTTTTATGATGTTTAAAATTAACATAATTTTGCATTTAAGCAATGTTTTTATATAGCAGTGCGTCATATATCCTATATATCCTGAATGATCGCACTTAATATATGTGCGAAAAAGATATTTGATCGGTTTAAAATTGTACCGTATAATCGATTTTTTGAAATTGCGGTGGTCAGGGGAGGAAATTCTAAAATTTAAAATAAACTCGTATACCTTAGGAACATAACGAATCTAGATTCCAAGTTTCGCTCTAGCTCTTATTTTGCGTGCACTACTATACCCCCCGGGCCACATAACACAATAGATCTGCTTTGCTTTTTACAAAAAAAGCAAAGGGGCAAAGAAACACAGAAACCTGACAATAACCGCTCCGACACCTACAAAGAGAACTTCCTGGTCCAGTAACTAAAAAGAGTAAGAACCTAGCAGGAATTGCAAAACTTCGGAAATGTAACTCGCAGAACTGAGCACTCTTCATGATGTAACAGTATTTCTAGTAATGGAAAAGAAGGTCACCATCTGCAAAGCAATCAAAACATGAAAGAGAGCGTCACTGAGTAAATTAAAGAATCAACACAACGGGTTGCAGTGAAGTCATCAAAATCCAAACAAACAAGGCCAAAGGTAATGACCGAACACAAGGTGCTGTACAAACAAAAGAGCGGGCTAAACAGCGAGTCATGCAGCTTAAGACCAACAAAAAGGGTCATGAGCCAGGGGTATCGATGCTGATCTGCCAGCTGTTGCCAGACGCAAACAGCTACCCTAACCGAGCAGAAAGACCTGCCAATCACTCTCATTACTGCGAAAAGTCTATGAATAGGTTGGGCAGGGTTCAGTATCCACTGCAGACTAGATATAGGCGAAGCCAATGCAACCATGCAGCAAGTCGCTAATTGAAAAATGCTATTTCATAATGCTGTTCATTATAAGCAGGAAGATGGTAGAATGTTCCACTATACAATAAAATCCAAGTCTGCGCTGCTATATGGAGACGTCAAGCTAGTCGTATAGGTACTACTACTGTCAGGCATAAATCCGCTTTACAACATAGTATTTTGTCTAACAACAATCTACTTCCGAAGTTAAAGGCTTAACTTTACTTATTGGGAGATCTATTTTACTCACTGGCTTCTTAGACATCCCGCTTAAAACACAGATAATTTACTAACAATCTAGATTCCACACTGGAGACGAATAAGGCTTCATACCATTCGCTTCTCCTGAAGTCTTACCTAGTGGCTTAGGACTTGAGGAGAGAAAGAATAGTGCGAAACACGGATACATCGTCTTGGCTACTTAACATAAATAAGAATATTCTTACTTTATAGGTTCTCAGATGATTATTTTTACCTCTTTCATAGTTTTGGCTTTTCTTGAGCCAACACGACATTAATTTTTTTTTACTCTCTTTGCTCAAGAAACGAGTACTTATCTCACGTATTTTGTCTATTTGCAAATAAAACCGATCATATGTAGTCGAAAGTAGACTCTCACCTTCGATTGAATATATTCAACATAATAACAATAATCAGAACGCAATCCTGCTTGCCGTTAATCTCATACTATATATATTTATATATCTATAAATTGCAGTTTCTGTTGCATCGCTCTAGTCGGTTGTACCAGACTACAATAACTTCTTTGCCAACAAGCACACACATACATACTATTCTTTTCTCACTGTAAAGTGTAGCGCGAGACGACTGTGATAATATCCTTTGAGAATTTCTACTCCCCCGTCGAAAAAAAGTATACGCTAGCAGGTGACATGGTTTCTGGTATTTCAATACAAAGGTGACCCCTAGTACGAGAACCAGAGTTGCTAACATATAGCGGAGCTATTGGAAATGTTGCGAAAATCCAAAAGTATGTAACACATCGAAATAATCATCGGAGACCCCATACGAGTTTGTTTTAAATTTTTGAATTTCCTCCCATGACTCCCGCAATTCGAAAAAAACGATTATTGGGCACAATTTTCAACCTATTGAATTTCTTTTTGGCACACATTATAATTAGAGCATTCTTGATCTATGTTGTATATCTGGGTAAGATTGATCAAAACTCGGAAGTTATACATCGTTAAAAGTAGTGATATGGTGACCGGGGGGGCTTAGTAGTGCGCGCAAAATAAGAGCTAGAGCAACGAAATTTGAAATCTAGATTCGTTATGTTCTTACGCTATACAAGTTTATTTTATATTTTCGAATTTCCTCCCTATGTATGAGTATGTGTGTGTATGGCTGTATATGTAGGCAAGGGGCTCTCGTAGTCGGGTACACTCGACTACAGATTTCTTAATTGCAAGTGCTACAGGTACAAATTATGACGCAAAACAATAAAAGCAGAGCAGAGGAATTACTTTTAATTTCTCGGCATTAAGTATACAGCATTTGCCTAACAAATAAAAGTTTGAAATCATTCCCAGCCGATCTCTTACAGACAAAACAAACCAAACAAATCTTATCCTTTATCCTTGTATACATTGATCATACATAAAGATGAAGTATTAGTAATTAAGAACAAGTAAGAAATGTGTAGTTGGATATACCCGACTGTAAGGACATCTTTACCCACATAAATATGCATACACATACATACATATTTTGAATGCATCTGGGAAGACAACAGTAAATTGCTATAATTACACAAGAAGCGAGCTAGAAAACCTTAGGGGAAACAGCGACACAATGGCGTTCGATATCTTGTCAATGACAAAAAAACCAAAGGCAAGTTGAGGCCACATTCTACTGGTGGAGCAACGTAATCCGGGAGTCCGATTGTTGTTGAGCAAGAAAGCAACTTCAGAGTTTAAGAGAGCGTCAGTCTCATGCACATACTGAGCTTCAGAGAACTATCTCAAAATCGAAAGCGGACGCGTTTTGAAACCTGCTTGTGTAGCTGGACGAAAACCCGTGGGATTCGGTATACAAGTTCAACAGAAGGCAATTAAAGGACCCAGGAATGCAGGTGCCAATAGAATTGGACTGTATACTCACGCCAAGGGGATACCCGACTATATCACGGGAACAGTTGGCACCTTTTTCAGGGACGTATTCTGGCATTACACGGGATTTCAGCACTTGAACATATAGTGACAGTTGGGGCGCTTTATTGTTCTTGAGCCGCTGTTTTGCGACCTCGACTTCATTATGGCTAGAGGTTGGTATCTCAACTTCGTCATTGCTTGGGGTTAGTGGATCACTTTCTTCTGCGTTAACATTCAAATCATCGCCCTCCAAAAGACTTGAGAAGTGATCCCTCCATAACCTTAGTGTGACCGTTGCATCTGTGACCAGGATTCCGTCATCATCTCTGCAGATCAGCCGTCCACTTTTATATCCTTGGGTAAATCGCTTCACCCTCTGGTAAAAGTCTCGGGCATCATTTCTGTTTCTACTACACTCCATTCTCTCACACCCTAGTCTTTCTAAGTCTCTTTTCTTGCGTTTAAAAAGCCGCTTCTCCTCCCGTTCTCTTGGCCCTGTACGTCTCTACTACTGATCCGGGTAGCTACAGATTGAAGTGTTCGCCTATACGACGCGTCCTTCGCTCTAGATGCTTCCCGGCACTCTTGGCCGTACCATGAATTCCTTGTAGGGGGGCGTTGAATCCAAGTACTTCCTCCGCCGAAGCTCGTAGAGAGTGCGATATATGCGCCCACATATCACTCGCATTTTCAGGCCTCGAGATTGTTTGCCCAAGTAGGTCGGAGAGTCGTGTGGAGAATTCATCCTTCGTCCGTTGTGATTGCAGCTTTCCGATGTCCAGCTTTCTTGACATACTTCGACGTGCGATTTTCGCTACACTAAGCCGAGCACGAACTTTGGCTGCAACAAGGTAATGGTCTGAGTCTATATTGGGACCCCGACAAGTTCGCACATCAAGTATGTTGACGCATGCCTTGCATCGATCACAACATGATCGAATCTGATTACGAGTCAGTCGATCAGGGGACAGCCAAGATGCCTTGTGTATATCAAAGTGGTGAAATCCTGTACTACACACTACCATATTATGCGCCGCTGCAAAGCTTATTAACCTAAGACCATTGCTCGAGGTGGTCTCATGTAGGCTTTGATGACCGACGGTTGCACCAAAGAAACCTTCTCGTCCAATCTTGTCATTAAAGTCTCCAAGCAGGATTTTAATGTCATTAGTTGGACAGCGGTCGTATACACGGTCAAGCTCCTCATAGAAGGCGTCCTTCGTACACTCGTCTTTGTCTTCCGTTGGGGCATATGCGCAGATCAAACTGACATTAAAGAATTTGGCTGTAATCCGGATCGTTGCTATTCTCTCATTTGTTGGCACAAAGTGAGATACTCGATGTCGGAGTCTGGCTACCACAACAAATCCGTAACCAAATTCATGTCTATCAGGATGGCAGCTGTAGTATATGTCACAGTTGTTCCTCTTCATGCATCCCTGTCCTTTCCATCGCATCTCCTGGATAGCGGTAATGTCAGCCTTGCATTTTTTGAGGGTATCTGCTAGTTGTTGAGCAGCACCGGGCCTATACAACGTGCGTACATTCCAGTTGCATACTCTCAAATCGTAGTCATTGTTTCGTTTTGGGTGGTCGTCAACATTATTTGGGGTCCGTTCCAAGGCAGTTTTAGTATCTTTCATTGAGCGTGCTAGTAATCTATGGGTGGATCTCAAGTCCTACGCCAAAACCTAATGTGGAGGCTCAGGGAACCCGCTGCGCGCTTTAGTTCACAACCCAATGGGTATTGAGTAACTGTCCAGGAGGAACCACGTTGAGTTAGTGCGTTGACTTGAAGAAATTAAGCACAACGATCATGCTGGCAATCACCAAGTTGAAAGAATTTAGACACTTTACCTTGGCGTCTCCCTCTCCCAATCACCCATTTTTTTTTTTTTTTTATTTTGCCTTTTTCTAAAAAAGAAGGAAAGCGGAACTATTGGAAATGTGCAAAATCGAAAGTATGTTACACATAGAAATAATGATTGGAGACCCCATAAAGAAAATATAGTCTAAATCAGGAGTACAAGACGAGTGGATCTGTCTTGTCTGTCCGTCTGTTTGTTCTGACATTAATAAAGCGACTTCAATCTTTTATAATATTTTGGATAAACTTTTTAATAGTTGCGTTCCTTTGGTGCTCCATAAGAGGACGAATAGACCTCCATGGTTCTCCAAGGAATTAGCTATGCTTAAAAATATTAAATCCAGATATTATAAACGATTTAAGTCTACAAGAACACTTACCGATTTATCTCGGTATGTTATTGCCAGAACAAACTTTATCTCATGCAATACGCTTTGTTATAATAATTGATCTAGGGCGCTGCCGATTACAATTTCGGCAAAATCCTAAGCAATTTTTTAACTTTGTTAACAATAAGCGTAAGGCATCTACTTTACCTAATTCTGTTAGGTATGAAGGAATGACAGCAAACTCTGATCAGGCGGCAGCCGATTTATTTGCAGATTTCAATTCAATCTACGTATTCATCCTCTAGTTCGACTCGTGATAGTTACTATCCGTATAGGCTAAATACATCTAGCTGCATTTATAATCCCGTTATCCTCGAAAGTTCGCTATATAGCGAACTTAATATAATTAAACCAATTTAATCCCTTGCGCTCGATGTAGTTCCTGCATGTGTTCTCAAATACTGTGCTGGTTCTCTATGTAAGCCTTTATTTAAATTATTTGAGTTGTCTGTTAGTTCCAGTTCATTCCCTACCGGAATCAGGAATCATATATAATTCCTCTCCATAAGAATGGTGTAATGTCTCATATTAAGAACTATAGGGGTATTTCCAAGTTGTCTGCTATTCCTAAAGTGCTTGAGAAATTGATAACGTCTCAGCTTCAGCACTTTTGTAGTTCGATTATTTCACCTAGCCAACATGGTTTTGTGAAATCGCGATCTACACTTTTCTTTTTTTTTTTTATTATTAAGGAAGCCGAGGTCCTAAGACCACTTTGTGTCCTTTTTATCAATAAATTAAGCCCAATTGGGCGCACCGGCTAACCACTAAGGTGTAGCTAATATAATAAATATTAAATTTTCCTCCTTCTGGGCATTCGGCTAATGAGGTTATGAGGTCGACGTGTTTTTAGGCGTCGTCCTGGGCGAGTTCTATTCAGCATTTTGGCTAACCTATTGCTGTGGTTATTAATGCGACTATTGTAGCGACTTGAATGAAAATTTATTTGCTGGAGTGCTGTGGCAACTTTCAGATCACTGTGTAATGTTTTGTTTCTGACATACCACTCACATCCAGTGATAAGCCTGAGCACTTCATTTTGCGCTATTTGAATATGTTTGATTTGGCTATCGCAAGCAAGCCCCCAAATTTGACAGCCGTAAATCCAAATTGGTGCAATTATTTGCCTATAAATGGTTAGTTTGTTGATGAGAGATAATTTGCTTTTCGGACACAGTAGCCAATAATATTTTCCCACAGCGGCCCTGATCCTTGTTATTAGCACCCTGATATGGGCTGCAAAACAGAGCCTCCTGTCCAGAATAATCCCTAAATACCTTGATCTACAAACACTAACTTGAATTTAGTTCCTCTATTATTAAAGGATTTCGGAATAATATGCAGACTGATGTTATTTACACGGATTTCAGTAAGGCTTTTGACTCCGTAAATCACTCTCTCTTGATTACTAAGTTGAGTTTGATTGGATTTCCTCAAGACCTTCTTAACTGG
This sequence comes from Zygothrica quintamaculata, assembly GCA_037044455.1. Classification (NCBI taxonomy): domain Eukaryota; kingdom Metazoa; phylum Arthropoda; class Insecta; order Diptera; family Drosophilidae; genus Zygothrica; species Zygothrica quintamaculata. The sequence goes on from JBAMBS010000483.1 coordinate 55,529, forward strand.
ATCGACGATTACCTTGGATCGCGAATACAACGCGTAATGTTTAAATCAGCACTATCTAGGTCCGTATATGTTTCATCTGGTGTCCCCCAGGGCAGCTGCATTCTAGGTCCGTTACTTTTTAATCTTTTTATAAATGATCTTCCTCAAGTTTTCTCCAATTGTAACATACTAATGTATGCCGATGATGTGAAGTTATACGTTACTTATAATGACATAATAGTTTCTCATTTATTGCAGTCGGAACTAGACCTATTTTATGTCTGGTGTAAATGTAATTTATTACATCTTAATTGCTCTAAATGTAAATCTATGTCATTTTATAGAGGATCACCTCGTATATCTAATTACTCTCTCGGTCAGTATACACTTGACAGATTAGAGAGTGTCATGGACTTAGGAATTTTACTTGACCATAAGTTAAATTTTAATGCCCATGTTGCTCTCACTGTAAATAAGGCTACTCAAACTCTTGGATTCGTGAAAAGATGGTCCAAAGAATTTGATGACCCCTATATAACTAAAATTATTTATACTGCCATTGTCCGACCTATCTTAGAATATGGATCTTGTGTTTGGTCACCACAATATTCAATACATCAAGATAAAATTGAGTCTGTACAGAAAAAGTTTCTTCTTTTTGCTCTCCGGGCTTTTAACTGGGCTCCTGGTACGGATTTTCCTTCGTACGCAATTAGACTTTGCTTATTAACTTTCCATCCCTTGCTAATCGTTGTACTATGCTTGGAGTTATGTTCCTTCACAAATTACTTTTAGGTTTGGTAGATTCCAGTGATTTATTACGTAATATTAACATACGTGTTCCCTTAAGATTTTCGCGTACCTATTACCCATTATCCCTTAACATGTGTAATACTAATTACTCACTGCACGAACCTTTCAGGGTACTCTGCGCTGACTACAACAAACTAACAAAAATCATATTCTTAACTTTTTAACCAACAATTCCTAACACTTTAACTAACACTGTTGATCTAATTGGGTTTTCCTGGGTTTTCCCAATTCTTGCAACAAATGTTGGATCACTTTCCATTTAATTTTTAATATTCCCAGTATAAAAACAAAATTATAAATTATAAATTACAAGTTAAAGTTTTAAATTTAACATTTAAAATTTAAAATTTAAAATTTTAAATTTTACATATTAAATTTTAAATTTAAATTTTCATTTAGTTTTAACTTTAATTTTATATTATTTTCTAATTTAATTAGTATTTTAATATTTTGTTGACTGCTAATAGTGGACAATAAATAAATAAATAAATAAACCAAATCTTAAAATCTAGATTCGTTATTTTCGTACGCTAAACCATTTTATTTTGGATTTTTCAATTTCTTCCCCTGAACTAATGCATATTCGAAAACAAGTAAGAAGTCTGTAGTCGAGTGTACCCGACTACGAGAGCCCCTTTGCCTACATATACAGCCATACACACACATACTCATACATACACACAGTTCTGCACGTACTTGGCCATTGCGCGCGCCTTTTAGCCCCCCACGCTCTATAGCGCGGTACTTATTGTTGTATAACTTCCGTGTTTTTCGTTCAATTTTAACGAAACTCACAACGTAGATGAAGAATGGTCTACTTAATATGTGTGCGAAAAAGAAATCTTATCGGTTAAAAATTGTACCTTATAATCGATTTTTTCGATTTGCGGGGGTCAGGGGAGGAAATTGAAAAATCAAAAACAAACTTGTATAGCGTACGAACATAACAAATCTACGTTCCAAATTTCGTTGCTCTAGCTCTTATTTTGCGCGCACTACATATACCCCCCCGGGGCCCATAACGCCACTTTTGATGATCTATAACTTCCGAGATTTTTGATCAATCTTACCCAGATTTACAACATCGATCAAGAATGGTCTAATTATGATGTGTACCAAAAATAAATTTGATCGGTTGAAAATTGTGCTTAATAATCGTTTTTTTCGATTTGCGGGGGTCAGGGGAGGAAATTCAAAAATCAAAAACAAACTCGTATAACCTACGAACATAACGAATCTAGATTTCAAGTTTGGTTGCTCTAGCTCTTATAGTCTCTGAGAAACAGGCGTTCATACAGACGGACAGACGGACAGACAGACAGAAGGACAGGGCTAGATGAACTCGTCTTGTCGTCCTGATTCAGAATATATATACTTTATGGGGTCTCCGATGATTATTTCTATGTGTTACATACTTTTCGATTTTGCACATTTCCAATAGCTCCGCTTTGCTCTTTTTTTACAAAAAGGCAAAGGGGCTAAAAACGATTATTAAGCACAATTTAAACCAATTGAATTTCTTTTTGGCACACATCATAATTAGATCATTTTTGACCTATTTTGTAAATCTGGGTAAGATTGATCAAAATACTCGGAAGTTATACATCATTAAAAGTTGCGTTATGGGCTAGGGAGGTTTAGTAGTGCTCGCAAAATAAGAGCTTGAGCAACGAAATTTAGAATATAGACTTGTTATGTTCGTTTGCTATACGAGTTTGTTTTAGATTTTCGAATTTCTTCCCCTCACCCTCGCAGTTCGAAAAGTTGATTATAAGGCACAATTTTTAACCGATTAAATTATTATTGTTATTATTATTTTTCGCACACATATTAATTAGACTATTCCTGAACTACTTTGTGAATTTCGTTAAGATTGAACAACAAACGCGGAAGTTATACAACATTAAGTACCGCGCTTTAGAGCGTGGGGGGCTAAAAGGTGCGCGCAATGGCTAAGTACGTCCAGAACTGTGTGTATGTATGAGTATGTGCGTGTTGCGTGGCGAAGCAAAATTAGTTAAGCGAATTTCGCATTGGGTCCTTTAGCATTTATTTGCAATCAATTCAATCTACGTGTTCATCATCTAGTTCGACTCGTGATAGTTACTATCCGTATAGGCTAAATACATCTAGCTGCATTTATAATCCCGTTATCCTCGAAAGTTCGCTATATAGCGAACTTAATATAATTAAACCAATTTAATCCCTTGCGCTCGATGTAGTTCCTGCATGTGTTCTCAAATACTGTGCTGGTTCTCTATGTAAGCC
>JBAMBS010000485.1:0-14623 GCA_037044455.1 Zygothrica quintamaculata
CCTCCCATTGGGTAATGCGTAGGTGTGTAGTTCTATTAGATTGTTAGTATGAATTTCACATTTATTGTGCCATGTCCGTGGTTTACTCGTGGAGTTATCAACTTATAAGTTTGTTGTAATAAATGTCTGTATAAGTATGCGGAATTGTCAGTGTCTGTTTTGTAAATCAGTCAGTTTTTGTTTTAGTTTATTCCTTATGTGTAGCATATTTAGAGTAAACCATTTTCTATTCAATCTTAACGAAATTAACAAGGTAGATCAAGAATGGTCTACTTATTCGATCGGTTAAAAATTGTGCCTAATAATCGGGTGTTTCGTATTACCGCAGTAATCAGGAGAGAAAACTTAAAAATCCAAGACAAAAATCCAAGACAAAAAGAATTACTGGCTATCGTATGGGCGTTGGGTACTGCGGCATTACCTATATGGAGTTACAGACATTAGCATCTTTACCGACCAACAGCCTTTACCTTTAGCAGGAGCGGAATCCAACCCTAATGCTAAGATTAAAAGGTGGAAAGCGCGCATTGACGAGTCCAATGCACGAAATATTTCACAAGCTTGGCAAAAAGAATCTAGTGGCAGATGCTTTGTCCAGACAACAGCTTAACGCTGTAGAGGAGGGGGATGCTGAGTATTATAACAACAATGCACAGTGAAATTTCTATTACTCGTACCATTGAAGCGCAGCTTTGTTCTATTTGGAAACCAAAGGCGACATTCTATCAGTTTAACATGCAAGGAGTCTCTGCTTAATGAGCTGACGGTCGTGAAAAAAGGAGTAAATGCATTTTACTGTGAATTGCATACCCTTGCAATGATACAAGATAAGGTAGTCAGAAGATTCCCAGTCACTAAAGTTTCACTATTGTAAAAATCGTGTTTTAGACGTTTTTGGCATTGTGGAAAGGCGAGAGATTCTTACCATAGAACATAACAGAGCTCACAGGTCAGCACAGGAGAATATAAAATAAGTCCTCTCAGACTATTACTTCCCAAAAAAAGGTGAAATTGTTTAAAGCTGTAAGGCCTGCGCGAGGGCCAAGTATGACAGACACCCAAAAAACCACGAAAATTTATGAATTATTGCGACAATGAGCCATCCTTAAACTCCCATACAATTTCGACCATGGTGGCCAATAATTTTGGTGCAGTTTCTCCAACGGACATATAGAAAGATTCCATAGCACCCTACTTGAATTTGCTAGGTGTCTAAAGTTAGACAGACGCCTGACCAACACTGTGGAAATAGTCATATTGGCCACAATAGAGGATAAAAAGTTAATACATTCGGTCATAGATAAAAGACCTGTATACATTGTTCACGCTTAATGAAAAGAAATGCAAGCAATGCAGAAAGTTCAGGATAAAATAAGAAGTGCACCAAATGCAATTAGAGCCAGAGAAAATGCATCTCGGCAGAATAAGGTCTTTGATGTGAGCGAAAAAGTTTTCGTCAAGTCTTGTACGAGAAGAAAATCGTAGAAGCAGGCCTGGAGATCACGGTTTTAATTAAAGGGAGGGTGGTCCACAAGGACAAGGACCTTGTAAAAGAAATGCCCTCAATCCGATTTTTTTTTTTTTTTTTTTCTTATTAAGGAAGCCGAGGTTCTAAGACCTCTTTGTATCCTTTCATTGAAACAAAATTTTATTCACAGAATGGCAGTAGGTGAATTCAAACGATAGAAAAATAGAAATCAACACTAAATTCTACAAAGTCAATCAAATTTATGAGTAGAGCAAAAGTTCACAAGTTAATTCGATACACTGCTGACTAGAAACATAATGTTCATTCTAGAATTGCAGAGCTTAATGAACACTGCAAGGCTGGCAAAGGCAAATATTATAAGCCCGAACACTTTATATCATGCAGACTTGAAAACTGTTTGTCTAGAGGAGCCCACTAACATTCCAACTGGATTTCTTATGTCCGTTTAGTTCGTACTTTAATTCGATAATATATTGTGTTTGCCTGGAGGAAAATTACACTTTACGCGGTTGTCCAGAAAAACTTCACACTACGACTAGTGGAGAACGTTATAGCGGAGCGTTGAGGCGAAACGCACGCCCTTACAAACTGCACCGCATAACCAGGGGCCAAATTCTCTCGACTGTCACCAAGTAGCTCAAGTGCTAGGGAGATGCTTGCGGGAGGCCTAGCACATAACGAGGCGCAAACAAGTATTTCGAAGCCAGATGTACACGTGAACGACGGAGTAATAATCATTAATGATGAAGGGGAAGAGGTGCCGGTATACAACAGTATGAAATCGTCACGTTTGACGATTATGCTGAGGTCGATTGTACACAATTTGTAACCATAACTCCTTCTAGAATTGGTTGCATGGGATAGTGAATCACCCCCTTATGAATATAACCGCCAAACAAGATATCCTTAGTCTCTCTTACTTTCAACGTTTAACTGAAAGTAATGTGGAGGCAATCCACGAATTTAGGAAGGAAGTCAGTCTGGAAAAGGCAGGATACTTAGCAATGAAAACCGGAGCGATATCCTGCACGGTTAATTGTGTCAGCATAGGTTGTCGACAGCTAGGTAAAAAACAAAGGCCACTAAACAACTAACGGAGGTCATCGCTGAATTAAAGTCGGCCGAGGGCGTCCTCAAACGTGATGGGGGAGTAGTTAACACAAGTGAACGGTCACGTAGTTTTTGACTTATGGACTTACATTGGCAGCTTTTTTTTATGCAAGTTAACGTAAGTTGACGCATAGCCGGCAAACACAACATATTTGGCCGCTATGAAGAGGATTTTGTATGTTAAGTTAACTTAGTTCTTATTTTATTTTTGCAGCGAGCACATCTGCTTGTCTGAATAAATTACATTTTACTAAACCATTACGTCTCATTGTTCAGGTACCGCCTAACATGTGGAAATTACAATTATGAATATTAGCACAAATTTATTTATAAAAAACATATTAATTTATACATGTTGAATCAATATTGTTGATTTAATAGGTTTTCAAAAAAGTCCTGCGGTATTTTTGTTGAATTTTCAAAAATTCTCATAAAATTGGTTACAATAATGCGATTCAAGTCAAATATACATATGTCAAAAATGTTCGATGACGCGTTCCCAACGAGATGCCAGCTTCATCATGCCCATCTTAAAGAAGCTCGCTTCCCTATTGGCAAAAAACGCGGGGAGCCAGTTTTCACAGGACTCTCTTGTGGCCAACTTAAGACTACCAAGCGCGTTTGCCATGGACAGAAACAGGTAGTAATCACTTTGTGCGAGATCCGGACTATACGGTGGATGCAAAAGAACCTGCCATCCGAGCCCCAACAGCTTCTGGCACGTGACCAAAGATGTGTGTGACCTGGTGTTGTCCTGATGAGAGACAATTCATTCTCTGTTGATCAAAGATGGTCTCTTCTGCATGAGTGCTGCCTTCAAACGGTCCAGTTGTTGGCAGTACAGGTCCGAATTGAGCGTTTGGCCATCGGGGAGCAGATCATAGTGGATGATTCCCTGCCAATCCCACCAAACACACAGAAGAACCTTTCTGGCCGTCAATCCAGGTTTGGCCACCGTCTGGGCCGCTTCATCGCTTTTCGACCACGACCGTTTTTGCCTTACGTTGTTGTAAGTGACCCACATTTCATCGCCAGTCACCATACGCTTCAAAAACGGTTCGATTTTGTTGCAATTCAGAAGCGATTCGGTTGCGTCGATACGATCAAACATGTTTTTTTGCGTCATACATCGAGCTGCTTAGTGACTCCAAGCTTCTTGAAATGGCTTATTACGGCTTGATGACTCATGCCCAGCTCTTGACCGATGCTACGGGTGCTACTATGCCGGTCTTTTTCGACCAATTCAGTGATTTTTGAGGACAGGACTTCCGGAGCGTGGCGCATCTTTGACCACCTCTGCACCAGAAGTAAAACGTTGAAGCCATCATTGTGCGGTGGAAATGTAAACTGTATTGGGTCCATAATCTGCACAAATTTTATTGGCGGCGTGAGATGCATTTTTGAAATTATCGTATTAGTACTGTAAAATATGCCGTATTTCCTCTTTATTTTGGTCCATGTTTGCGACGATATAACTCACGACAGCGCGGCAAAAGAGCTTTCCAAAATGGTATCGCATGACCCGTATGTCCGTATGAACGTTTGTTTCTAAGAGACTATAGGAGCTATACGAGTTTGTTTTTGAATATTTAATTTACTCCCCTGACCATCACTGGATGTGAGTGGTATGTCAGAAACAAAACATTACACAGTGATCTGAAAGTTGCCACAGCATTCCAGCAAATTAATTTTCACTCAAGTCGCTACAATAGTCGCATTAATTACCACAACAATAGGTTAGCCAAAAGGCTGACTAGAACTCGCCCAGGACGACGCCTAAGAAGACGTCGACCTCATAACCTCATAAGCCGAATGCCCAGAAGGTGGAAAATTAAATATTTAATTATATATGTTAAGCTACACCTTAGTGGTTAGCCGGTGCGCCCAATTGGATTTAATTTATTGATAAAAAGGACACAAAGAGGTCTTAGGACCTCGGCTTCCTTAATAATAATAATAAAAAAAAAAAAAAAAAAAAAAGTCGGAAGTTATATTAAGAGTGAATATCGTTAAGAGTGAAGAATAGACACGGAAGTTATACAACATTAACTACCGTGCTCTAGACCGCGGGGGTTAAAAGGCGCGTGCAATGGCTAAGTACGTGCAGAACTGTGTGTATGTGTGAGTATGTGATCAGAACGACAAGACGAGTCGAACTAGCCCTGTCCGTCTGTGTGTCCGTCTGTCCGTCCGTCCGTCCGTATGAACGCCTGTTTCTCAGAGCCTATAAGAGCAAGAGCAACCAAATTTTAAACCTAGATTTATCATTTTCGTACGCTGCAAGTTTGTTTTTGATTATTCAATTTCTTCCCCTAACCTCCGCAATTCGAAAAAATCGATTATTGAGCACAATTTTCAACCGCACATATCATAATTAGGCCATTCTTGATCGATAAATTGATTCTGGGTAAGATTGATCAAAAAACTCGGAAGTTATACATTATCAAAAGTGGCGTTATTGGGACCGGGGGGGTATAGTAGTTGTGCAAAATAAGAGCTAGACCAACGAAATTTGGAATATAGATTTTCTATGTTAGTACGCTATACAAGTTTGTTTTGGATTTTCGAATTTCCTCCCCTGACCCCCGCAAATCAAAAAAATCGATTATAAAGCACAATTTTCAACCGATCATATTCCATATGAAGCTTATATGTAAGCCGGTGTTCCAGCATCACACCCTGGTACATGATTGCTGGTTTTGATGAGATCTTCGTAGAGCCCTTTCGTATGGTTGCCGTTTATAAGTTCTTGCGGTTGCTGACCAGCACTGCTTCGGTTTATTATTCTGCCAAGCTAAGGCTGTTTTCGATCATCCACTGAATGATCTTGTCGATCGCTGTGGCACATTTTGTGGTGGCGTTGTTGAGCAACCTAGCCCCAGTCACCAGTGAAATATAATCAGCAAAGTCAGTCAGCTGGCACCCTTCCGGTAATCTTAGCCGCAATACGTCATCGTACATAACGTTTCATAGTAGTGACCCAAGTACTGATCCTTGTGGTACTCTTCCAGTGACGAGGTGTTGCTGCTGTCCTCTACTTGATGCGAACGTTCGTATCCTGTTGTGTAGATAGCTTCTGATGGTTCGCATCAAGTATTGTGATACCTCGCGAGCATCCAGTGCATCCAATATTTTGTCCCAGTTGGCCGAGTTAAACGCATATTTCACGTCAAGCGTGCATATCAGGCAGTATTTTTTGTCACCGCCTGCCCAACGCGTTCCTTTAATTGCACTGCTAGCTATTGCCGTTACTTTCGCGATGGCTTGTGTAGTGCTTCTGCCCTTCCGGAATCCGTACTTGTGGTCGGATAGCCCTCGGATGCCTGTCAGCTCCCAATCCAGCCGGTTGCAGAGGATTCTCTCCAGGATTTTCTCCGTGGTGTCTAGCATGCAAAGCGGGCGGTATGAGGAAGGGTTTTCAAGGTCCTTCCGTGGCTTTGGTATGAGTATCAGTTTCTGTACCTTCCATCTGTTTGCTACCACACCTTCAGTTAGGCACCGATTGAAGGTGTCTACGAACAGATCTGGACGTGCGGCAAGGATTAGTTTGAGCACGCCGTGTTCAGGTCCAGGTAATTTGTCATTTTTTAGCTTGGCTGCTATTTCTAATTTGCAAAAGTTAAGTCAATAATTGACTTTCGTCCTGCTCTGCAGTACGTGCTCAGGCCGCCGATGTTCAGCAAGCAAACGTCGAGTGTGGCAAATGCATCTAGTAGTGCTGTGCCACGCTGGGTCATTCTGCTATTTCTCCAGTTCGTTGCCTAAGCGTTGAAGTCGCCAGCTATTATGCAGTGGATTTTGTCGCGCGCATCATGGGCAATACATTGTGTGATGTCTTCGAATTCGGTCAGGGGTATGCTTGGTGCTATATAACAGCTATATATTGTGACTAGGTCACAATCCGCATACTGTTCGCATATTATGGCGAAGTCTATCCTTTCTTCTAGGACTGTCTGCTCCAGCAGATGTTAAGCCGCCCTGCAATGATTTAGGTTAAGTAGCAGGAACTTAACCATTTTTTTTTTTGTCATTTTTAGCGCTCTTATGTTCCGTGTGGCACAGGATGCCTGCTTCTGCATTTGGCGGCTGTGTGACCGTAGCCCATACATTTATAGCACCGAATAAGCTCCCGCCATTCCTGGATTCGGCAGATCGCCCATCCAATGCGTATTTTACGCATATCTCTTAGTTTTGCTGCCGCTTTGGACTTCAGCATAATATAAGCGATTTGTGTACCCCCATACGTACACAAATGTGGGGATTGCCTCTATTTTGCTCTCTAGGCTCGCCAATAATGCGTCGATCACCTCCTGGTACGTGCTGTCTCCCTCGATGCCATGCACTTCAACCAGCAGCTTCTCGTTCTATTCCTTGACCTCGGCCTTGCCATTCAGCGCCTCTTTTATCGCGCTGTGCACTTGGTGTGTAGAGGGATCAGCGTTCCTCTGCATGCGGAACAGGAGGTCCCCAGTTATATCGCCCATTGGGGCCGCCTTCACGAGATTGAGCATATCCGCGTATGATGCATCATCAGAACATTTCACAATGATAGCATCTGGATGACTGTGTTTTTGCCTTGTTCGTTTTTTGTGTTGAATTTTCGTCCATTTGGATTGTTTTCCATGTGTCGCCGGAGGAACTGTTTGATTGTCCGTTGGGGCTGGATGTACCGTTCCCAGTTGGCTTCTTTGTTTATTGTTGACTACCGGTTTTGGTTTCTGCTTTTTGTAGCTGCATTCTTTAGTTCCCGCGTTGGTTCTGCTCTCTCTGATTTTGGTGGTGTCGTCTGCGTGGCGACTTCCTCCTTTTCCAATGTAGACCTTAGTTGCGCGGCCAGCATGATTTGTAGCTCCTTCATCCTTGCATTTTTTTGTGGCTGGAGTTTATTAATGGCTTGTTTTCATTCACCTGATATGGAAATTCATGAAGAATTGTTCCTAATTCAGTGATGAATCCAGTTCAGATCTTGGTCCTATTGTGTTGCTTATTTGGGCTAGGCGTTAGGCTAGCAATCTCTCTGGCCCTTTTGAGGGTGGTGTTCTCTACATCACCGACTTCTTGGATAACAAAGTCAGCTTGGTGATCAGTGTTTTCCATAGCAGACGAGGGAGCCGGCGGAGACCAACCTGGGTGCTTTAGCGAACACGGATGCTTCTGAACTTGTCGCAGCGTATGCCATTTTGTTTTTGCTTGTAGCTTTACTTATTACATCGGCCAAGTGTGGCACCGGCGTAACAGTGCATGAGGGAATGGGATTTTTGGCCTCCAGAATCCGTGCCCTTGCCGTGGTTGTATCCACGGGTGGATTTCCACTTTTGTGGTTGCCACCTGGAGTAGTATTGTTATTCCTCGACATTCTTTTCTTTTTTTTTTAATGATGCATTTTACCTACTGCCAGGGTGTTATGTTTTCCTACACCGGGTATGAAAACAGCTGCCGGCCGATATGACACAGACGCAGACCACAACGCCGCTCACTGTGAGTCAGACATGGAGTGGATTTGTGGGAATTGTGTGTTTGGTATGCCATTTGAATGTTGTAACGGATGGGGTTACCTGAAGGTATGCATCAGTTTCTTTATATGGTGGCGCCATCTATGTTTGGAAATTTGCACTATCTTCAGTATTTAAGCTTAGTGCCCACGCAGTGCTGCAAAAATACTGATAAAAAACAATCATCTTGTCCGGTAAGGCTGAAAAATGTATCAGCTGTCCGGTGGCGCGTGTTGTGTGGGATGCTTGAGCGGGAAAATGACGACAACTTCTACTCAAAATCGCTTCTTAGGCTTGAGTGACTTCTAACTTTGGCCTGGCTGGGATCTGCAGCTCTAGCGGTTAAGGAGCGCCGCCATTTCAAGATGGGCAGGGTCAGTAACTTATTGACACTTTTTGTAATGTACTCCTCTGCTTAATTTTTACAGGGTGATCGCCATGCAGGGGGCTGCCGGCAGCACCCCCGGAAAAACACAACTGCTTCTTGGCACCATCTGAGTATGTTTGTGTGTTGCTGTATATGTGTGCAAAGGGGCTCTCGTAGTCGGGTACACTCGACTACAGATTTCTTACTTGTTTTTTTTGATAGTTTGTTGTCGGCATTGTAAATAAAAGCTACAATCTAAACCGTGTAAAAAATTGCGAACAAATATTCCGTCTAATTCCAGTTAAATTTAAAAAAATAAGCAGAAATATTTTAACTAAATCTTCAAAGCCATTTAGCTCCCTAGCAGAAAATTTATAAAGATTTTAGAAATAAGAGCAAACAAGTTTCAATGCACGGTTTCTTTAAACTAATAATCGTCGAAAGAATTCCTGAATCTGAAAGTGGGTCATATTTTGAACTAGTACGAACAAAACGTTCCAAAAAAAAGTAAGGAGGAGGCGCAGAAGGTTATTGTTCTATATAAATTTATTAAAGCTTTTAACGTCAATATTTAACGTAGACTTGAAATTTTTATTTTATTTTGTTGGCTTTTTTAGCTCCTTTGCCTTTTTGTAAAAAAAAGGCAAGGCGGAGCTATTGGAAATATGCAAAATCCAAAAGTATGTAACACATAGAAATAATCATCAGAGACCCCATAAAGTATATATATTCAGAATCAGGACGACAAGATAAGTCGATCTAGCCCTGTCCGTCTGTCCGTCTGTCCGTCCGTATTTCTCAGAGACTATAAGAGCTAGAGCAACCAAATTTGAAATCTAGATTCGTTATTTTCGTACGCTAGACCAGTTTGTTTTAGATTTTCGAATTTCCTCTCCTGACCCCGGCAATTCAAAAAAAACCATTTTTAAGCACAAGTTTCGCGCGATCAAATTTATTTTTGGCACACATCATAATTAGACCATTATTGATCCATATTGTTAATTTGGGTACGATTGATCTAAAAACTCAGAAGTTATACATCATTAAAAGTGGTGTTATGGAGCCAGGGTGCGTGCAAACTAAGAGCTAGAGCAACAAAATTTGGTATCAAGATTTTCAATGTTCGTACGCTTTACAAGTTTGTTTAAGATTTTCGAATTTCCGCCCCTGACCACCACAATTCGAAAAAATCGATTATAAGGCCAAATTTTCAATTATTCAAATTTCTTTTTGCCACAGATATTAAATAAAGCATTATTGATCTACACACATCATAATTAGACCATTCTTGATCCATGTTGTGAATTTGGGTACGATTGATCTATAAACTCAGAAGTTATACATCATTAAAAGTGGTGTTATGGAGCCAGGGTGCGCGCAAACTAAGAGCTAGAGCAACAAAATTTGGTATCAAGATTTTTAATGTTCGTACGCTTTACAAGTTTGTTTAAGATTTTTGAATTTCCGCCCCTGACCACCACAATTCGAAAAAATCGATTATAAGGTCAAATTTTCAATTATTCAAATTTCTTTTTGCCACAGATATTAAATAAAGCATTATTGATCTACACACATCATAATTAGACCATTCTTGATCCATGTTGTGAATTTGGGTACGATTGATCTAAAAATCTCATAAGTTATACATCATTAAAAGTGGTGTTATGGAGCCAGGGTGCGCACAAACTAAGAGCTAGAGCAACCAAATTTGGTATCAAGATTTTCAATGTTCGTTCGCTTTACAAGTTTGTTTAAGATTTTCGAATTTACGCCCCTGACCACCACAATTCGAAAAAATCGATTATTAAGCACAATTTTCAACCGATCAAATTTATTTTTGGCACACATCATAATTAGACCATTCTTGATCGATGTTGTGAATCTGGGTAAGATTGATCTATAAATCTCGGAAGTTATAGATCAGCAAAAGTGGTGATATGGAGCCCCGGGGGGTAGTGTAGTGCGCGCAAACTAAGAGCTAGAGCAACGAAATTTGGAATCGTATATTTGTTATGTTTGTACGCTATACAAGTTTGTTTTAGATTTTTCGAATTTCCTCCCCTGACCACCACAATTCGAAAAAAACGATTATTAAGCACAATTTTCAACCGATCAAATTTATTTTTGGCACACATCATAATTAGACCATTCTTGATCCATGTTGTGAATTTGGGTACGATTGATCTATAAACTCAGAAGTTATACATCATTAAAAGTGGTAATATGGAGCCAGGGTGCGCGCAAACTAAGAGCTAGAGCAACAAAATTTGGTATCAAGATTTTCAATGTTCGTACGCTTTACAAGTTTGTTTAAGATTTTCGAATTTCCGCCCCTGACCACCACAATTCGAAAAAATCGATTATAAGGCCAAATTTTTAATTATTCAAATTTCTTTTTGCCACAGATATTAAATAAAGCATTATTGATCTACACACATCATAATTAGACCATTCTTGATCCATGTTGTGAATTTGGGTACGATTGATCTAGAAACTCAGAAGTTATACATCATTAAAAGTGGTGTTATGGAGCCAGGGTTGCGCGCAAACTAAGAGCTAGAGCAACAAAATTTGGTATCAAGATTTTTAATGTTCGTACGCTTTACAAGTTTGTTTAAGATTTTTGAATTTCCGCCCCTGACCACCACAATTCGAAAAAATCGATTATAAGGTCAAATTTTCAATTATTCAAATTTCTTTTTGCCACAGATATTAAATAAAGCATTATTGATCTACACACATCATAATTAGACCATTCTTGATCCATGTTGTGAATTTGGGTACGATTGATCTAAAAACTCATAAGTTATACATCATTAAAAGTGGTGTTATGGAGCCAGGGTGCGCACAAACTAAGAGCTAGAGCAACCAAATTTGGTATCAAGATTTTCAATGTTCGTTCGCCTTACAAGTTTGTTTAAGATTTTCGAATTTACGCCCCTGACCACCACAATTCGAAAAAATCGATTATAAGGCCATATTTTCAATTATTCAAATTTCTTTTTGCCACAGATATTAAATAAAGCATTATCTATCTACACACATCATAATTAGACCATTCTTGATCCATGTTGTGAATTTGGGTACGATTGATCTATAAACTCAGAAGTTATACATCATTAAAAGTGGTGCTATGGAGCCAGGGTGCGCGCAAACTAAGAGCTAGAGCAACAAAATTTGGTATCAAGATTTTCAATGTTCGTACGCTTTACAAGTTTGTTTAAGATTTTCGAATTTCCGCCCCTGACCACCACAATTCGAAAAAATCGATTATAAGGCCAAATTTTTAATTATTCAAATTTCTTTTTGCCACAGATATTAAATAAAGCATTATTGATCTACACACATCATAATTAGACCATTCTTGATCCATGTTGTGAATTTGGGTACGATTGATCTATAAACTCAGAAGTTATACATCATTAAAAGTGGTGTTATGGAGCCAGGGTGCGCGCAAACTAAGAGCTAGAGCAACAAAATTTGGTATCATAGATTTGTTAATGTTCGTACGCTATACAAGTTTGTTTTAGATTTTTGAATTTCCTCCCCTGACCACCACAATTCGAAAAAAATCGATTATAAGGTCAAGTTTTCAATTATTCAAATTTCTTTTTGCCACCGATATCAAATAAAGCATTATTGATTTGACACACATCATAATTAGACCATTCTTGATCCATGTTGTGAATCTGGGTACGATTGATCTAAAAATCTCATAAGTTATACATCATTAAAAGTGGTGTTATGGAGCCCCGGGGGTATGTGGTGCGCACAAACTAAGAGCTAGAGCAACCAAATTTGGTATCATAGATTTGTCAATGTTCGTTCGCCTATACAAGTTTGTTTAAGATTTTTCGAATTTACGCCCCTGACCACCACAATTCGAAAAAATCGATTATTAAGGCCATATTTTCAATTATTCAAATTTCTTTTTGCCACAGATATTAAATAAAGCATTATCTATCTACACACATCATAATTAGACCATTCTTGATCCATGTTGTGAATTTGGGTACGATTGATCTATAAATCTCAGAAGTTATACATCATTAAAAGTGGTAATATGGAGCCTAGTGGTGCGCGCAAACTAAGAGCTAGAGCAACAAAATTTGGTATCATAGATTTGTCAATGTTCGTACGCTTTACAAGTTTGTTTAAGATTTTTCGAATTTCCTCCCCTGACCACCACAATTCGAAAAAATCGATTATAAGGCACAAATTTTTAATTATTCAAATTTCTTTTTGCCACAGATATTAAATAAAGCATTATTGATCTACACACATCATAATTAGACCATTCTTGATCCATGTTGTGAATTTGGGTACGATTGATCAATAAACTCAGAAGTTATACATCATTAAAAGTGGTGTTATGGAGCCCGGGGGGTAATGTGCGCGCAAAATAAGAGCTAGAGCAACAAAATTTGGTATCATAGATTTGTTAATGTTCGTACGCTTTACAAGTTTGTTTAAGATTTTTGAATTTCCGCCCCTGACCACCACAATTCGAAAAAATCGATTATTAAGGTCAAATTTTCAATTATTCAAATTTCTTTTTGCCACAGATATTAAATAAAGCATTATTGATCTACACACATCATAATTAGACCATTCTTGATCCATGTTGTGAATTTGGGTACGATTGATCTAAAAATCTCATAAGTTATACATCATTAAAAGTGGTGTTATGGAGCCCCGGGGGGTATGTGGTGCGCGCAAACTAAGAGCTAGAGCAACCAAATTTGGTATCATAGATTTGTCAATGTTCGTTCGCTTTACAAGTTTGTTTAAGATTTTTCGAATTTCCGCCCCTGACCACCACAATTCGAAAAAATCGATTATAAGGCACAAATTTTCAATTGATTCAAATTTCTTTTACGTATATATTTTAAGTAGACCATTCCTAATCGACGTTATGAATTTCGTTAAGATTGAATGATTCCGTGTTTACTGAACTTATGCAACATTTAGTATCGCGCTATTGACCGTGGTGGATCTAAAAGGCGCGCGCAATGTCCAAGTACGTGCAGAATATGTGTAGGTATGAGTATGTGTGTATGGCTGTATATGTAGGCAAAGGGGCTCTCGTAGTCGGGTACACTCGACTACAGACTTCTTACTTGTTCTTTTTGTTTAAATAAATGGAGTGTTATTAACTTACATAATATGTATGTTCTTATGACTCAACATATAAATACATAAAATTATATTATGAACACATTTTTAGGATACAAATTAGAATATTTTATTGAAAATTTTTGACTTGGGAACCAAACTCTGATATTTGTATGGAGTTAGAGTCTCCTACAACGCGATTTTCCACAACGCGAAGTTTTTTAGGAACTTATTCACCGCGTTGTAGAAGGTTTACCTGTAAATGTTCAGAACAATCTAAAAAGGCAAGAAGAGCCAACAATCGAACAGAGCAAAAGCCAATCAAAAAGCACAAGCACTAAGCTGCGCAAAAAGGAGACATCAAAGCTGACAAATGGTAACGCAATAGAGCAAAATTTTGATGCAGCAATCACGAGTGGACTAAAGATAGGAGCCGGCGGCATCGTTCTAGAACAGACGCAATAATGGTTACGAGTTCTAGCGATTGCAGCTATTCAGACATCCTCAAAGTTGTGAAGACTGACCCAAAGTTGAAGCACCTAAGCACTCATGTTCAATGCATCAGGAAAACTATAAAGCCCGCGCTGTTGTTATGACTCTAGCCAAACCGGCACATATTGAGGTTCGAGAGCTGAACGAGTTTCTAACCAAGGAAGAAACCTTAGAAGCGATAAACGTAGTACTTAAAGATGCGTCATTGACCAGCGATGCAATAAAGTAAATCAGAGCTGCAAAGGCAAAGCCAAAAAACTATTAGAAATAGGCAGAATTGGATGGGTGTTCCTTACATTAAGTTGAGTTGCAATTGCTCTACAGATCTAACAGGTATATGCTACATATGCAGCGAACCAGGCCACATTGTCTAATCGTACACCAAAGTACCCAAGTGCATTGTATGGGTTAAAAAGGGTGAGAAATTGACAGATCACGCAACTGGTAGCTTTAGATGCCCAGCCTATCTTGATATATATATATATATATATATATATATATATAGCGATGTAATAGCCGGTGATTCTAACGTTATATATATATATATAAATTAATATA
>JBAMBS010000488.1:0-40482 GCA_037044455.1 Zygothrica quintamaculata
GAAGGCAACTGGAAAGGGTTATGGGTAACCCCATCACACCCGATAGCCTCGTACCCGCAATGCTCGAGTCGCCAGAGAAATGGGAGGCAGCGTGCTTATTTGCCGCCACAGTAATGTCGCAGTTAAGGCTGGCTGATAACCAAAGGAGAGCGGCATGAAACCACGGAGAGTAAGTACGGGCTTGCGAAGCAATGCTTTGTGGCCGTACCGCAAACTAATGCTTACTCTCCGCGTTAATCGCTTATATTGTAAATTGTAATCTTAATATATTAAAAGAAAAAAGAAAACTTGTAAATAAATGAATATAAAAAAAAAACACACATACTCATACATACACATAGTTCTGCACGTACTTAGCCATTGCGCGCGCCTCTTAGACGTACGTTTAACGTACGAACATATCAAATCTACTTTCCAAATTTCGTTGCTCTAGCTCTTATTTTGCGCGCACTACTATACCCCCCCGGGGCCAATAATGCCACATTTGATGATGTATAACTTCCGAGAGGAGGAAATTAAATAAATCTAAAACAAACTTGTACAGCGTACGAAAATGATTAATCTAGGTTTAAAATTTGGTTGCTCTAGCTCTTATAGTCTCTGAGAAACAGGCGTTCATACGGACGGACAGACGGATGAACGGACGGACGGACGAACGGACGGACGAACGGACGGACGGACGGATAGACAGACGGACAGAGCTAGATCAACTCGTCTTGTCGTCTTGATTAAGAATATATATACTTTATGGGGTCTACGATGATTATTTCTGTTACATACTTTTGGATTTTGCGTATTTTCAATAGCTCCGCTTTGCTCTTTTTTACAAAAAGGCAAAGGGGCTAATAAGTAAGAAGTCTGTAGTCGACTGTACCCGACTACGGCTCGCCTACATATACAGCTATTCACACACATACACACAGTTCTGCACGTACTTAGCCATTGCGTCTTTTAGCCGACCGCGCTCTATAGCGCGGTGCCTAATGATGTATAACTTCTGTGTCTATTGTTTAATCTTAACGAAATTTACAGTGTAGATAGAATCGTCTTATTGGTACGTTTGCAAAAAAGAATTTTGATCGGTTGAAAATTGTGTCTTATAATCGATTTTTTCAAATTGCGGGGGTCAGGGAAGGAAATTTAAAAATCTAAAACAAACTTGTAAAGCGTACGAACATACCAAATCTATATTCCAAATTTCGTTGCTCTAGCTCTTATTTTGCGCGCACTACTATACCCCCCCGGGGCAAATAACGACACTTTTGATGATGTATAACTTCCGAGATTTTTGATCAATCTTACCCAGATTCACAACATGGATCAAGAGGGGTCTAATTATGATGTGTGTCAAAAATAAATTGGATCGGTTGAAAATTGTGTTTAATAATCTTTTTTTTTTGAATGAGGAATTTGGTCAGCTATTCGATTCAGTTGCTCCGTGGTGCAGTATTTCCTTAGTATCCATGAATGTGTTAATTCGGGCCGCAGTGTTTCAAACATCTTTGAGATCGAGGGGAGAAGACTGAATGGCCTATGGGACGCAGGATCTCTTTCAGGCTTTCCAGGCGTTGGAATCATGGATATTATACCCAATTTCCATTGCGCTGGAAAGTATTGCAACCTCACTATTGCATTAAATATTATTGTCAAAAAGTGAATTGCATGTTCAGGAAGTGCTTTAAATGTAGCATTGCAGACCTTATCATGGCCTGATGCTCTGCCGGAATGTTGATGTCCAATAACCAAAGCTAGGTCACTTGGCTCAAAAGGCTGAATTGGCAGATCCATTTGGATCGTATGGTCAAGCGTATCCATTACTTTTCAATATCCTGCTGACAAGTGAAGTCGTTGGGCACAAATCTGCCAGATAGATGTTTTGCAAAATCCTCTGCCTGATCAGTATCAGACCGACACCATGACCCATTTGCATCCATGACAAGCGCCATCCTGGGACATCTTCTCTTAATAGCGCGTGTCTTCCGCAATGAGTGAATTGCCTCACTATCCGTGCCAGTGTTAGCGAGCCTTTGGTCGAATCACTCTGATCTAAAATCGGACAAAGACATTCTCAGAACAGTCTGCGCTCTATTCCAAGCGGTCTTGTCAAGTGGATGACGGAATCTCATCCACCTGATACGCAGTCGTCTTTTCCCCCCAATTAATTGACGGATCTCACTTGTAAATGGAATACCAGCAGCAGCCGTCTTCGTGACGGGTTGTGCGTAGCAACAGATGCAGCAACTAAATGTTTCCCGTAAATATATCTATGACATCGTTAATATCCTCGTCCGTGCGAATTTCTATATTCAGATGTAGTGATTGCTGCAACAGCGACTGAAACAACTCCAAGTTAATGTGTTTTGATATGATACGCTTCAAAACTGGACACTCTGTCGCCTGAGCATCTAATTAATGGCAGGTGATCAGAGCTCAACTCAACAACTGCCCAAATATTTGCATGGACGCCCAAAATACCTCGTGTTAAAACAAAATTTAAGCAGCTTGGTGATCCTCTTCTGCATACGGAAATCTGGTTGGTCTTCTGTGGCTAACGTGTTTAGTTGCGAATTTAGGACAAGATTCGTTAATGCAGTGCCTCTTGGATTATTCCTTGTAGCTTCGTGGAAACGCCATCAGCGTCCCACACAGCGATGCGTAGTGGTATCATAATGGCGTTTGTGGGTTGAGTGCAGCACGCACTTGCAAAAATTGCAGATGCTACCGTGCATGCTGTTGTTGCTGCTGATATTGTAGTTGCTGTTTTTGCTGATAAGCTTAATCATAGTATTTTGATTTTCTTGAAGTGACTGTATTGCCTTCATGATGCCTTCAAAATTAATACCGCTAAAGGCATGATGCTGGGAACAATCTTTACAACTTTGACTTTGCTTGAGTGTCCGGTGTTGCTCTACGAGCCCTTGATATTTGGCTGCTCTAGTTACATCAGCATAAGAAACGTTCGACGTGCCAGGCCTACCATGAGTTGTCACTCTTGCCTCAATCCTTGAATTAGATTTTTCAACAATTGATCTCCTGCCATCAACGCCACGCTTTGGCCGTGTGAGACATATACTTGGCGCAACCAGAGTAGTTTGCTGGGTGGTGTTCACCTTTTACATGGCTCACAACGTGGTCTTGTGCAGTTACTTCCAGGATATTCACCACCACATTCAACGCAAGCGAAAATTTTGCGACAAAATTAAGCTGCACGTCCAAATTGCTGGCAGCGATGGCATTGGATGTTATCCAAGTCTGTTGCGAAGCCTTCCACTCTAACTCGAATGTTGCATATTTATGTGATGTGCAACACCTCACTGTAATTGGATGCTGGGGTTACATTTAACAAGTAAGATGTCTGTATCCGAGTGTACCCGACTATGAGAGCCCCTTTGCCTACATATCCAGCCATACACACATACTCATACATACACACAGTTCTACACGTACTTGGAGATTGCGCGCGCCTTAAAGACACCCTCGCTCTATAGCGCGGTACTTAATGTTGTATAACTTCCGTGTTTATTTTTCAATCTTAACGAAATTCACAAAGTAGATGAAAAATTGTCTAATTAATATGTGTGCCAAAAGCAAATTTAATCGGTTGAAAATTGTGCCTTATAATCGATTTTTTCGATTTGCAAGCGTTAGGGGAAGAAATACGCAAATCTAAAACACACTTGTATAGCATAAGAACATAACGAATCTAGATTTCAAATTTCGTTGCTCTAGATCTTATTTTGCGCGCACTACCAAACCACCACGTGCCTCATAGCACCACTTTTGATGATGTATAACTTCCGAGTTTTTAGATCAATCCTACCCAGATTTACAACATAAAATGGTCTAATTATAAGGCGTGCTAAAAAGAAATTTAATCGGTTAAAAATTATGCTTAATATTTTTTTTTTTCAAATTGCGGGGGTCAGGGGAGGAAATTCAAAAATCAAAAAAAACTTGTATAGCGTACAAAAATAGCAAATCTAGGTTTAAAATTTGGTTGCTCTAGCTCTTATAGTCTCTGAGAAACAGGCGTTCATACGGACGGACGGACGGACAGACGGAGAGACAGACTGACAGGGCTAGTTCGACTCGTCTTGTCAGTTCTTTCACACAAACCCTGTAGGGCCGTTCGTCTTTTGGTTCAGTAGAATTCATACTTTTCATCCTCGAGCCATTTCACAATATCACGCTAAGCGTTGGCATTATCTGCATAAATACTCAATATCCCTCCAAGGGAGGTTTTGAATAAGAATTGTTCAATATTAACAACTTTGCCAAGACACTCTTGCAACAAGTTAGCATTGTCAAGTCCTTCTATTACAATTGGAGGAGGTTTGGCTTTTTACTGGCAGCAGCTTTTTGCTGGCGAGCAGCAATTGCACAGATTATAATATCACAGTCACTTTCTTCTGCCGGAACCTCCGCTAAAAGCAAAAACCTCTTAGACTCATCACAGTACGCATCATTAGTTATCTCGCTAGGAGTAAACTTCTTTTTATTGTATATTGGAGGCAACTGGTTAAGCTGTAGAGGTTCGTTTATCTTCTTCGTATTGAGATTCTGCTTTCACGTCTACCAGCTTTTCTTTCACATCCGGCATTGTTTCCCTGTGTTCACTCCGGCAGACACCTTAAATTCTTTTGTATATTACTTATCTCAAATAAAACTTGTACTTATCAGACTATATCGTGAATGTTTGGAATGATTCGCAGTATTAAATATTCAGCTAATAAATTTAATTTATGTTAGACTTAACAAATAGTAACGTTCACAGCAAGGCCAAAATCGATTATTAAGCACAATTTTCATTCAATCCAATGTCTTTTTAACACACATTTAAAAATAGCCCATTCTTGATCTTTGTTGTGAATCTGGGTAAGATTGATCTAAAAACTCGGAAGTTATACATAATCAAAAGTGGAATTATGGAGCGTGGGAGGGGTTAACTGATAAGCGCAAAATAAGAAGTAGAGCAACAAAATTTTGAAAATGGATTCGATAATTACGTACGCTATACGAGTTTCTTTTAGATTTTGTAATTTCTTCCACTGACCCCCGCAATTCGATAAAAATGATTACTAAGCACAATTTTCAACCGATTGAATCTCTTTTTTGCACACATCATAATTATCTTGATCTGCATTGTGAATAAAACACGGAAGCTATACAACATTAAGTATCGCACAATAGAGCGCGGGGGCTTAAAAGTGCTCGAGTATGTGTGTGTATAGCTGTATATATAGGCAAAGGGCTCTCGTAGTCGGGTTTAATCGACTACAGATATCTTACTTGTTTTGTATTGCGGTGGTCAGGGGTCGAATATCAAAATACCAAAACAAACTTGTATAGCTTACGAAAATAAGTAATCTAGGTTTAATATTTGGTTGCGCTAGCTCTTTTAACATACAAACAGCTTAGCCCCTTTGCTCTATGGCTCGATACTTAATATTGCATACCTTCCGAGTTTTTTATTCATTCTTTACAAAATTCATATTCATATGGAAATGTGCAAAATCCAAAAGTATATAACACATAGACCCCATAAAGTATTGATCCGGACGACAAGACGAGTTGATCTAGCCATGTCCGTCTGTCCGTGTGTCCGTTCGAATGAACGCTTGTTTCTCAGAGACTATAAGAGCTAGAGTAACCAAATTTGAAATCTTGATTTGTTTAGATTGCTCCCCTGATCCACGCCACAACGAAAAAAAACGATTATTAGGCACAATTTTAATTTGATCAAATTTTTTTTTAGGCACACATAATAAATAGACCATTCTTGATCTACGTTGTAAATTTCGTTAAGATTTAATAATAAACACGGAAGTTATACATCATTATATATCGTGCTACAATGCGCGGTGGGCTAAAAGGCTCTAGCTATGGCTAAGTACGTGTACAACTGTGTGTATGTGTGAGTATGAGTGTGTATGTAGGCAAAGAGGCTCTCGTACTTGGGTACACTTGTTAAAGATTTCTTATTTGGTTTTAGCCCCTTTGCCATAAAAAAGAAGCAAAGCGGAACTAATGGAAATATGCAAATTCAAAAGTATGTAACACATATAAATAATCATAAGAGACCCCATAAAGTATATATTAGGTTGTTTGGTAATGACATACCGGTTTCTTTATTGATTTTTGACGATTATTTTAACATACTTACCATTGTCCGATTTAAGTGCTATATGTACCGTTGTCTTCGATTATTTGCTGCCATTTTGATGGTAATTTGTATATGCCTTTTATGAAAAAGTCTTTGTCTCTATTGGCAAAAAAAACTCGGCAATTCGATTTTCACAAGCCTCCTTTGAACTCAATTTCTGCCCATCGAAAAAATTTTGCATGGCCAAAAACAGATGGTAATCGCTTGGGGCAATGTCCGGACTATAAGGTGGATGCATTAAAACTTCCCAACCAAGCTCCCGTAGCTTGTGACGTAGTCACCAAAGATGTATGGGGCTTGGCGTTGTCATGCTGGAACACAATGCCCTTACGATTCACCATGGCTGGCCGCTTCTGTTCAAGTGCAATCTTTAATCGGTCCAGTTGTTGACAGTAGAGGTCAGAATTGATGGTTTGGCCATAAGGCAGCACTTCATAATGGATAATTCCTCTGATATCCTACCATTCACTCAGCAAAACCTTCCGAGTCGTCAATCCTGGCTTTGCCACCGTTTGAGCCGACTCACCGTGCTTCGACCAGAATCTTTTACGCATGGTGTTGTCATATGTAATCCATTTTTCATGGCCAGTGACCAACCGATCCAGAAATGAGTCGAGTTTATTACGGTGCATTAGATATTCGCAGATTGAGACACGGTCCAAAAGGTTCTTTTTAGATAACTCATGAGGCACCCATACATCTAGCTTTTTTGACAACTTTTTCGACTTCAAATGCCTATGGACGGTTTCCGTGCTTAGTTGGAGCTCCTCTGCGATGCTTCTAATAGTCACATGACGATCTCGATCCACTATTTCCATGATTTTATCCGTATCAACGGTCACTGGTCGTCCGGCGGGCTTGGGTGTTTCGGTGACAAAATTACCACTTCGGAATCGCCTGAACCACTGTTCTGCAGTTTGAACCGATAGTTTGTTGTCTCCTAAGACAGAAATAATCTGTCTGCGAGATTCCGCAGCAGTTTTTCCTTGTGCGAAATAAAATTTCAAAATTGCGCGAATTTCAGCGTTTGTGAACTCCATTTCGATCGATTGTAATTTTTAAGCGCGGAAACTGATGTTAACAAACTATACGTCATTTAAAAGGTGTTGCAATGACCTATCCAACGATATGCAGCGTTGCCAGATACGATTCCATGTGACTTCACAAGCGAAGCGCGAAATTTGAATGCAAAACCCGGTATATCATTACCAAACAACCTAATATATTCTGAATCAGGACGACAAGACGAGTCGATCTAGCCATGTCCGTCTGTCTGTCCGTCCGTCCGTCTGTCCGTCTGTATGAACGCCTGTTTCTCAGAGACTATAATAGTTAGAGCAACCAAATTTTAAACCTAGATTCGCTATGTTCGTACGGTATACGAGTTTGTGTTAGATTTTTGAATTTCTTCCCCTGACCACCGCAAATCGAAAAAAACGATTATTAAACACAATTTTCAACCGACTTAATTTTTTCTTGGCACACATCATAATTTGACCATTCTTGATCGATGTTGTGATTCTGGGTAAGATTGATCTACAAACTTAGAAGTTATACATTATCAAAAGTGACGTTATTTGGGCCGGGGGGGGTATAAGAGTGCGTGCAAAATAAGAGCTAAAGCAACGAAATTTAAAATCTAGATTCTTTATGTTCCTAAGCTATACGAAATTATTTAAGATTTTCGAATTTCCTCCCCTGGTCGCAATTTAAAAAAATCGATTATAAGGCAAAATTCTTAACCGATCAAATTTTCGCACATATATTAACTAAGACAATTTTTCATCTACGTTGTGAATTTCGTTAAAATTGAACAATAAACACGGAAGTTATACAACATTAAGTACAGCGCTATAGATCGTGGGGGGTTAAAAGGTGCGTGCAATGGCTAAGTACGTGCAGAACTTACTTACTCCGTGTTTCTCAGAGACTAAAAAAGCTAGAGCAACCAAATTTTAACACAGATTCGGTATATAAAGAATTAAAGTGCACGATTTTTTCAAACAAATAATCGTCGAGATGTCCGAATCTGATAGTAGATCAAGTTTAGATTTTGAACTAGTTCGAACGTTCGGAAGAACAGTAATAAGGAGGTGAATAAAAATATCGTTCTATTTTCATTTATTAAAGCTTTCAACTTGAATATTTTACGTAGAATTGAAATTTTATTTTATTTTGTTATGTTTAAATAAATGAAGTGTTATTAAATTACATAATACATTACATATTAAATATGCTGTAATGACTAAAAAAATAAAAAAGCAAAATATATTAAGCACATATTTTTACTATACAAATTCCAATATATTTTTAAAAATTTTGTTTACTTTGGAACCAAACTTTGATTTTTGTATGGAGTTAGAGTCTCCCACAACGCGATTTTAAACAACACGATGATTTTCAGGACCTAATCACCGCTTTGTTGGAGGTTTACCTGTACTTCTATTTCCTCCCCTCAATCTAATATATACAGAATCCAAACTTAATGAAAACTTCACATTGGCAAAGGCACTCAAATCAAGTCTGGAAATTCCTGCAAACACGAACTGCCTCCATAATGCCACATAAAGCATACCGAGTGGATACATTTAACCCCCTGATATTTGTGAATGCAATTCAAGCGCTTAGTATTATTATTACTCTGAGAGCGGACCTATTCATATTACCGAGCAACTTACGGAAGCCTGTAATGCTAGTTTTGTGAAAAGGAAGAAATTTAGGCGACATCATGTACCCACCTATTGGTGGAATGACCACATTGCCACCATCAAAGACGAGTGTCTCCGTAGCAGAAGGCGCTACCAACAGATACAAGTGCTACATTAACCTCTAAAAAGCAGGAGAACCGATTACCAAGGAGTATGCTAAAAATTGCAATTCGCAAAAGCAAGCGTAAACACTTCCTACAATTGTGCGATTCTGCAGAATACGACCCATATGGAAAGGCCTATAAACTGGTCGTCAAGCAGCCTAATGCTGGTAGGTACTCAGTGCCAACTGCTCACAGTGAGCTAATCACCATCGTGGAGGCCGTCTTCATCAATAGACCAGCTCTGGAGAACAACTCACCAACGTCATACCAAGCGCTCAACGATTAACGGTATGATGTTTCCATCGACGAGGTGCTGACTGCAGCTGGCAGCCCTAAGCTCGGCAAGGCCCCAGGGCCGGATGGTATCCAGCCTAGCACCTAACAGGTCGCTGAAGATTGCCTTTTTCCAGCACCCCTCGGAATTTCAAAAACTGTTCCGTACCTGTTTGCTAGAAGGAGTCTTTCCTTCCATATGGAAAGTGCAATATCTTGCCTTGCTACCGAAGCCAGGAAAGCCGCTAAGAAAGGAAAGCCTTCTTCCTACAGACCAATCTGCTTTCTGAACACAATTGGCAAAGTCTTGGAAAAGATCATTTATTTCAGGTTGTAACAACCAGTTAGTGAGTCGCGCAGCTTAGCACCTAACCAATTTGGCTTTCGGAAAGCGAGGTTAACGCTAGATACCATCAGCACCGTCGTAAGCATAGCTACTAAAGCGATCGAAGGCATGAGATGGTCCGGAGGTTCAAAAATATATTGACTTATTGTAAGGCACGTCATAAAAAATCCTAGCTACGTTCGATGACGTAGATATAATATCAGTCGCAAAGCAGCTGACTGAGGTTCGGGAACCATGCAATGAAGCTATTGGACGTGTACATCTATGGTGCACATCAGGCTTAGAGTTAGCGACCCATAAAACAGAAGCGGTACTGATTAGTAGCCGCAAAAGGGTGGAAACCGCGCAGATCAAGGTAGGCGATACCCATGTAACGTCAAAACCGGCAATAAAATACCTTGGTGTCATGCATGACTCTACGCGCGCGCTCTTCAGAATAATGCTTATAACGCGTGGCCCAAAGCAACAGGATCTTCGTTTGCTGATAAGCGTCACCAAAGCTATCCTATAAGCAGCTCCGGTATGGTACGGAGCGATTAACGTGCTGTCATACAGCTGACGAGTGCGCGCAACTTATCGCCTATGCGCTATTCGAGCTAGCTGCGCCTTCCGAACAATCTCCGATGACAGAGTTCTCGTTATTGCAAGCATCATACCAATCGAGGACCTAACGTTTAATCAACAAAAAATCATAATAAACCTCCCTTAATGCGCAGCTCACAACATCTCACTGACCCCCGCAATACGATAAACGAATATTAAGCACAATTTTCAACCGATCAAATTTTTTTTGCACACATCATAATTAGACCAATCTTGATCTATGTTGTAAATCTAGGTAAGATTGATCAAAAAACTGGGAAGTTATACATGATTACAAGTGGTGTTATGGAGTGCGGGGATTAAATGGTGCGTACAAAATAAGAGTTAACCAACCAAATTTGGAATCAAGATTCGTTATGTTCGTAAGCTATGGTCAGCGAATTTTGTTTTGTTGTGGTCAGGGGACGAAATTCAACAAGTAAGAAATCTGTAGTCGAGTGTACCCGACTACGAGAGCCCCTTTACCTACATAAACAACCATACACACAAATACACACAGTTGTACACATACTGAGCCATTGCGCGCGCCTTTTAGCCCCCGCGCTCCATAGCGCAAAACTTAAAGTAGTATAACTTCCGTGTCTACTGTTCAATCTTAGCGAAATTTACGTGTGTTAAAAAGAAATTTGATCGAATGAAAATTGTGATTAATAATAATTTTTCGTATTCGACGCTTGGCAACTCTAATAAAAGAGTGCAAAGAAATTATCTGAAAAAATAAATTTTCAAATCATATTTAAAACATTATAAAGACACGTCTACATTCGTGGCAAAGCACTCATTTATGACTAAAGTAGTTTATATTTAAGGAGTGTATATAAAAGCAAGTAAGCAATCTATAGTCGAGTGTACCCGACTATGAGAGCCCCTTTGCCTACATATGCAGCCATACACACATACTCATACATACACACAGTTCTGCACGTACTTAGCCATTGCGCGCACCTTTTAGCCCCCCTCGCTCTATAGCGCGGTACTTAATGTTGTATAGCTTCCGTGTTTATTTTTCAATCTTAACGAAATTCACAAAATAGATGAAAAATTGTCTAATTAATATGTGTGCCAAAAGCAAATTTAATCGGTTAAAAATTGTGCCTTTTTCTATTTGCAGGGGGAAGAAATTCGAAAATCTTAAAAACACTTGTATAGCGTAGAAAAATAACAAATCTAGGTTTAAAATTTGGTTGCTCTAGCTCTTATAGTCTATGAGAAACAGGCGTTCATACGGACGGACGGACGGACGGACGGACGGACAGACGGACAGACAGACGGACAGGGCTAGATCGATTCGTCTTGTCGTCCTGATCAAGAATATATATACTTTATGGGGTCTCCGATGATTTTTTCTATGTGTTACATACTTTTCGATTTTGCACATTTCCAATAGCTCCGCTTTGCTTCTTTTTTACAAAAAGGCAAAGGGGCTAAAAAGTGTGAAAGTGTGTGTTTTTCAATAAGTTATTTTACCCACAAATTGGGTGCTCCGCTGGCAAAATTTCATAACTTTATTTTCTGGCTGTCATCCTTACAGCTGCTGCAAACTGCTGTTTTAATTAAAAAAAAAACAATAAATCTTTACGTCATAAACTTAAAATAAAAACAAAACAGAGCAGTGTAATCAGTTCTCTTAGACAAAATCTCAATCACTTTAACTGCCTCCATCATGAGGGAGCCACCAGACAGAAAAACACTTTCATTTAAAATAGATAAAACAAAAACACTGTCCAACATAACACTCGGCCCAAAGTTCTTAACCATGAAAAGTATTAACTTTGAACCAAGCTGGTAAAAGAGTTATTAATAGCGTTGAACAACACCATTGAAGTTGAAGTTAACGAACACACCTCTCTCAACTACTCTAAAGGCGTACTTTACTGCAACAACCTCAGAGGCATTCCTGAATCAGAAATTCTTGATGAACTTAAAGATCAAAACGTCGTCGAAGTCACCAAATTTCTCAACAAGGACACTCACACGGAAACAGGATTAATCACCATTAAATTTTCAATCCCATAACTTTCTACGCACATCATCATTGGCTATCAGCGTACACCGATGAGACCTTATGTCCCTCTACCCGGACGCTGCTTTAACTGTGGACGCTTTGGTCATCCAACAATCTACTGCAAAGCTTCAAAGATATGTCTCACATGCTCGCAAACAAGTCACCTCAATCCCGACTCTGACGACCAGTGCAAAAACCTAAATTGCTGAATAAATTGCAAAGAAGACAACAAACTATCATACCACCACAGCATCTTTGACCGGCAATGCCCTAATTTTATCAAACAAAAATAAATACAGGCAATTTGAGTTAATGAAAAAACTGACATGAAAGAGGCCAACATCCTCTTCAATCAAAGATACAATAATAATAAATCTATCTCCATTTCAGCCAGCTCATCTCCAATGTCAAGAACCTCCACCTCATATGCCGATATAGCCTCATCTACATCACCCATCGCCCAAAAGGTACTGGATAATACTCCATCCACATCCAGTCGGATTACCAACAACACTCCCGCTATTCTGTCGGAAAACACTTCCGAAAACTATATATCAAAAAAGCCAAAATGGACCCCAAACAGCAAGAACAAATGGATTTTGAAAACGAAGAATTTATACGCTAATAAATAACAAGTAAATATTGTAAGGCCACGGTCTATTGGGGAATGTAGCTTCTGGCTACTTCACAACGCGGAGCACACAGGCAGGGTGTACTTTTTCTTGTCAAGTCTAGAAGTTATACCTTCAATGCACCGTGGCCAATACATTCCAGTTATACGATAATATCAGGAGTGTACTTCCTGCCAAGTTATCTCTTGCACCAATGGAACATACGAGGTTATTGTACAAATTACAGTGAATTACAATTAATAATTAAAAATCATAAGCCATATATAATTGCCCTTCAGGAAACACATATAACTAACACAAAAAATATTCCAATCCCAACCAACTACTCGCTACTTTCACATAGTTACCTTAACTCTTTCGGAGGCACTGCCCTGCTGATCCATACATTCATCCAATCAAAAAAAAATCCTCTATCCAAGGAACTAGATGCATCATGTATAGAAATACAATCAGTAAAAAAATTTAAAATTATTTCAGCTTACGTTCCTCCTTCTAAGAATTTCTCAATTACTGATCTATATAATATTCTCAATCAGCACCAAACTAAATTTATATTTGGTGATTTTAAAAGCTGGGGCACTAGCTGGGGCTCACCTGCATACAATAGAAGAGGAACTATTATTCAATCCTTCCTCAATTACTCAAACTTAATGCTACTCAACGACAAATCACCAACCCACTTATCCACTAATAACACATTTACTCAGATCGACCTATCATTTTGTTCCCCCGAATTCGCAATTGATGCTAAATGGTCCACAATTGATGATCTCCATGGTAGCGACCACTTCCCAATACTTCTATCCTTCTTTCATTCTAAACTCACGCTACCTAATTACCAAAAACCAGTCTTCAAACTTCACCTAGCGGACTGGCACCAATACTCCGAACATATAATTCGACTTAACAATACCACACCAGCCACAGACAACACAAACAAAGAAGCAACCAACTTAAAAAAAATAATTCTAGAAAGTGCCCACCTCGCTATCCCACAAAGCTGCCCTCATACCCTTCCCAAAAAAGTCCTATGGTGGAACAAAAATCTCGATAAGCTTAGAAAAGATAAAATGCAATCATGGCCAGCCCTTAAAAGATCAATAAGCTTAGTATATATATTAACATACAAGAAAGCTAACGCCATCTTTAGAAGATAACTTAAACTATCCAAACGAACCTCCATAGCCGCATTCACATCCCAAATCCAACCAAGCACCACGTCCAAAACCATCTGGTCTAACATAAGACGTTTCTGTGGTTTAAATAACACAAACTTAATTCATACTATTATTAACCCGGAAAATAAACTTCCTATAATTGACACACAATGCATAGCCTCTTCCTTTGCAAAACATTGGAGCCTACAAGCTGACAATAACAACTTCCCTTCAATCTTCGTCCAATCAAAAAACTCCATATCTTATTCCGCTTCTACCCCATCCTACTCTGCCCAACAAATAGAAAAGGACATCAGAAAATTAGAACTCCTTTCAGCCTTAAACTCCCTCAAAGGCCACACTCCTGGTCTAGATCGAATTTCCTACCCTTTAATCCAAAAAGCTCCAACCATATTCCAAAACACTTCAACCATATTCTCAATTCATATATTCCCCAGAACTGCAAAACCAGCCTCACCATTCCCATCCTAAAATCAAATGCAATTAAAACCGACATTAATTCCTACCACCCAATAGACCTCAATCTCTGCATTAGTAAACTACTAGACAAAATCATAGCCAACCGATTATGGTGGTTCGTCAACAAAAACAAACTCATCCACCCTAACCAAAACGGGTTTAAAAAGAGCAAGTCAGTCAAAGACAATCTCATCAATCTAATTTAGATCATATTATATCTGAATCACTCTCCCACAAAAAACACATCTCCATTCTTTCTCTTGATTTTTCCAAAGCATTCGATCGTATAGGGCTTCACGCCATAACCACACGACTCCAAGAATGGAACATTGGTCCTAAAATCTTAAACTGCATCATAAATTTCATGAAAAATAGAAACATTTTATGCCGTATCTCCAACCACTATTCTAAATCTTTCCCAATCCAAAACGGTGTTCCCCAAGGTTCCCCTATCTCCGTTATCTTGTTCCTCATTGCCTACAACAACCTTGCCCACATTATCTACCGACACAAGAACCTAATTTTTATAGCTTATGCCGACGACTTTCACATCATCGTTAAATTTCACAAGTACCAGAAAAATGTTAAACTTAATCTAAACTCCCTTTTTTCACAGATTAACGACTCGTGCTCCTTTTCAGGGGCGTGTCTCTCCGCCAACAAATGTAAACAATTACATATTTGTAGGAAGCACCCCCAACCCTCTATCAACAAACACACTAAAAATATTGGGCCTAACAATTAACAACAAATACAATTGGAACGATCACATAAAATACCTTCTAACCTCCCTGATTAAAACACTCTACATTCCTAAATGTCTCTCCAGCAATAAATTTAATTGCAACACTTATACATTACTAAAAGTTCTTAAAGCCACTATTCTTTCCAAAATAGACTACGGTCAGACCTCAAAAAGATACAATACATTCTCAACTCCTCCATCAGATTAGCTCTTGGAGGTTTTCGATCTACTCCCATCAACAACTCTTGGAAACGAAAATCAACACAGTTGAAGAATGTCACTCATTCCTTACCGCCAAACTAGCCAAAAACCTAGCTCTTTCATCCCAAATACATTATTTAATAATAAAACAAGTAAGAAATCTTTAGTCGTGTGTACCCGACTACGAGTGCCCCTTGCCTACATACACAGCTATACACACACATACTCACACATACACACAGTTCGGCAATAGCTAGCAGTGCAATTAAAGGGATGCGAAGGGCAGGCGATGACAAAAAGTATTGCCTGATTTGCACGCCTAACGTGAAAAACGAGTTCAACACAGCCAACTGGGGAAAAATATTGGATGCGCTGGACGCCCGCGGAGTGTCACACTACCTGATGCGAACCATTAAAAGCTAGCTCAGCAACAGAATACTAACGTTCGGACCAAGCAGAGGACAGCACCAACACATCGTCACTGCAGGAGTACCACAGGGGTCAATACTTGGGCCCTTACTATGGAACGTCATGAATGATGACTTATTGCGACTAAGTCTACCGGAAGGGTGCCAGTTGACCGGCTTTGCCGATGACATCGCACTGGTGACGGTGACTAAAATGCTTAACAACGCCACCACAAAATGCGCCTCAGCAATCGACACCATCATTCAGTGGATGAACGAGAACGGCATGGCAGAACGGCATGGCAGCATGCCAGAAGAAAGAACCGAAGCAGTGCTGGTCAGCAGCCGCAAGAAGGTAGAAACGGCAACCATACGAGTGGGCTCTACGTCGATCACATCAAAGCCAGCAATCAAGTACCTGGGTGTGATGCTGGCCCATCGGCTTACATATAAGCACCATCTGGAAAATGCCGGCAGGAAAGCGGAAGTCGCAACTGTTGCCATAAGCAGAATGCTGTCAAACAGTCAGGGCCTGAAACAAGCATGTAGGCGACTCATAGCAGGAGTAGTGAGATCGACACTATTGTATGGTTGCGAAATATGGGCTGCGGCCATGGATGTCCCAACTTACAGTCGGAGCTGCAGATCAACATACAGGCGATGCGACCATAGGGTCGCCTGCTGCTATCGAACCGTATACGAGGAAGCGGCACTAGTAGTAGCCAGCATGACTCCACTGCAGCTACTAACAATTCGACTGCAAGCCGGTACATTAAGCAGAGCCCACCTGCGACTAGAAAATGTAAATAGATGGCAAGATATATGGTGTGGTGCAACTATTGGCAAATGGACCAGGAGGCTCATACCAAATTTAGTCCCCTGTATACTAAGGAAACATGGGCAGGTAGACTTCTATACTGCCCAACTTATGACGGGTCAGGGCTGCTTTAGAAGCTACTTCTACCGCTTCAAGCTGGAGAGTAATCCACTCTGCGACCACTGTGGTGACGCAATTGAAGATGCTGAGCATGTCTTTGTCCAATGCCCACTATACGAAGGTGTACGGGCCCAACATGGACGGCTGACCCCAGAGAATATAGTGGGCAAAATGCTAGACAGCCAAGAAGAGTGGGATGCAGTTGCCAACTTTGCGGTAACAATAACGAAGGACTTGCGACGCAGAGAAAGATTGCGCCGATCAGAGGATCTGTTGGTATAATGCCCACAAAACACAATTCTTCCTTCACTCCCCACTAGATCGTGAAGTATAGCCTGACGGCAGTCTCGCGGTCTGCCTGCCTTCCCTTCCTCCCTCTACCACTGATATTTCTTCTCCTACTGTTCACTTTACTTTTTATCTTTACTAATAGGTACTTTACTTGTTATCACGTAAATTGATATCCTACTGTATACCCTAACTCTAAATAAAAAAAAAAAAAAAAATCAAAGTTCTGCACGTACTTTAAGCCTTTTGGCCCACGCTGTTCATTTTCCGATACTTAATGTTCTGTAACTTCCGTGTTTATTTTTCAATCTTAACGAAATTCACAACGTTCATCAAGAATTCTTTGAATAATATGTGTGCCAAAACGAAATTTGAATAGTTGAAAATTCTCTCTTATAATCCTTTTTTTTTCAAATTTTTTAGTTGGTCTATGTTGTAAATCTGGGTTAGATTGATCAAAGAACTCGGAAGTTATACATCATTAAAAGTGGTGTTATGGAGCCCGTGGGGGCTAAGTGGTGCGCGCAAAATAAGAGCCAGAGCAACCAAACTTGGAATCAAGATTCTTATTGTTTGTACGCTTTACAAGTTTATTTTAGATTTTTGAATTTCCTCCCCTGACCCACAGAAATCGAAGAAATCAATTATAAGGCACAATTTTCAACAATTCAAATTTATTTTTGGCACACATATTATTAAAAGCATTTTTGATCTACATTGCGAATTTCGTTAAGATTGAACAATAAACATGCAAGTTACAGAGCATGAAGTATCGCGCAATAGATCGCGGAGTCTAAAAGGCTGTGCAGAAACGTGCAGAGCTGTGTGTATTTGTGTATGGCTGTGGTGGGGAGTGGAGGAAGAATTGTGTTTTGTTGGCATTATACCAACAGTTCCTTTGGTCGGCACATTCTTTCTCTGCGGCGCAATTCTTTCATTATTGCTGCCGCCATGTTGGTAACTGCATCCCAGTCTTCTTGGCTTCCAAGCATTTTGCCAAGTATATTTTCTGGCGTCAACCGTTAATATTGGGCTCGTACACCTTCATATAGTGGGCATTGGAACAAGGCATGCTTAACATCTTCATCTTGGTCACCACAGCGGTCACAGGATGGCCTTCTTTCCAGCTTGATGCGGTAGAGGTAGTTTCTGAAGCAGCCATGACCAGTTATCAGTTGGGCAGTGTAGAACTCTACCTGCCCATTTTTCCGTAGTATTCATGGGACTAGATTTGGTATGAGCCTCCTGGTCCATTTGCCACTAGTTTCACCAATCCATATGTCTTGGCATCAGTTTAAATTTTTCAATCGTGGGTGGCCTCTACTTACAGGACCGGTTTGTGAGCGAGTTGTTAGCAGCTGCAGTGGAGTCATACTGGCTACCACTAGCGCAGCATTCTCGAATACAGTTCAATAGCAGCAGGCGACTCTAAGGGCGCATCGTCTGTATGTTACTCTTCAACTCCGTCCGTATATTGTAACTTCCATGGCCTCAGCTCATATCTTGCAGCCATACAAGATTTTCGATCTCACCACTCCAGCTATAAGTCGTCTGGTATCCTGTTTAGGACCATTAGTGTTTGCCAACATTCTGCTGATGGCAACTGTTGCGGCTTTCCTACCGGCATATTCCATGTGGTGCTTATATGTAAGCCGGTGATCTTGCATCACGCCCAGGTACTTAATTGCTGGTTATGATGAGACCTTCTTGCGGCTGCTAACCAGCACTGCTTCCGTTTTGTGCTCTGCCAGACTAAAGCCGTTCTCGCTCATCCACTGAATGATCTTGTCGATCGCTGTAGCACATTTTGTGGTGGCGTTGTTCAGCAACTTAGCCACAGTCACCAGTGCAATATCATCGGCAAATCTGGTCAGCTGGCACCTTTCTGGTAGACTTAGCCGCAATACGTCATCGTACATTACGTTCCATTATAGGGGCCCAAGTACTGATCCTTGTGGTACTTCTCCACTGACGATGTGTTGATGCTGTCCTCTACTTGATGCGAACGTTAGTATCCTGTTATCCAGGTAACTTCTGATGGTTCGCATCAAGTATTGTGATACTCCGCGAGCATCCAGTGCATCTAATATTTTGCCCCAGTTGGACGAGATAAACGCATTTTTCACGTTTAGCGTGCATATCAGGCAGTATTTTTAGTCTCCGCCTGCCCAACGCGTTCCTTTAATTGAGCTGCTTACCATTGCAGTTACTTTCGCGATAGGTTGTAAAGTGCTTCTGCCCTTCTGGAATCCAAACTGGTGGTTGGATAGCCCTTGGTTGCCTGTCAGCTCACTTTCCAGCCGGTTACACAGAACTCTCTCCAGAATTTTCCCCGTGGTGTCTAGAATGCATAGCGGGCGGTATGATGAGGGGTTGTCGAGCTCCTTTCCTGGTTTTGGTATGAGTACCAGTTTTTGTATCTTCTACCTGTTTGGTACCACACCTTCAAATAAGCACCGATTGAAAGTGTCTACGAACAGGTCTGCGCGTGCGGAAATAATTAGTTTGAGCACGTGGTTTGGCACGTTATCCGGTCCAGGTGCTTTGTCCTTCTTTAGCCTCGCTGCTGTTTCTAGCACATCGACGGTTGTAATCGGCTCTATGGTCTTCAATTGGTTGTAGTCGCATGAGTATGCTGCATTGATGGCTGACTGGCTGGGAAATAATTTTCCAGCATATCTGGGCATTTTGGAGTTGGCTGCTTGGCAAGTTTTCCCATCACCAATTTGTATGCCAATCCGAATGGCTGGGCATTTTGCATTGTTGCCTTTAATGAGTATTTTACTCTTCGTTTTGTAGGCATGTATGTACATGCTGAAGCACGAACTTCCTCTTGCTCTTTGGTTACGTCTTCTCGCAGCTCACAACTTTGCAAGTTTCGGCTATGGATTGGTTCCACCAAGGAGCTGGTTGCCTCGTATTTCTTCCACTGCACGATCGTCTCATTGCCATGTTACATGCAGCCTTGATCAATGCTGCCAGCTAATCTGCGCTGTGACTCTGCCATTGGCAATACCGTCTAGCAGCAGCGCGGCGTTTAGCATTTGCACCTTGTAGCCTGTATGCCTACTCTTGCAGCTGTTCTCTCTGCGATTTGTGGTCTCCATGAGAATAGCGAAGTGGTCGCTTTGCATGAATGCTCCAGAGATTTGCCACTTTATTGCCAGTTATTCTCGTAATAGCCGGGCTTGCAAAAATCAAGACAATAATCGACTTTCGCCCTGCGCTGTATTACGTGGTATGGCCACCGATGTTTAGCAGGCAAACGTCGAGTGTAGCAAATGCATCTAGCAGTGCTGTGCCACGCTGGGTTGTTCTGCTACCGACCCAGTTCGTTTCCCAAGCGTTGAAATTGCCAGCTTTTGTCACGTGCATCATGGGCAATACTTTGTATGATGACCTCAAATTCAGGCAGTGGTATGCTTGGAGATATAAAGCAACTATATATAGTGCCTCCGTCACAGTCAGCTCTTACATACCCCCTACCTGTAGCTCTGCGTGATAGCTCCAACTCCATATGGTTGCGTTGCCATCAGGATTCGCGTGCCAGATACCCTTATATTTCGCCATGTACTGCTCGCATAGTATGGCGAAGTCTATTCTTTCTTCATGGACTGTCTGCTCCAGTAGATCTTGGGCCGCCCTGCAATGATTTAGGTTAAGTTGCAGGAAATTAACCATTTTTGATCATTTTTAGCGCTTTTACGTACTCGGGGCACATCCTGCTCAGTATAGAATGCGCTGCCGATTTGCCCTTGATGTTGTTCCTACAACACACTATGCATGCAGGCTGGTTCTGGCAATCTTTGCTGCTATGTCTAGTTTGACCACACTTGTAGTGAGTTTCATGTGGCACAAGATGCTTGCTGCTGCATCTGGCGGCTGCGTGCCCGAAGCCCATGCATTTATAGCAGCGAGTTGGCTCTACCCTTGCTTGATTCAGCACATTGCCCAGCCAATCCGTATTTCGCACATATCTACTAATTTTGTTGCTGTCTTGGACTCCAGCATAATAGATGCAATTTGTGTGCCTACATACGCTCTCCTCATTTTGGTTACTGACTCTATTTTGATCTCTAGGCCCGCGAATAATGCGTCCATCATCTCCTAGTAAGTGCTGTCACCTTCGATGTCATGCACCTCTACCACCAGCTTCTCATTCGCTTCTCTAACCTCGGCCTTGCCATTTAATAGTTCCTTTATTGCGCTGTGAACTTGGTGCGTAGAAGGATCTGCTTTCCGCTGCATGCGGAACAGGAGCTCACCAGATGCAGTCTTCCTGATACCCAGCACGCTGTCCTTGAGGTTCTGCATCGTTGGAGCTGCCTTGACCAGCTCGAGCATGTCCGCGAATAATGCATCATCTGGACATTTCACGATGATCGCATCAGGTCGACTGTATTTATTATATGCCCATTTCAACGATGTAACCAGTGCAGGGCTTGGACCTCTTGTGCTGATTTTTTGGGCTAGGTGTTACGCTAGCAGCTTATCTAGCCCTTTTGTGAGTAATGTTTTCTACATCACCGGCTTCGTGGATGGCAAAATGAGTTTGGCGATCAGTGATTCCTGATGACGACAGGGGAGCCGGCAGAGACCGGGCCAACCTGGGTGCTTTGGCGAGCACGGATGCTTCCATGTTTGCCGCTGCCTTTGCCAATTTGTTTGTGCTTGTAGCTTTACTTATTACGTCGGCCAAGTGAGCCACCGGCGTAACAGTGCCTGGGAGAATGGGAGTTAGGGCCTACAGAATCCGTCCCTTGGCCGTGGTTGTATCCACGGGTAGATATCCACTTTTGTGGTTGCCACCTGGAGTAATATTTTTATTTCTCGACATTATTTTCTTTTATGTTGCATTTTACCTAGTGCCAGGGTTGTGCTATGTTTTTCAACACACAATGGGTATGATAAGAGCTGCCCGCCGATACGACACAGACGCAGACCACTTTATTGCCAGTTATTCTCGTAATAGCCGGGCTTATTAAAATCAAGACAATAATCAACTTTCGTGCTGCGCTGTAATACGTGCTATGGCCGCCGATGTTTAGCAGGCACACATCATGTTATTTTTGACACACATCATAATAACACCAATCTTTATCCATGTTGTGAATCTAGGTTTGATAGACTTAA
Source organism: Zygothrica quintamaculata (assembly GCA_037044455.1). NCBI lineage: Eukaryota > Metazoa > Arthropoda > Insecta > Diptera > Drosophilidae > Zygothrica > Zygothrica quintamaculata. Next base: position 22,183 of record JBAMBS010000488.1, read on the forward strand.
AAACTCGGAAGTTATACATCATCAAAAGTGGCGTTATTGGTCCCGGAGGGTATAGTTGTGCACGCAAAATAAGCGCTAGAGTAACGAAATTTGGAATATAGATTTGCTATGTTCGTACAAGTTTGATTTAGATTTTCCTCCCCTGACCAACGCAATTTGAAAAAATCGATTATAATACACAATTTTCAACCGATCAAAATTTTTCGTTAAAAGATTTCGTTAAGATTGATCAATAAACACGGAAGTTATACAACATTAGGCACCGCGCTATAGAGTGATGTATAACTTCAGAGTTTTAAAATAAATCTAACCCAGATTCACAACATATATCAAAAATGGTAAAATTATGATGTCTGCCAAAAATAAATTCAATCGGTTGAAATTGTGCTGAATAATGTTTTTTTTCGAATTGCGGTGGTCAGGGGAGGAAATTCAAGAATCAAAAACAAACTCGTATATTCTACGAACATAACGAATCTAGATTTCAAGTTTGGTTGCTCTAGCTATTATAGTCTCTGAGAAACAGGCGTTCATACAGACTGATAGATAGACAGACGGTCAGACGGTCAGACGGTCAGACGGACAGACAGACAGACGGACAGGACTAGATCAACTCGTCTTGTCGTCCTGATTCAGAATATATATACTTTATGGGGTCTCCGATGATTATTTCTATGTGTTACATACTTGTCGATTTTGCACATTTCCAATAGCTCCGCTTTGCTTCTTTTTTACAAAAAGGCAAAGGGGCTACAAATATTTTTATCCTAATATGCAAAAAATCATACACACTTACATTAACAATTGTAATATTTGCAATTTAGCTAAATACGATAGACAACCCATTAAATAAAATCTAAATATTAGAGAAACGCCGAAAAAAATTAATGACAAAGTCCAAAGAGATATTTTGTACCTAGAAGAAAACTTCGAATACAATACTTAGGAAAACCAAAGAAAATTATAACAGCAACGAATTTAATATTGTATCAATTAAGCAGTTTCTCTCAGAAAACAATATTGAAATTCACTTTTGAAAACCATATAAAACAAGTAAGAACCCTGTAGTGGAGTGTACCAGACTACGAATGCTCCTTTGCCTACATACACAGCTATACACACACATACTCACACATACACACAGTTCGGCAATAGCTAGCAGTGCAATTAAAGGGATGCGAAGGGCAGGCGATGACAAAAAGTATTGCCTGATTTGCACGCCTGACGTGAAAACGAGTTCAACACAGCCAACTGGGGAAAAATATTGGATGCGCTGAAAGCCCGCGGAGTGTCACACTACCTGATGCGAACCATTAAAAGCTAGCTCAGCAACAGAATACTAACGTTCGCAACAAGCAGGGGACAGCACCAACACATCGTCACTGCAGGAGTACCACAGGGGTCAATACTTGGGCCCTTACTATGGAACGTCATGAATGATGACTTATTGCGACTAAGTCTACCGGAAGGGTGTCAGTTGACTGGCTTTGCCGATGACATCGCAGTGGTGACGGCGACTAAAATGCTTAACAACGCCACCACAAAATGCGCCTCAGCAATCGACACCATCATTCAGTGGAACGGCCTTAGCATGGCAGAAGAAAAAACCGAAGCAGTGCTGGTCAGCAGCCGCAAGAAGGTAGAAACGGCAACCATACGAGTGGGCTCTACGTCGATCACATCAAAGCCAGCAATCAAGTACCTGGGTGTGATGCTGGGCCCATCGGCTTACATATAAGCACCATCTGGAATATGCCAGTATGAAAGCGTAAGTCGCAACTGTTGCCATTAGCAGAATGCTGTCAAACACTCATGGCCCGAAACAAACAAGTAGGCGACTCATAGCTGGAGTAGTGAGATCGACACTATTGTATGGTTGCGAAGTATGGGCTGCGGCCATGGATGTCCCAACTTACAGTCGGAGCTGCAGATCAACATACAGGCGATGCGACCATAGGGTCGCCTGGTGCTATCGAACCGTATACGAGGAAGCGGCACTAGTAGTAGCCGGCATGACCCTACTGCAGCTACTAACAATTCGACTGCAAGCCGGTACATTAAGCAGAGCCCACCTGCGACTAGAAAATGTAAATAGATGGCAAGAAATATGGTGTGGTGCAACTAGTGGCAAATGGACCAGGAGGCTCATACCAAATTTAGTCCCCTGGATACTAAGGAAACATGGGCAGGTAGACTTCTATACTGCCCAACTTATGACGGGTCAGGGCTGCTTTAGAAGCTACCTCTACCGCTTCAAGCTGGGGAGTAGTCCACTCTGCGACCACTGTGGTGATGCAATTGAAGATGCTGAGCATGCCTTTTTTCAATGCCCACTATACGAAGGTGTACGGGCCCAACATGGACGGCTGACCCCAGAGAATATAGTGGGCAAAATGCTAGACAGCCAAGAAGAGTGGGATGCAGTTGCCAACTTTGCGGCAACAATAACGAAGGACTTGCGACGCAGAGAAAGATTGCGCCGATCAGAGGATCTGTTGGTATAATGCCCACAAAACACAATTCTTCCTCCACTCCCCACCAGACCGACAACTATAGCCTGACGGCAGTCCCGCGGTCTGCCCCTGCCCCCGACCACCCCTTATAATTCTTCTCCTAGTGTATATTTTATTATGTTAATTGTTTTCCCTGTTATCCTAATTCTTAAATAAAAAAAAACAAGTAAGAAGTCTGTAGTCGAGTGTACCCGACTACGAGAGCCCCTTTGCTATATACACAGCCGTACACACAAATACACACAGCTCTGCACGTTTCTGCACAGCCTTTTAGACTCCGCGCTCTATTGCGCGATACTTCATGTTCTGTAACTTGCATGTTTATTGTTCAATCTTAACGAAATTCGCAACGTAGATCAAAAATGCTTTTAATAATATGTGTGCCAGATTCACAACATATATCAAAAATGGTAAAATTATGATGTCTGCCAAAAATAAATTCAATCGGTTGAAATTATGCTTAATAATGTTTTTTTTCGAATTGCGGTGGTCAGGGGAGGAAATTCAAGAATCAAAAACAAACTCGTATATTCTACGAACATAACGAATCTAGATTTCAAGTTTGGTTGCTCTAGCTCTTATAGTCTCTGAGAAACAGGCGTTCATACAGACTAATAGATGGACAGACAGTCAGACGGACAGGGCTAGATCAACTCGTCTTGTCGTCCTGATTCAGAATATATATACTTTATGGGGTCTCCGATGATTATTTCTATGTGTTACATACTTGTCGATTTTGCACATTTCCAATAGCTCCGCTTTGCTTCTTTTTTACAAAAAGGCAAAGGGGCTACAAATATTTTTATCCTAATATGCAAAAAATCATACACACTTACATTAACAATTGTAATATTTGTAATTTAGCTAAATACGATAGACAACCCATTAAATAAAATCTAAATATTAAAGAAACGCCGAAAAAAATTAATGACAAAGTCCACAGAGATATTTTGTACCTAAACTGAAAATTTTTATTTATTTATTTATTTATTACTTAGAAGGTAAACAATATAATTATTAACCTACTACAGGTTTTATGCACTAGCTGCCAGGTCTATCAGCTCTATTTGAATTTACATTTTATTTACAAGTGTGTGTATTTACAAGTTGTGTTAAAATTTGTAAGAGCTTAAATTTTATTGAAGATACCAATATCGGTAATGAATTTTATTAGTATATGGATGTTATTTTCTGTAGGATTAAGTAGAGTGTTTGAGGGGAGTGTAGGTAAGTTCTTCCGTATATGATTAATTTTAGTGCATCTATCCATTATGTGAATTGTGGTTAACGGTGATAAGTTGCACAAAGGACAGGAAGGAGGGTTTGTTCCTTTAAGAAGGTGGCCGTGGGTGATGGCGGAGTGACCAATACGAAGACAGGTATAAATTCTTCAATGGTGGGGATTAATGTTGGAGGAATATTTGGTGGGGTTTCCAAGTTGGTTATAGTTCTTATAGTTGTGAGAGAAGTTGTGCCAGTCTGAGATGTGTTTGGCTTTAATGTGAGATGCTATGAGACGGGCGAGGTCTGCCTTTTCGTCAATGTGTGCATATAACGTGTGGTTGGGCACTGGTCGCCGCATATTTAACTGCCTGAAGAATAGCATACGCTTCGACAGTAAAAATCAGCAAGTCTTCCGGATGAGATTATTGTATTATCAGCTTTGACTATTGAGAAAGATGTGTAGGCATCAGTTTTGGATCCATCCGTGTACAGAAACATTTTTTTGCGATGTGGAGGGTCATTAGTTATTTGAGAGAAGATAGATCGGTATTGTTGAGTGCATGTGAACCTCTTTGGAAGATTTGCCAGATCCAGAATGCAGGAGCTGCGGTTGAGTAGCCAGGCAGGGGCCAGGTTATTTTGGGCAAGTACAGGAGCGAGTTTGATATGGAGGTTTTGTGCTAATTTTAGCGCTGTCTGGATCGAAGATAATTTTTTGGTGAACGTCTGGCGTTGAGACAGGCTTTAATTTTATTGTGTAAAATTTTGTTACAGCATATAGCGAGTTTTGGGATCATACGTAGCGTAGTTTTGATACAGCGTTTTGCTGCTGTATGATAGGGTGGAGCAATTATTTTTAAAATTGATTTGGATGTTTGACCGTAGATGGGTAACGCGTAGTCAATCTTGGAAGCGATGAGGGACTTCGTAACGTTAATCATCGTGTTACTGTGTGTGAAAGCTTTTTGAGTAGTAAAGTATTTAATAATGTTTAGTCTGGCAGCTAGACTTAGTCTTAAATATTTACAATGTTCCTTAAAATTATACTTATTATCTACTATTAACCCTAGGATTTTTAAGGTGTTGGAGTGTTTTATAGTATTTTTGTTAATGTTAATGTCAGTCGTAACAACGTAATGTCAGGGTAACAGTTGTGTTTCCTGCAGATATGTAGCATTTTGCATTTATCTAAAGATAGATTAGCCCCCGAGGAGAGAGACCAATTGTTGATGGTACTAATAATGTTCTTAAACGTGTGATTGACTGTGTTAGTGCTTTTAAGTTTGGTGTAAATCAAAATGTCAGCAAAAAGGATGTGTTCCATGTGGTTGAAACGGTTGATTATGGAGGAGAGTTCATTGAATGCAAGGGCAAAAAGAGTGAAAGATAATGGCGAGCCTTGTGGAATACCATTATGTAACGGGAGGGATGAGGAGTGGGAGCCAAGGTATCGGACCATTATTTTCCTATTGGTTAGAAATGATTTAATAATATTCAAAATATTTGGACCTATTTTCATGATGGAAAGTTGTTTAAGAACGACTTGGATGCCAATACGATCAAAAGCTTTTTCAAAGTCGAGGCTGAGGGCCGATATGTGGTTACGGGAAGAGAGGGCAGTAGATGTGAAATGGTCGAATAGAAGTAAAGCGTCAAGGGTGCTGTGATTTTGCTTAAAGCCGAATTGATGTTCGCTGAGGAAACGTTTTCTTGTGGCGAACCACATAATACGTTTAGCAATTATTTTTTCGAATAGTTTTCCTAGACAAGGGAATAAAGAGATCGGGTGAAAATTTGTTAGTTCTGAATGGCTTTTGTTGGGTTTTGGGATAGGAATGATAAGAGTGCATTTCCAGCTTTGGGGAAATATGCCTTGCTTTAGTATGTTATTATATGTAAGTAAGACGAGGTGATTGAAATTTGTTGGTAAATTTTTTAACATGTCATAAGAAATTTTATCCAAACCGGGAGATTTTCCTTCAACTGCTGCAAGTGCACAGTTATATTCAAATTCAGAAATGTCATTTTCTATTGTATTGGCTAGTTTACTGGGTGTTGGGGTATAATGTGTTGAGAGCAAGCAAGAGTTTTTCTCTGAAATAAATTGGTTGTGAAAATTTGAATTAAGGGATTGGTTAGACCAGAATTTACAGAGCTCGTTTGCTATAGCTGGTGGGTTGTAAATGGGGCCCAGTGGAGAAGATAGGAACCTAATTGTAGGGGTAGATTTAGTGCCGCTGAATTTTTTTATATTTGTCCAAATGATTTTAGTGGAACTAGATGGGTTAATGTTTTGTGTTAGCTTAACAAAGCTAAAAGCTTTACTTTCACGAGTTTTTAAACGGAAGAGAGCTAATGCTTTTTTGTAATTAATGACGTTATGCGAATTTTGCATGTTTTTGTAGGACTACCAAGCCTTTTGTTTATTATCTCTTAATATGGCTAGGTCTTTGTTCCACCAAGCAGGATGATGATTTCTGAAAGAAGGTTTTGAGTGGGGAATGCTAAAATGGGCGGCAGTTCTTATTGACTTGTGAAGAAAGCTAGTGTCTTTATTGATGTTAAGAGAAAAACTGTGGTTATCAGAAAAAGAGGAGAGAAATAATTGGAATGAGGACAAGTTAGCTTTGTGAGAGAGGAATTTGCTAGTAAATTGTATCTTGGAGGCTTGACGAAAGCGAACTACTGTTTTTAGTGGAAAGTGGTCGCTGCCGTACAAAGAGTCTAAGGTGGAAGATGAAGAAAATGGGACAAGGTTAGATGAGCAAAAAGATAAGTCAACATGTGTGAGTGAGCGGTGAGTGGAGAAGTGGGTAGGCTTTCGATCGTTAAGGCAGCAGAAGTTGAGGGGAAGCAAGACATTTTCTAAGAGTTTGCCCCTATTGTTGCATTTTGGTGAGCCCCATAAAGGGCTCCATGCGTTAAAGTCACCAACGATGATAGATGGGTAACTGAGGTTGGAAAAGATAGATCTTGGGCTGATATAGATTGGTCTGGAAGTAAATATACATTAACAATTGTGATTTTCAGGCCAATGTTAATTTCTATCATAACTAAAGATATAGTGGAACTTGTTTGGATTGTAGAGTGAGGAATATCTTTTTTTATTAAGAGAGCGATGCCCTGTTTGTTGGAAGATATGTGGGGAAGGTTGTGGAAGTAATTGACGTATTTGTTTGAAATACAAGCACTAACGTTGTATTTAAGGTGAGTTTCTTGCAAGGCGATTATGTCAGGATTGTGGCCTTTAATTAGTACCTGCAATTCCAAAAAATTATTATGTAGACCGTTTAAGTTCCATTGAATGATTGACAAAGACATAAAAGGATTATAAAAAAAAAAAGACAAAAAAAAAGGAAAGAGTATTCATAAAATGTTGCTACTATAGGAGTGCAGGTGTGAGTTATTAATTGAAAGACAGCGAACCACTCATGAGTAATACCGATGCAACGAGAAAAAAATACACTGCCGAAGCAATGTGGATGCCATTGCATGGGCATACGTCATAAGTGGCACGCCGTATATATATATATTTAGCGTTCGTTATTTGGAGTCATCTTCTTCGCTGACGTCAAAATCAGACGAAGAGAGGTTATTGCGAGTGAAAAAGGATGAGTTAGACTGTAGTTGAATGAGTGATTGAGTTGATGAGTTGTTACTGTTGTGATTATTGTTTGGATTAATAGAGTGTGTTGGTTGAGTGGTTTTTGCATTATTTTGTGTATTGTGTTCGCTATCCGCTGAAGGCAGGACAGAACTGGATTTTTTTGGTGAAGTTGGTTGATTGCTAACGATTTATTTTTGAGATCTGGATATATCCACTTTGTTGGCAGGGAATTTGGTACCGTTGGTTACAGAGTTGTTGTTGATTTTGGTAGTTGTTGTTTTTTGATTGCTATTTTGAATTGAGTTACCTATTGGGTACCTTGGGCGTAGAAACGGGCATCAGATGATTTGGGTATGTTATTTATAGAGATATAAATTGATTTTGCTTCCTTAAATGAGCATTTTTTTTGAGCTTGTATTTTCAAAATCTCTTTTGCTTGGAAAATTGGGGGCACATGTTGCTCGAGGCTGGGTGGTCTCCTTCGCAATTGGCACATTGCAGTCTTGAGAACTCACTATCGTGTATTGGGAGACTGCAGTTGGCGCACATAGCCTGTCTGTTGCAGCGTTTGGTGGTATGCCCAAACAATTGGCAATTTTTGCAACGCATTGGGTTGGGTGTGTAAGGCCTGACTTTGACCTTTAGCCAGGAGGTATCTAGAGAGTCCGGTAGATGGAATCGGTTGAAGGTGACTAATATGACACCGGAAGGCTTGGATAGTCCGTCGGTGGTATTAGAGAATTTATAAACGGCGGTTACACCTTGAGGTCTAAGTTCTTTTATGATTTCCTCATCAGGAACAGCTGATAAGCAGGGGGCATAAATTGTGCCTTTAGTGGAGTTGAGAGTTTCGTGGAGTTGGCAGTTGATTTTACAGATGCTTAAAAGATCCCTGGCGGCGAGGAATTTGTTGGCGGAGGCTAGGTCCTTAGTGAGAACCAGTAGGTTCCCATCTTTTAATTGGAAAATCGAAATATAGTCATTGCGTATAAGGTTAACAGCGCGATGGACGGCGAAGCATAAATAGTCACTAAGGGGTTTAGAAATGTCTGTTGCGGCGATAATAATGAATTTCGGATTGGGGAGCTGTATCACTGGGAGACCAGGAAACGATACCATGGGTTTATGAAAAGTTTTTAGTTTTTTGTGAGGGCTTGCATCGGCAAGAAGAGCAAACCGATTGTCACCCATTGTCTTTTGCCCAGTGGGCATGGTTCGAGTGACGAAGAACGCACTTGCACCGAAGGGAAAAAGTACTTGTCAAAAGAAAAGAAAAACCGAGCAAACAGTTACAAATGTACGAACACGAATGTAGACGAGTGCTGATTGCCGCTTTGATTAAAATACGTCTGCACTAGGCAAGTGTTATACGATGACTGAAACTGAAAAATTATATATTTAACATCGATAGATAAACTATCTAAATATGCAACTGCACAATACATTAGAGATAGATCGTGGCTTTCATTATTATATGCAAGAAAACTTCGAATACAATACTTAGGAAAACCAAAGAAAATTATAACAGCAACGAATTTAATATTGTATCAATTAAGCAGTTTCTCTCAGAAAACAATATTGAAATTCACTTTTGAAAACCATATAAAACAAGTAAGAACCCTGTAGTGGAGTGTACCCTACTACGAATGCCCCTTTGCCTACATACACAGCTATACACACACATACTCACACATACACACAGTTCGGCAATAACTAGCAGTGCAATTAAAGGGATGCGGTGGGCAGGCGATGACAAAAAGTATTGCCTGATTTGCACGCTTGACGTGAAAAACGCGTTCAACACAGCCAACTGGGGAAAAATATTGGATGCGCTGGACGCCCGCGGAGTGTCACACTACCTGATGCGAACCATTAAAAGCTAGCTCAGCAACAGAATACTAACGTTCGCAACAAGCAGAGGACAGCACCAACACATCGTCACTGCAGGAGTACCACAGGGGTCAATACTTGGGCCCTTACTATGGAACGTCATGAATGATGACTTATTGCGACTAAGTCTACCGGAAGGGTGCCAGTTGACCGGCTTTGCCGATGACATCGCAGTGGTGACGGCGACTAAAATGCTTAACAACGCCACCACAAAATGCGCCTCAGCAATCGACACCATCATTCAGTGGAACGGCCTTAGCATGGCAGAAGAAAAAACCGAAGCAGTGCTGGTCAGCAGCCGCAAGAAGGTAGAAACGGCAACCATACGAGTGGGCTCTACGTCGTTCACATCAAAGCCAGCAATCAAGTACCTGGGTGTGATGCTGGGCCCATCGGCTTACATATAAGCACCATCTGGAATATGCCAGTAGGAAAGCGGAAGTCGCAACTTTTGCCATTAGCAGAATGCTGTCAAACAGTCATGGCCCGAAACAAACAAGTAGGCGACTCATAGCTGGAGTAGTGAGATCGACACAGCTACTAACAATTCGACTGCAAGCCGGTACGTTAAGCAGAGCCCACCTGCGACTAGAAAATGTAAATAGATGGCAAGATATATGGTGTGGTGCAACTATTGGCAAATGGACCAGGAGGCTCATACCAAATTTAGTCCCCTGGATACTAAGGAAACATGGGCAGGTAGACTTCTATACTGCCCAACTTATGACGGGTCAGGGCTGCTTTAGAAGCTACTTCAACCGCTTCAAGCTGGAGAGTAATCCAATCTGCGACCACTGTGGTGACGCAATTGAAGATGCTGAGCATGTCTTTTTCCAATGCCCACTATACGAAGGTGTACGGGCCCAACATGGACGGCTGACCCCAGAGAATATAGTGGGCAAAATGCTAGACAGCCAAGCAGAGTGGGATGTAGTTGCCAACTTTGCGGTAACAATAACGAAGGACTTGCGACGCAGAGAAAGATTGCGCCGATCAGAGGATCTGTTGGTATAATGCCAACAAAACACAATTCTTCCTTCACTCCCCACTAGATCGAGAAGTATAGCCTGATGGCAGTCCTGCGGTCTGCCCCTGCCCCCGACCACCCCTTATAATTCTCTCCTACTGTACATTTTATTATGTTAATTGTTTCCCCTGTTATCCTAATTCTTAAATTAAAAAAAACAAGTAAGAAGTCTGTAGTCGAGTGTACCCGACTACGAGAGCTCCTTTGCTACATACACAGCCATACACAAATACACACAGTTCTGCACGTACTTAAAAGTCTTTTAACCCCCGCGCTCTATTGCGCAATACTTCATGTTCTGTAACTTGCATGTTTATTGTTCAATCTTAACGAAATTCGCAACGTAGATCAAAAATGCTTTTAATAATATGTGTGCCAGATTCACAACATATATCAAAAATGGTAAAATTATGATGTCTGCCAAAAATAAATTCAATCGGTTGAAATTGTGCTTAATAATGTTTTTTTTCGAATTGCGGTGGTCAGGGGAGGAAATTCAAGAATCAAAAACAAACTCGTATATTCTACGAACATAACGAATCTAGATTTCAAGTTTGGTTGCTCTAGCTCTTATAGTCTCTGAGAAACAGGCGTTCATACAGACTAATAGATGGACAGACAGTCAGACGGACAGGGCTAGATCAACTCGTCTTGTCGTCCTGATTCAGAATATATATACTTTATGGGGTCTCCGATGATTATTTCTATGTGTTACATACTTGTCGATTTTGCACATTTCCAATAGCTCCGCTTTGCTTCTTTTTTACAAAAAGGCAAAGGGGCTACAAATATTTTTATCCTAATATGCAAAAAATCATACACACTTACATTAACAATTGTAATATTTGTAATTTAGCTAAATACGATAGACAACCCATTAAATAAAATCTAAATATTAAAGAAACGCCGAAAAAAATTAATGACATAAGTCCACAGTAGATATTTTGTACCTAAACTGAAAAAATTATGTATTTAACATCGATAGATAAACTATCTAAATATGCAACTGCACAATACATTAGAGATAGATCGTGGCTTTCATTATTATATGCAAGAAAACTTCGAATACAAACTTAGGGAAACCAAAGAAAATTATAACAGCAACGAATTTAATATTGTATCAATTAAGCAGTTTCTCTCAGAAAACAATATTGAAATTCACTTTTCAAAACCATATAAAACAAGTAAGAGCCCTGTAGTGGAGTGTACCAGACTACGAATGCCCCTTTGCCTACATACACAGCTATACACACACATACTCACACATACACACAGTTCGGCAATAGCTAGCAGTGCAATTAAAGGGATGCGGTGGGCAGGCGGTGATAAAAAGTATTGCCTGATTTGCACGCATGACGTGAAAAACGCGTTCAACACAGCCAACTGGGGAAAAATATTGGATGCGCTGGACGCCCGCGGAGTGTCACACTACCTGATGCGAACCATTAAAAGCTAGCTCAGCAACAGAATACTAACGTTCGCAACAAGCAGAGGACAGCACCAACACATCGTCACTGCAGGAGTACCACAGGGGTCAATACTTGGGCCCTTACTATGGAACGTCATGAATGATGACTTATTGCGACTAAGTCTACCGGAAGGGTGCCAGTTGACCGGCTTTGCCGATGACATCGCACTGGTGACGGTGACTAAAATGCTTAACAACGCCACCACAAAATGCGACTCAGCAATCGACACCATCATTGAGTGGATGAACGAGAACGGCCTTAGCATGGCAGAAGAAAAAACCGAAGCAGTGCTGGTCAGCAGCCGCAAGAAGGTAGAAACGGCAACCATACGAGTGTACCTGGGTGTGATGCTGGCCCATCGGCTTACATATAAGCACCATCTGGAATATGCCAGTAGGAAAGCGGAAGTCGCAACTGTTGCCATTAGCAGAATGCTGTCAAACACTCATGGCCCGAAACAAACAAGTAGGCGACTCATAGCTGGAGTAGTGAGATCGACACTATTGTATGGTTGCGAAGTATGGGCTGCGGCCATGGATGTCCCAACTTACAATCGGAGCTGCAGATCAACATACAGGGGATGCGCCCTTAGGGTCGCCTGCTACTATTGAACTGTATCCGAGGAAGCGGCACGTAGTAGTAGCCGGCATGACCCCACTGCAGCTACTAACAATTCGACTGCAAGCCGGTACATTAGGCAGAGCCCACCTGCGACTAGAAAATGTAAATAGATGGCAAGATATATGGTGTGGTGCAACTAGCGGCAAATGGACCAGGAGGCTCATACCAAATTTAGTCCCCTGGATACTAAGGAAACATGGGCAGGTAGACTTCTATACTGCCCAACTTATGACGGGTCAGGGCTGCTTTAGAAGCTACCTCTCCATCGTCTGTATGTTACTCTTCAACTCCTTCCGTATATTGTAACTTCCATGACCTCAGCTCATATCTTGCAGCCATACAAGATTTTCGATCTCACCACTCCAGCTATAAGTCATCTGGTAGCCTGTTTAGGACCATTAGTGTTTGCCAACATTCTGCTGATGGCAACTGTTGCGGCTTTCCTACCGGCATATTCCATGTGGTGCTTATATGTAAGCCGGTGATCTTGCATCACGCCCAGGTACTTAATTGCTGGTTATGATGAGATCTTCTTGCGGCTGCTAACCAGCACTGCTTCCGTTTTGTGCTCTGTCAGACTAAAGCCGTTCTCGCTCATCCACTGAATGATCTTGTCGATCGCTGTAGCACATTTTGTGGTGGCGTTGTTCAGCAACTTAGCCACAGTCACCAGTGCAATATCATCGGCAAATCTGGTCAGCTGGCACCTTTCTGGTAGACTTAGCCGCAATACGTCATCGTACATTACGTTCCATTATAGGGGCCCAAGTACTGATCCTTGTGGTACTTCTCCACTGACGATGTGTTGATGCTGTCCTCTACTTGATGCGAACGTTAGTATCCTGTTATCCAGGTAACTTCTGATGGTTCGCATCAAGTATTGTGATACTCCGCGAGCATCCAGTGCATCTAATATTTTGCCCCAGTTGGACGAGATAAACGCATTTTTCACGTTTAGCGTGCATATCAGGCAGTATTTTAAGTCTCCGCCTGCCCAACGCGTTCCTTTAATTGAGCTGCTTACCATTGCAGTTACTTTCGCGATAGGTTGTAAAGTGCTTCTGCCATTCGGGAATCCAAACTGGGGGTCGGATAGCCCTTGGTTGCCTGTCAGCTCACTTTCCAGCCGGTTACACAGAACTCTCTCCAGAATTTTCCCCGTGGTGTCTAGAATGCATAGCGGGCGGTATGATGAGGGGTTCTCGAGCTCCTTTCCTGGTTTTGGTATGAGTACCAGTTTTTGAATCTTCTACCTGTTTGGTACCACACCTTCAAATAAGCACCGATTGAAAGTGTCTACGAATAGGTCTGCGCGTGCGGAAATAATTAGTTTGAGCACGTTGTTTGGCACGTTATCCGGTCCAGGTGCTTTGTCCTTCTTTAGCCTCGCTGCTGTTTCTAGCACATCGACGGTTGTAATCGGCTCTATGGTCTTCAATTGGTTGTAGTCGCATGAGTATGCTGCATTGATGGCTGACTGGCTGGGAAATAATTTTCCAGCATATCTGGGCATTTTGGAGTTGGCTGTTTGGCAAGTTTTCCCATCACCAATTTGTATGCCAATCCGAATGGCTGGGCATTTTGCATTGCTGCCTTTAATGAGTATTTTACTCTTCGTTTTGTAGGCATGTATGTACATGCTGAAGCACGAACTTCCTCTTGCTCTTTGGTTACGTCTTCTCGCAGCTCACAACTTTGCAAGTTTCGGCTATGGATTGGTTCCACCAAGGAGCTGGTTGCCTCGTATTTCTTCCACTGCACGATCGTCTCATTGCCATGTTACATGCAGCCTTGATCAATGCTGCCAGCTAATCTGCGCTGTGACTCTGCCATTGGCAATACCGTCTAGCAGCAGCGCGGCGTTTAGCATTTGCACCTTGTAGCCTGTATGCCTACTCTTGCAGCTGCTCTCTCTGCGATTTGTGGTGTCCATGAGAATAGCGAAGTGGTCGCTTTGCATGAATGCTCCAGAGATTTGCCACTTTATTGCCAGTTATTCTCGTAATAGCAATAATCGACTTTCGCCCTGCGCTGTATTACGTGGTATGGCCGCCGATGTTTAGCAGGCAAACGTCGAGTGTAGCAAATGCATCTAGCAGTGCTGTGCCACGCTGGGTTGTTCTGCTACCGACCCAGTTCGTTTCCCAAGCGTTGAAATTGCCAGCTTTTGTCACGTGCATCATGGGCAATACTTTGTATGATGACCTCAAATTCAGGCAGTGGTATGCTTGGAGCTATAAAGCAACTATATATAGTGCCTCCGTCACAGTCAGCTCTTACATACCCCCTACCTGTAGCTCTGCGTGATAGCTCCAACTCCATATGGTTGCGTTGCCATCAGGATTCGCGTGCCAGATACCCTTATATTTCGCCATGTACTGCTCGCATAGTATGGCGAAGTCTATTCTTTCTTCATGGACTGTCTGCTCCAGTAGATCTTGGGCCGCCCTGCAATGATTTAGGTTAAGTTGCAGGAAATTAACCATTTTTGATCATTTTTAGCGCTTTTACGTACTCGGGGCACATCCTGCTCAGTATAGAATGCGCTGCCGATTTGCCCTTGATGTTGTTCCTACAACACACTATGCATGCAGGCTGGTTCTGGCAATCTTTGCTGCTATGTCTAGTTTGACCACACTTGTAGTGAGTTTCGTGTGGCACAAGATGCTTGCTGCTGCATCTGGCGGCTGCGTGCCCGAAGCCCATGCATTTATAGCAGCGAGTTGGCTCTACCCTTGCTTGATTCAGCACATTGCCCAGCCAATCCGTATTTTGCACATATCTACTAATTTTGTTGCTGTCTTGGACTCCAGCATAATAGATGCAATTTGTGTGCTTACATACGCTCTCCTCATTTTGGTTACTGACTCTATTTTGATCTCTAGGCCCGCGAATAATGCGTCCATCATCTCCTAGTAAGTGCTGTCACCTTCGATGTCATGCACCTCTACCACCAGCTTCTCATTCGCTTCTCTAACCTCGGCCTTGCCATTTAATAGTTCCTTTATTGCGCTGTGAACTTGGTGCGTAGAAGGATCTGCTTTCCGCTGCATGCGGAACAGGAGCTCACCAGATGCAGTCTTCCTGATACCCAGCACGCTGTCCTTGAGGTTCTGCATCGTTGGAGCTGCCTTGACCAGCTTGAGCATGTCCGCGAATAATGCATCATCTGGACATTTCACGATGATCGCATCAGGTCGACTGTATTTATTATATGCCCATTTCAACGATGTAACCAGTGCAGGGCTTGGACCTCTTGTGCTGATTTTTTGGGCTAGGTGTTACGCTAGCAGCTTATCTAGCCCTTTTGTGAGTAATGTTTTCTACATCACCGCCTTCGTGGATGGCAAAATGAGTTTGGCGATCAGTGATTCCTGATGACGACAGGGGAGCCGGCAGAGACCGGGCCAACCTGGGTGCTTTGGCGAGCACGGATGCTTCCATGTTTGCCGCTGCCTTTGCCAATTTGTTTGTGCTTGTAGCTTTACTTATTACGTCGGCCAAGTGAGCCACCGGCGTAACAGTGCCTGGGAGAATGGGAGTTAGGGCCTACAGAATCCGTCCCTTGGCCGTGGTTGTATCCACGGGTAGATATCCACTTTTGTGGTTGCCACCTGGAGTAATATTTTTATTTCTCGACATTATTTTCTTTTATGTTGCATTTTACCTAGTGCCAGGGTTGTGCTATGTTTTTCAACACACAATGGGTATGATAAGAGCTGCCGGCCGATACGACACAGACGCAGACCACTACGCCGCTCACTGTGAGTCAGACGCGGAGTAGATTTGGTAGGGTTTGCTATATATATGCATGTTTGTGTGCTCCCTCGTTTTTCAAAAGATGATTGTGTACAGGCATGGCCAGATCCAGATTCGCAGCCACTGTGTGGTATGCCATTTGAATATTGTAACGGATGGGGCTACCTGAAGATATGAAGCGGATTCCATATCAGGTAGCGCAATCTATGTTGGGAAATTTGTACTATCCTCAGTATTTTATCTTATTGTTTACGCAGTGCTGCAAAAATATTAAGAAATCCAAGCGACCAACTGGTCCGGTAACGCTGAATAATGCATCAGCTGTGCAGGGGCGCATGTTGTGTAGAAAAATTCTTTTTTTTTTGTTTACTTGGCTTTATTTCTTGGATCTTCTCTTTTAGAGTCTAACAAAAAGTAGTACAAATCTTAAATTCTATATTATTTACCTTTTACGATTGTTAATGGGATGTAATGTGTTGGCCCCTAAATAATATTTTCTGGGTGACGTGTCATTACGACGAAGGCGGGACCGGTCAAGTTGACGCAAAAAATCTCTTGCGAGGTGGTTTGGATGGGTACGGAGCTTGTTTTGATATCTAGCTCTAAATTGGGCTATAACGTCTCTGACGGGTTGAATGTTAAGATTCTTGTGGATGTGCTCGTTCTGAACGTACCACGGTGCCCCGGTGATACTTCTAAAGATCGTGGATTATCCCCCACAGCTCGGAGCCATAAGTCCATATTGGCTTCAAAACTGTATTGTACAGTATGACCTAATAATCCAGGCTAAGGGGACAGTAAGACCTGATGAGCCAGTGGAGATTGTTGACCCTCGGATTTAGAGATGTTCTTTTTTTTTTATTTGCCTCCGCCAGGTAAGCCGTCTGTCGAGGTGTACGCCGAGATAAGTGATGATTGTGATTATTAGTGATTTTGGGATTATTATACAATTAATTTAGGGCGAAGGACAATCTTGTCTGTTGAGGGTGAAAGTAACGTGCTTGCCTTTTTGCTCATTGACTTTTATGCAAATTTTTAGGTAAATATAGTATCGGACGAATTACACTATCTTGAGGAACTCCAGCTTTTGTGGTGTGGACTTCTGACATCGCCAAGTTGCATCGCACAGAGAAAGTTCTGTTGTACAGGTAAAAGGTTGTGAGTGGTTTTTGGGAGCGTTATTTTAATTTTGAACATTAGGCCATCTAGCCAGACTCTGTCGAAGGCTTGAGCTATTCAGGTATGGCATAATGTACCCCAGTAGGCATGTTTCAGAAATTTTCGATAGGCACGATAGAAGGCTAATAGGTCTTTTTGATTATGATAGATTTTTCCAACTATCTGGAAAGTAGCCAAGTTTGGTTATCGCATTAAATACCAGGCAGATGGTGTGAACTGCGCATTGCGGGAGCTCAAGGATTATTTTTTTGATTAATTTGGTCGTATCCTGGTGACTTTTTGGGTTGCAGTTGCTCTCTTATTATTTTCGCTATGACGTGCGGAGTAAACAAGATTGAAGAATGCGTCCTCTGGTTGTCATCTGGTAGATGCGGTAGTGCAAATCCATTTGTTGCAGG
The DNA here is from genome assembly GCA_037044455.1 of Zygothrica quintamaculata. NCBI lineage: Eukaryota > Metazoa > Arthropoda > Insecta > Diptera > Drosophilidae > Zygothrica > Zygothrica quintamaculata. Next base: position 39,870 of record JBAMBS010000488.1, read on the forward strand.
GTTTGGTTGAAATGCATTTTATAGGTGTGTGGCAAATACTGATGCTCTGTCTTTGTCGCTGCGTGCCCATTCGCCAGCAGAGTTTATTAGTGGCTTAATAGCTTCTACGGGTGGATGTAGTGTTGGTTGAGCTTTCCATAATGGATATTTAGTGCTAGAGGGAGACTATTTCTCTATGTAGCGGCGTTGGCTGCAGTCCTCTTCTTGTTTTAATGTCTTGGATAATCTTCGAGAGGCTTCTCTAAGATTTTCTTTAGCGGATGGCGATCTATGAGATTGCCATTCTCGCCTTAAGCGACGTTTTGCATTAGGTAGCTGCTCTATCTGAGCATTCGATCGTTTTTTTGCCTAGGCGGTGTGTTTGAAGTCTTGGAAGTTGCATTGCGCGCTGCCGTAACGAAAACAATCTCTAGATGGTGGGTGACATTGTCCACGTCGTCTGTACTGTGGAGCCTTGGACTAAGGAGCGATGTGTGAACTAACGTATTTTTTAAATTGAATCCAGTTAGTTCGAATAGATGTCAGTGTTTGCGGCTGGTCCTAAATCTCAGTGCGTTGGGAAAGGCTTAACAGAACAGGTGACTGGTCCGATGATAAATCTATAAGAGATTGT
>JBAMBS010000489.1:0-35685 GCA_037044455.1 Zygothrica quintamaculata
CAATACTTAGGAAAACCAAAGAAAATTATAACAGACAACGAATTTAACATTGTATAAATTAAGCAGTTTCTCTCAGAAAACAATATTGAAATTCACTTTACAACACCATATAAAAAAAGTAAGAAATCTGTAGTGGAGTGTACCCGACTGAGATAGCTCCTTTGCCTACATATACAGCTTTACACACACATACACACAGTTCTGCACGTACTTAGCCATTGCGCCTTTTAGCCGCACGCGCTCTATAGCTCGGTGCCCAATGTTATAACTTCCGTGTTTATTGTTCAATCTTAACAAATTTACAATGTAGATCAGGAATGGTCTTCTTAGTACGTGTCTTATAATCGATTTTTTCGAATTGCGGTGGTCAGGGGAGGAAATTCTAAAATCTAAAACAAGCTCATATAGCGTACGAACATAGCATATCTATATTCCAAATTTCGTTGCTCCAGCTCTTATTTTGCGCGCACTACTATACCCCCCCGGACCCACTTTTGGTGATGTATAACTTCCGAGTTTTTAGGTCAATCTTACCTAGATTCACAACATACATACTTTTCGATTTTGCACATTTCCAATAGCTCCGCTTTGATTCTTTTTTACAAAAAGGCAAAGGGGCTAAAAACTGGTAATTCAGACGTTGAAAGATTGCACCTTACACTAAATGAACATATGAGATTATTCAATTTTGATTCAAGTAATAAAGACACGATAAAAGAAAACGTTCACAAGGCAGTCTTAGCATACAATAATACAATACATTCAAGTACAAAAATAAAACCTATAGAACTTACAAATAATTTACTATGCAGCGAAGATATCGCAGAATTATCTAAGTGAACAGAAATAAGTAAACAAAATTAACACTCTAAAGAAAATAACAGCGACTCCCAAAACTTCTCAAACAAATACGTTATAAACAATAAAATAGGAAAATCAAATCCAACGTATATAGAAACTAATAACCAAAATCAAGTTGGTAACTATTTAGTATCCGAAACAGAGCCTACAAAAAGATTTATAAAGATCAGGTCAAGAGGAAGTATAAATATCAAAAATTATAGTTAGCTTTAAGATAAGCTTCATCATAGTTATCTTAAATATAAAGCTTGAGATTTAAAAGCTCTTAAGCAAGTAGATTAGAATGTAAGATTAGTCGATAAGCCACTGTCATAGTATACAGACATATAATAATAAAGTAAAATTATAACTGTTGAAAACAACAAAGATCTTTAACTTAAATTGAATAATTAGACGAAAAGGTCTAAACTACAAATAGAGCAGAGGAGTGCTCTAGAATTACACAACTAGATCAGAGGATTGATCTACCAACATAACTATATCAGCCCCAGATCTTTCTGATATCTTTGCTAACCTCAGTTCCCCATCTATTATCGTTGGTAACTTTAACGCTTGGAGCCCTTTGTGGGGCTCACCAACAATATGCTCTCCCTCAACTTCTGCTGCCTGAGTAGTATACCCACTTCTTCACTCACCGTTCAGTCATACATGTTGACTTATCCTTTTGTTCATCTAACCTTGTCCCATTTTCTTCATTTACCACCTTAGACTCCCTGAACGGCAGTGACCAGTTCCGACTAAAATCAGTGGTTCGCATCCGTCAAGCCTCTAAAATACAGTTTTCTAGTACATTCCTTACTCACAAAGCTAACTGGTCCTCATTCCAATAAGCATTCTGCTTGGTGAAACAAAGAATTAGCCACATTGAGACACAACAACCAAATGGCCTGGTAATCTTACAAAAACACCCAAAAACTCACATAACCTTATCAATTACAAACAAGTAAGAAGTCTGTCTGAGAGCCCCTTTGCCTACATATACAGGCGTAAACACACATACTCATACATACACACAGTTCTGCACGTACTTAGCCATTGCGCGCACCTTTTAGCCCCCCACGCTATATAGCGTGGTACTTAATGTTGTATAACTTCCGAGTTGATCTAGCCCTGTCCGTCTGTCTGTCTGTCCGTCTGTCCGTATGTCCGTCTGACCGTCTGTCCGTCTGACCGTCTGTCCCTCTGATTGAACGTCTGTTTCTCAGAGACTATAAGAGCTAGACCAACAAATCTAGGTTCGTTATGTTCGTAGGTTATACGAGTTTGTTTTTGATTTTTCAATTTCCTCCCCTGACTCTCGCAATTCGAAAAAATCGATTATTAAGCACAATTTTCAACCGATCAAATTTATTTTTGGCACACATCTTAAATAGACCATTCTTGATCGATGTTGTGAATCTGGGTAAGATTGATCAAAAATCTCGGAAGTTATAGATCATCAAAAGTGTCGTTATGGGCCCCGGGGGGGTATAGTAGAGCGCGCAAAATAAGAGCTACAGCAACGAAATTTGGAACGTAGATTTGTTATGTTCGTACGCTATACGAGTTTGTTTTAGATTTTTGAATGTCCTCCCCTGACCACCGCAATTTCAATTATAAGGTACAATTTTTAACCGATCAAATTTCTTTTACGCACACATATTAAGTAGACCATTCTTCATCTACGTTGTGAATTTCGTTAAAATTGAACAATAAACACGGAAGTTATACAACATTAAGTACCACGCTATATAGCGTGGGGGGCTAAAAGGTGCGCGCAATGGCTAAGTACGTGCAGAACTGTGTGTATGTATGAGTATGTGTGTTTACGGCTGTATATGTAGGCAAATGGGCTCTCGTAGTCGGGTACACTTGACTACAGACTTCTTACTTGTTTTTTTTTTTAAGGAATACGAAGTCAACAAAGACCTCTTTGTGTCCTTTATTACAAAGTTCAGCCCAATTGGGCGCACCGGCTAATCACTAAGGTATAACTTATACAAAGTGAGAATATAAACAAGAAAATTAAATTTGCCTCCTAGGATTCCTGCTTATTAAATTAAGTGGTCGACGTCTGTTTAGCCGTTCTCCTGGGCTGGTTCTGGTCAGGCTTTTTACTAACCTAATGCTGTGGTTAATAATGCGATTATTATAGCGGCTAGAGTGGAAGTTTATTTGCCGGAACGCTGTGGCAATTTTCAGGTCACTGTGCAAGGTTTTGTTTCTGACATACCACTCGCATCCAGTAATAAGCCTTAGAACTTTGTTTTGCGCTATTTGAATTTGCTTAATTTGGCTATCGCACGCAAGCATCCAGATTTGACAGCCATAAATCCAAATTGGTACAATAATTTGATTATAGATTGTTGCTTTGTTGCTAAGAGATAACTTGCTTTTTGGACCCAGTAGCCAATAGTATTTTGCCACAGCGGCCCTAATCCCCGTTTTTAGCACTCTTATATGGGCTGCAAAACATATCCTCCTGTCCAGGATACCTGATTTGTGTGCTGGACAGGCTTCATCTAGCATTATTGCTGGCGGTGTACTTCTTTTAAGTGTGAAGCATACATTCGCATATTTTTTCCTGCCCAATCTTCAAACGATGCTGCATGCTCTTGTATGCCATTTGAAGCTTCATATTCGCATTTCACCCTGTACGTGACGCAGACGTCATCAGCGAACGTTGCCAGCATCAAATTGCTTGGTTGAATACCTAGTTCAATGTTGGGCTGAGGCAAATCCGAGGTGAATAGGGAGTAGAGCAATGGCGCCAATAGACTTCCTAGAGGTACACCCGCTTTTGCATTATATCTTGCAGATATTGCTGTGTGAAACCCCACAACAAATTTCCTATTGGCAAGGAATGACTTAAGTTAAAACTAAATGAAAATTTAAATTAAATTAAAATTTAAAATTTTAATTTATAATTTATAATTTATAATTTACAATTTATAATTTATAATTTATAATTTATAATTTATAATTTATAATTTATAATTTATAATTTATACTGGGAGTATTGAAAATTTAATGGAAAGTGATCCAACATTTGTTGCAAGAATTGGGAAACCCCAGGAAAACCCAATTAGATCATCAGTATTAATAACGATGTTAATTATTTTTAGTTAAAAAGTTAAGAATATAATTTTTGTTAGTTTCTATGGGTAATTCTGCGCTGATGACACTGTAAAGTTTGTTATAGTCAGCGCAGAGTACCCTGAAAGGTTCGTGCAGTGAGTAATTAGTATTACACATGTTAAGGGATAATGGGTAATAGTTACGCGAAAATCTAAAGGGAACACGAATGTTAATATTACTTAGTAAAATACTGGAATCTACCAAACCTTAAAGCAATTTGTGAAGGAACATAACTCCAAGCATAGTACGACGATTAGTAAGGGATGGAAGGTTAATAAGCAAAAGTCTACTTGCCTACGAAGGAAGATCCGTACCAGGAGCCAAGTTAAAAGCCCGGAGAGCGAAAAGAAGAAACTTTTTCTGTACAGACTCAATTTTATCTTGATGTACTGAATATTGTGGTGACCAAACACAAGATCCAAATTCTAAAATAGGTCGGACAATGGCAGTATATAGGGGTCATCAAATTCTTTGCACCATCTTTTCACGAATCCAAGAGTTTGAGTAGCCTTATTTACAGTGAGAGCAACATGGGCATTAAAATTTAACTTATGGTCAAGTAAAATTCCTAAGTCCACGATACTCTCTAATCTGTCAAGTGTATACTGACCGAGAGAGTAATTAGATATAAGAGGTGATCCTCTATAAAATGACATGGATTTACATTTAGAGCAATTAAGATGTAATAAATAACATTTACACCAGACATAAAATAGGTCTAGTTCTGACTGCAATAAATGAGAAACTTTTATGACATTATAAGTGACGTATAACTTCACAATGTAGATCAGGAATGGTCTTCTTAGTACGTGTCTTATAATCGATTTTTTCGAATTGCGATGGTCAGGGGAGGAAATTCTAAAATCTAAAACAAGCTCATATAGCGTACGAACATAGCATATCTATATTCCAAATTTCGTTGCTCCAGCTCTTATTTTGCGCGCACTACTATACCCCCCCGGACCCACTTTTGGTGATGTATAACTTCCGAGTTTTTAGGTCAATCTTACCTAGATTCACAACATACATACTTTTCGATTTTGCACATTTCCAATAGCTCCGCTTTGATTCTTTTTTACAAAAAGGCAAAGGGGCTAAAAACTGGTAATTCAGACGTTGAAAGATTGCACCTTACACTAAATGAACATATGAGATTATTCAATTTTGATTCAAGTAATAAAGACACGATAAAAGAAAACGTTCACAAGGCAGTCTTAGCATACAATAATACAATACATTCAAGTACAAAAATAAAACCTATAGAACTTACAAATAATTTACTATGCAGCGAAGATATCGCAGAATTATCTAAATGAACAGAAATAAGTAAACAAAATTAACACTCTAAAGAAAATAACAGCGACTCCCAAAACTTCTCAAACAAATACGTTATAAACAATAAAATAGGAAAATCAAATCCAACGTATATAGAAACTAATAACCAAAATCAAGTTGGTAACTATTTAGTATCCGAAACAGAGCCTACAAAAAGATTTATAAAGATCAGGTCAAGAGGAAGTATAAATATCAAAAATTATAGTTAGCTTTAAGATAAGCTTCATCATAGTTATCTTAAATATAAAGCTTGAGATTTAAAAGCTCTTAAGCAAGTAGATTAGAATGTAAGATTAGTCGATAAGCCACTGTCATAGTATACAGACATATAATAATAAAGTAAAATTATAACTGTTGAAAACAACAAAGATCTTTAACTTAAATTGAATAATTAGACGAAAAGGTCTAAACTACAAATAGAGCAGAGGAGTGCTCTAGAATTACACAACTAGATCAGAGGATTGATCTACCAACATAACTATATCAGCCCCAGATCTTTCTGATATCTTTGCTAACCTCAGTTCCCCATCTATTATCGTTGGTAACTTTAACGCTTGGAGCCCTTTGTGGGGCTCACCAACAATATGCTCTCCCTCAACTTCTGCTGCCTGAGTAGTATACCCACTTCTTCACTCACCGTTCAGTCATACATGTTGACTTATCCTTTTGTTCATCTAACCTTGTCCCATTTTCTTCATTTACCACCTTAGACTCCCTGAACGGCAGTGACCAGTTCCGACTAAAATCAGTGGTTCGCATCCGTCAAGCCTCTAAAATACAGTTTTCTAGTACATTCCTTACTCACAAAGCTAACTGGTCCTCATTCCAATAAGCATTCTGCTTGGTGAAACAAAGAATTAGCCACATTGAGACACAGCAACCAAATGGCCTGGTAATCTTACAAAAACACCCAAGAACTCACATAACCTTATCAATTACAAACAAGTAAGAAGTCTGTCTGAGAGCCCCTTTGCCTACATATACAGGCGTAAACACACATACTCATACATACACACAGTTCTGCACGTACTTAGCCATTGCGCGCACCTTTTAGCCCCCCACGCTATATAGCGTGGTACTTAATGTTGTATAACTTCCGAGTTGATCTAGCCCTGTCCGTCTGTCTGTCTGTCCGTCTGTCCGTATGTCCGTCTGACCGTCTGTCCGTCTGACCGTCTGTCCCTCTGATTGAACGTCTGTTTCTCAGAGACTATAAGAGCTAGACCAACAAATCTAGGTTCGTTATGTTCGTAGGTTATACGAGTTTGTTTTTGATTTTTCAATTTCCTCCCCTGACTCTCGCAATTCGAAAAAATCGATTATTAAGCACAATTTTCAACCGATCAAATTTATTTTTGGCACACATCTTAAATAGACCATTCTTGATCGATGTTGTGAATCTGGGTAAGATTGATCAAAAATCTCGGAAGTTATAGATCATCAAAAGTGTCGTTATGGGCCCCGGGGGGGTATAGTAGAGCGCGCAAAATAAGAGCTAGAGCAACGAAATTTGGAACGTAGATTTGTTATGTTCGTACGCTATACGAGTTTGTTTTAGATTTTTGAATGTCCTCCCCTGACCACCGCAATTTCAATTATAAGGTACAATTTTTAACCGATCAAATTTCTTTTACGCACACATATTAAGTAGACCATTCTTCATCTACGTTGTGAATTTCGTTAAAATTGAACAATAAGCACGGAAGTTATACAACATTAAGTACCACGCTATATAGCGTGGGGGGCTAAAAGGTGCGCGCAATGGCTAAGTACGTGCAGAACTGTGTGTATGTATGAGTATGTGTGTTTACGGCTGTATATGTAGGCAAATGGGCTCTCGTAGTCGGGTACACTTGACTACAGACTTCTTACTTGTTTTTTTTTTTAAGGAATACGAAGTCAACAAAGACCTCTTTGTGTCCTTTATTACAAAGTTCAGCCCAATTGGGCGCACCGGCTAATCACTAAGGTATAACTTATACAAAGTGAGAATATAAACAAGAAAATTAAATTTGCCTCCTAGGATTCCTGCTTATTAAATTAAGTGGTCGACGTCTGTTTAGCCGTTCTCCTGGGCTGGTTTTGGTCAGGCTTTTTACTAACCTAATGCTGTGGTTAATAATGCGATTATTATAGCGGCTAGAGTGGAAGTTTATTTGCTGGAACGCTGTGGCAATTTTCAGGTCACTGTGCAAGGTTTTGTTTCTGACATACCACTCGCATCCAGTAATAAGCCTTAGAACTTTGTTTTGCGCTATTTGAATTTGCTTAATTTGGCTATCGCACGCAAGCATCCAGATTTGACAGCCATAAATCCAAATTGGTACAATAATTTGATTATAGATTGTTGCTTTGTTGCTAAGAGATAACTTGCTTTTTGGACCCAGTAGCCAATAGTATTTTGCCACAGCGGCCCTAATCCCCGTTTTTAGCACTCTTATATGGGCTGCAAAACATATCCTCCTGTCCAGGATACCTGATTTGTGTGCTGGACAGGCTTCATCTAGCATTATTGCTGGCGGTGTACTTCTTTTAAGTGTGAAGCATACATTCGCATATTTTTTCCTGCCCAATCTTCAAACGATGCTGCATGCTCTTGTATGCCATTTGAAGCTTCATATTCGCATTTCACCCTGTACGTGACGCAGACGTCATCAGCGAACGTTGCCAGCATCAAATTGCTTGGTTGAATACCTAGTTCAATGTTGGGCTGAGGCAAATCCGAGGTGAATAGGGAGTAGAGCAATGGCGCCAATAGACTTCCTAGAGGTACACCCGCTTTTGCATTATATCTTGCAGATATTACTGTGTGAAACCCCACAACAAATTTCCTATTGGCAAGGAATGACTTAAGTTAAAACTAAATGAAAATTTAAATTAAATTAAAATTTAAAATTTTAATTTATAATTTATAATTTACAATTTATAATTTATAATTTATAATTTATAATTTATAATTTATAATTTATAATTTATAATTTATAATTTATACTGGGAGTATTGAAAATTTAATGGAAAGTGATCCAACATTTGTTGCAAGAATTGGGAAACCCCAGGAAAACCCAATTAGATCATCAGTATTAATAACGATGTTAATTATTTTTAGTTAAAAAGTTAAGAATATAATTTTTGTTAGTTTCTATGGGTAATTCTGCGCTGATGACACTGTAAAGTTTGTTATAGTCAGCGCAGAGTACCCTGAAAGGTTCGTGCAGTGAGTAATTAGTATTACACATGTTAAGGGATAATGGGTAATAGTTACGCGAAAATCTAAAGGGAACACGAATGTTAATATTACTTAGTAAAATACTGGAATCTACCAAACCTTAAAGCAATTTGTGAAGGAACATAACTCCAAGCATAGTACGACGATTAGTAAGGGATGGAAGGTTAATAAGCAAAAGTCTACTTGCCTACGAAGGAAGATCCGTACCAGGAGCCAAGTTAAAAGCCCGGAGAGCGAAAAGAAGAAACTTTTTCTGTACAGACTCAATTTTATCTTGATTTACTGAATATTGTGGTGACCAAACACAAGATCCAAATTCTAAGATAGGTCGGACAATGGCAGTATATAGGGGTCATCAAATTCTTTGCACCATCTTTTCACGAATCCAAGAGTTTGAGTAGCCTTATTTACAGTGAGAGCAACATGGGCATTAAAATTTAACTTATGGTCAAGTAAAATTCCTAAGTCCATGACACTCTCTAATCTGTCAAGTGTATACTGACCGAGAGAGTAATTAGATATAAGAGGTGATCCTCTATAAAATGACATGGATTTACATTTAGAGCAATTAAGATGTAATAAATTACATTTACACCAGACATAAAATAGGTCTAGTTCCGACTGCAATAAATGAGAAACTTTTATGACATTATAAGTGACGTATAACTTCACATCATCAGCGTACATTAGTATGTTAAAATTGGAGAAAACTTGAGGAAGATCATTTATAACAAGTAAGAAGTCTGTAGTCGAGTGTACCCGACTACGAGAGCCCCTTTGCCTACATATACAGCCATACACACATACTCATACATACACACAGTTCTGCACGTACTTGGCCATTGCGCGCGCCTTTTAGCCCCCCACGCTCTATAGCTCGGTACTTATTGTTGTATAACTTCCGTGTTTTTCGTTCAATTTTAACGAAACTCACAACGTAGATGAAGAATGGTCTACTTAATATGTGTGCGAAAAAGAAATCTTATCGGCTAAAAAATGTACCTTATAATCGTTTTTTTCGATTTGCTGGGGTCAGGGGAAGAAATTTGAAAATCAAAGACAAACTTGTACAGCGTACGAACATAACAAATCTACGTTCCAAATTTCGTTGCTCTAGCTCTTATTTTGCGCGCGCTACTATACCCCCCCGGGGCCCATAACGCCACTTTTGCTGATCTATAACTTCCGAGATTTTTGATCAATCTTACCCAGATTCACAACATCGATCAAGAATGGTCTAATTATGATGTGTGTAAAAAATAAATTTGATCGGTTGAAAATTGTGCTTAATAATCGTTTTTTTCGATTTGCGGGGGTCAGGGGAGGAAATTCAAAAATCAAAAACAAACTCGTATAGCGCACGAACAAAACGAATCTAGATGCCAAATTTCGTTGCTGTAGCTCTTATTTTGAGCGCGCTATTATACCCCCCCCCGGGGCCCATAACACCACTTTTGATGATCTATAACTTCCGATATTTTCGATCAATCTTACCCAGATTCACTACATCGATCAAGAATGGTCTAATAATGATGTGTGCCAAAAATAAATTTGATCGGTTGAAAATTGTGCTTAATAATCGTTTTTTTCGAATTGCGGTGGTCAGGGGAGGAAATTGAAAAATCCAAAACAAACTCATATAGCGTACGAATATAACAAATCTAGATGCCAAATTTCGTTGCTGTAGCTCTTATTTTGCGCGCGCTACTATACCCCCCCGGCGCCCATAACGCCACTTTTGATGATCTATAACTTCCGAGATTTTTGATCAATCTTACCCAGATTCACAACATCGATCAAGAATGTTCTAATTATGATGTGTGCCAAAAATAAATTTGATCGGTTGAAAAATGTGCTTAATAATCGTTTTTTTCGTTTTGCGGTGGTCAGGGGAGGAAATTGAAAAATCAAAAACAAACTCGTATAGCGTACGAACATAACAAATATACGTTCCAAATTTCGTTGCTCTAGCTCTTATTTTGCGCGCACTACATTACCCCCCCGGGGCCCATAGCGCCACTTTTGCTGATCTATAACTTCCGAGACTTTTGAGCAATCTTACTCAGATTCACAACATCGATCAAGAATGGTCAATTATGATGTGTGCCAAAAATAAATGTGATCGGTTGAAAATTGTGCAAAATAATCTTTTTTTTCAAATTGCGGTGGTCAGGGGAGGAAATTGAAAAATCGAAAACAAACTCGTATAGCGTACAAACATAACAAATATACGTTCCAAATTTCGTTGACCTAGCTCTTATTTTGCGCGCACTACAATACCCCCCCGGGGTCCATAACACCACTTTTGCTGATCTATAACTTCCGAGATTTTTGAGCAATCTTACCCAGATTTACAACATCGATCAAGAATAGTCTAATTATGATGTGTGCCAAAAATAAATTTGATCGGTTGAAAATTGTGCTTAATAATCGATTTTTTCGAATTGCGGGGGTCTGGGGAGGAAATTGAAAAATCTAAAACAAACTCGTATAGCGTACTAATATAGCAAATCTATATTCCAAATTTCGTTGCTCTAGCTCTTATTTTGCGCGCACTACAATACCCCCCCGGGGCCCATAACACCACTTTTGCTGATCTATAACTTCCGAGATTTTTGCTCAATCTTACCCAGATTCACAACATCGATCAAGAGCGGTCTAATTATGATGTGTGCGAAAAATAACTTTCATCGGTTGAAAATTGTGCTTAATAATCGATTTTTTCGAATTGCGGGGGTCAGGGGAGGAAATTGAAAAATCAAAAACAATCTTGTACAGCGTACGAACATAACGAATCTAGATTTCAAGTTTGGTTGCTCTAGCTCTTATAGTCTCTGAGAAACAGGCGTTCATACGGACGGACGGACTGACGGACGGACGGACGGACGGACGGACGGACGGACGGACGGACAGACAGACGGACAGGGCTAGATGAACTCGTCTTGTCGTCCTGATTCAGAATATATATACTTTATGGGGTCTCCGATGATTATTTCTATGTGTTACATACTTTTGGATTTTGCATATTTCCAATAGCTCCGCTTTGCTCTATTTTTACAAAAAAGGCAAAGGGGCTAATAAAGGCTTACATAGAGAACCAGCACAGTATTTGAGAACACATGCTGGAGCTCCATCGGGCCCGGGGGAATAAATTTGTTTAATTATATTAAGTTCAGTATATAGCAAACTTTTGAGGATAACGGGATTATAAATGCAGCTAGAAGTATTTAGCCATTACGGATAGTAACTACCACGAGTCGAACTAGTGGATGAATACGTAGATTTAAAGAAATCTGCAAATAAATCGGCTGCTGCCTGATCAGAGTTTGCTGTCATTCCTTCATAACTAACAGAATAAGGTAAAGTATATGCCTTACGCTTATTGTTAACAAACTTAAAAAATTGCTTAGGATTTTGCCGAAATTGTAATCGGCAGCGCCCTAGGTAATTATTATAACAAAGCGTATTGCTTGAGATAAAGTTTGTTCTGGCAATAACATACCGAGATAAAACGGTAAGTGTTCTTGTAGACCTAAATCGTTTATAATATCTGGATTTAATATTTTTAAGCATAGCCAATTCCTTGGACAACCATGGAGGTCTATTCGTCCTCTTATGGAGCACCAAAGGAACGCAACTATTAAAAAGTTTATCCAAAATATTATAAAAGATTGAAGTCGCTTTATTAATGTCAGAACAAACGTATAAAGGAGCCCAGATAGTTTTAGAAATAAAAAAATTAAGTTTGGAAAAGTTGATTTTTTTAAAACACCTAGATTTAACACCAGGGTTACACGAAGATGATTCTATTGAAGTAGGCAACTCAAGAAGTATTTTTAAAGTTGGATGGTAGCGATCTTCAGGAACAACAAGAGCACAAGTTTGCTCTATTGTAACATTAGATGAATCCGATGCAAAAATAAGGTCAAGTAAACGCCCATTACAATTACGGACAGCATTAACCTGACAGACTGACAATTCTAATAAAGATTCAATGAATTCATTGACAGTTACTGGTGACACAACATTAGTGGTAGTAGGAGATTGTGACCAGTCAACATTTGGCAGATTAAAATCACCAAAAACAAGCAAGTAATCATTGTTAGAAAGCTAGAAATAAATTGCAGAATTCGAATTAGGCGGAATGTTGGAACAAGTTACAAATAGGTTGATATTATTAATATTGATTTTTACAGCAGTAAATTTAATATTAGAAGAACTGTCAATGACTATTGGCTGAGATGGAAGACTACAGCGAACAGCAATAAGTACGCCACCACCAGGGCGAAGTGAACGGTCTTGTCTGAAACAAGTGTATATATTTGACAAAATAGAAGAGTCAGCAATATCAGGCTTTAACCAAGTTTCCGTAAAGACCAATATGTTAGAGTCAAAAGAAAAACTATCTAAATAAAGCTTAGATAATTTTGATTTTAGACCTCTAACATTTTGGTAAGTAATAAGAAGGGAGGTTGTTAGTTTTTTGAAAAGAGAGAAAATGAAACGCCATTAGCATTTCGTGGCAGTACAATTGGAGGCCGATTTCGGTTTTTGAGAACAAACTCTTTTATAACTAGATCATTGGGCCAAAAACTTTTGCAACAAACTGAGTTGAAAATATCAGCCGAGATACTAGTTTTAAAAGAGGATATTTCCCTAGCCTGGATACGAAAATTTGCTTCCTATACGGAACAACAGACAGGGGCTTAACGAAAGTGTTAACCTCACCGTTTGAGGATTATTAATGGGATTGTTAATAGGTAGCACCGGTGGAGTCATACTAACACTATTGAAGTTATCCACATGATTATTTTCAGTGGAAATTGGGGAACAAAAACTAATCAACTGTACTGAATTATTTATCCCCAACAGCTGCTGGTGATAACGCACATAGCATTGGGGTCGGCAAAGCTATTGAGCCAGAAGAACAAGGTATACCTATCGTCGGCTCAGACGATTGGGATGATAATTAGTCCCTTTGCCTTTTTGTAAAAAAAGAGCAAAGCGGAGCTATTGGAAATATGCAAAATCCAAAAGTATGTAACACATAGAAATAATCATCGGAGACCCCATAAAGTATATATATTCTGAATCAGGACGATAAGACGAGTTCATCTAGCCCTGTCCGTCTGTCTGTCCGTCCGTCCGTCCGTCCGTCCGTCCGTCCGTCCGTCCGTATGAACGCCTGTTTCTCAGAGACTATAAGAGCTAGAGCAACCAAACTTGAAATCTAGTTTCGTTATGTTCGTACGCTGTACAAGTTTGTTTTTGATTTTTCAATTTCCTCCCCTGACCCCCGCAATTCGAAAAAATCGATTATTAACCACAATTTTCAACCGGAAGTTATAGATCATCAAAAGTGGCGTTATTGGCCCCGGGGGGGTATAGTAGAGCGCGCAAAATAAGGGCTAGAGCAACGATATTTGGAACGTTGATTTGTTATGTTCGAACGCTATATGGGTATGTTTTAGATTTTCGAATTTCCTTCCCATGACCACCGCAATTCGAAAAAAACGATTATTAAGCACAATTTTCAACCGATGAATTTTATTTTTGGTACACATCATAATTAGACCATTCTTAATTGATGTTGTGAATCTGGGTAAGATTGATCAAAAATCTCGGAAGTTATAGATCAGCAAAAGTGGCGTTATGGGCCCCGGGGGGGTATAGTAGTGCGCGCAAAATAAGAGCTTGAGCAACGAAATTTGGAACGTATATTTGTTATGTTTGTACGCTATACGAGTTTGTTTTAGATTTTCGAATTTCCTTCCTGACCCCCGCAATTTGGAAAAATCGATTTTCAGATACAATTTTTGATCGGTTGAAAATTGTGCTTAATAATCGATTTTTTCGAGTTGCGGTGGTCAGGGGAGGTAATTCGAAAATCTAAAACAAACTTGTATAGCGTATGAACATACAAATGTACGTTCCAAATTTCAGTGCTCTAGCTCTTATTTTGCGCGCACTACAATACCCCCCCGGGGCCCATAACGCCACTTTTGCTGATCTATAACTTCCGAGATTTTTGATGAATCTTACCCTGATTCACAACATCGATCAAGAGCGGTCTATTTATGATGTGTGCCAAAAATAAATTTGATCGGTGGAAAATTGTGCTTAATAATCGATTTTTTCAAATTGCGGGGGTTAGGAGAGGAAATTGAAAAATCAAAAACAAACTTGTACAGCGTACGAACATAGCGAATCTAGATTTCAAGTTTGGTTGCTCTAGCTCTTATAGTCTCCGAGAAACAGGCGTTCATACGGACGGACGGACGGACGGACGGACGGACGGACAGACAGACGGACAGGGCTAGATGAACTCGTCTTGTCGTCCTGATTCAGAATATATATACTTTATGGGGTCTCCGATGATTATTTCTATGTGTTACATACTTTTGGATTTTGCATATTTCCAATAGCTCCGCTTTGCTCTTTTTTTACAAAAAGGCAAAGGGGCTAAAAAACCGCAACCAATGCTTAGAGTCGAACTCGAACCGGATTCCCACGCACTTAAAAAGAACGATGTACACCCAATTTACAAAGTCCAGCTTCTACTGCACCGCAGAACCACAGTGGAAGAACCGCACAAGAGGAAGGGACCAGTGCAATGCGCTCACTGTTAGGAGTACGGCCATACAAGGTCGTATTGCACTCTTCGCCCCGTATGCAGATCATGTGGTGAACTCCACGATTCTGCAAGGTGTCCACGTAATAGGGATGACTCCAGCACCAAGAAGTGTGGTAACTGTGGAGGTAACCATGCAGCAAACTACCGAGGTTGCCCGGTATATAAAGAAACAAAATGCCGCCTTAATCAACGAATTTCATCAGCACCACTAACAAGTAGATGGAGTAGTTCTATGCCTCCCCAATCTAATGGGAACGCAACTTTGGCTGGTTCGTTTTCTCGTTCCACTGTAAATGAAAACATCTCATTTGCAAATACACTTAAAACAAATCTGGAAGCCCCCGCAAACATTGTTCGTCCACCATCTCCAGCTCACGAGGCTCAAAAACAAGCCCAGCAACAAACAACTCCATTGCAAAACAGCATCGAAACACTTTTAATCGACATGCACCAAAACATGATAGAATTCATGACATTTATGCGCACGACAATGCAAGATCTCATGCGCAATCAAAATTTTTTGATGCAAATGCTTGCATCTCAACATCTAAAATAATGGCTTCGCTTAGAATAGTCCTATGGAACGCCAACGGCGTAACACAACACAAACTAGAAATTACTCAATTTCTTCACAACGAGCATATCGACGTAATGTTACTTGCTGAAACACACCTCACAAGCAAGTATAATTTCCAAATACATGGCTACACCTTCTACGGCACAAACCACCAAGACGGGAAAGCACATGGTGGTACTGGAGTCTTAATTAGAAACCGCATAAATCACGCCTTTCGCGATGACTTTGCCACAGAGTACCTGCAAGCAACATCTGTTGACATACTCGGGCCCAACTGCAAGGTAACTCTAGCCGCGGTATACTGCCCGCCTCGATACACAATTGCTGAGGACGAATTTATAAACCTCTTCAACACACTGGGTGAACGCTTCATAGCAGCAGGTGACTACAACGACAAGCACACACACTCGGGATCTCGGCTCGTGACCCCTAAAGGTAAACAGCTGTATAACGCAATCACAAAAGCTAGAAACAAACTAGATGTTGCCTCCCCGTGCAGACCTACATACTAGCCAACAGACCCGAAAAAACTGCCGGACCTGATCGACTTCGCAGTAACAAGAAATATTCCTCGGTACCAGATATCTGCAGAATCTCTCATAGATTTATCATCGGACCACTCACCTGTTCTGTTAAATCTTTCCCAATGCACTGAGATTGTGAACCAACCGCAAACATTGACATCCAGCAGAACAAACTGTATAAAATTTAAGAAATATATAAGTTCACAAATCGCGCTTAATCCAAGGCTCCACAGTACAGACGACGTGGACCATGTCATTCAACACCTGGAGACTGTTTTCGTTACGGCAGCGTGCAATGCAACTCCCAAGACTCCAATCGCACCGCCTAAACAAAAAAGGTCGAACGCGCAGATTGAACAGCTACTTAATGAAAAACGTCGCTTAAGGCGAGAATGGCAAACCCATAGATCGCCATCCGCTAAAGAAAATCTCAGAGTAGCCTCTCGAAGATTATCTGACGCACTAAAAGAAGAAGAGGACTGCAGCCATCGCCAATACATAGAGAAATTATCTCCCTCTAGCATTAAATATCCAATCTATATCTAGCATTATATATCTCACCCAACGCTACACCCACCGTTTGAAGCTATTAAGCCCATAAGAAACTTTGCAGGCGAATGGGCACGCAGCTATAAAGATAGAGCTACTGTTTTTGCCACACATCTACAAAACACATTTCAACCAAACCCTGCAAAGAATGCATTTGTACTACCAGATTTACCAGATGACAACCAGAGGACGCATTCTCCAATATTGTTTAGTCCTGAGGTCATAGCGAAAATCATAAGAGATCAACTGCAACCCAAGAAATCACCAGGATACGACCAAATAAATCCAAAAATGATCATCGAGCTGCCTCAATGCTCAATCCACACCATCTGCCTGCTATTTAACGCGATAACCAAACTTGGCTACTTTCCAGACAGTTGGAAAAAATCTATTATTATCATGATTCCCAAGCCCAGAAAAGATCACTCGGTTCCCGTATCATATAGACCCATTAGCCTTCTTTCGTGCCTATCGAAACTTTTTGAAAAATGCCTACTGGGGTACATTATGCCATTCCTGTATAGCCACAAAAAAATACCATCTCACCAATTTGGCTTTCGTGAAAGGCACGGCACCATCGAGCAAGTAAACCGGTTAACATCAACCATACGCACGACATTCGAACACCGAGAATATTGCTCAGCGATCTTCCTGGACGTAGCTCAAGCCTTCGACAGAGTCTGGCTAGATGGGCTGATGTTTAAAATCAAAGCAACGCTCCCAAAGTGCACTCACAACATTTGAGAGTCGTACCTTTACAACCGAACTTTTTTCGTGCGATGCAACTTGGCGATGTCAGAAGTTCACTCGATAAAAGCTGGAGGCCCTCAAGGCAGTGTACTCGGGCCTACACTGTACTTTCTGTACACAGCAGACATCCCAACAAACAGCAATGTGGTTCTATCTACATTCGCCGACGACACCGCGATAATCAGTTGCTCCAAATGCCCTTTAAAAGCAACAGACCAACTAACATCCTACCTGGTTGACATCGAGAAGTGGCTGTCAGACTGGCGAATAAAAATCAACGAGCAGAAATGTAAGCACATTACCTTCACGCTCAACAGACAAGACTGTCCCTCGCCGTCACTTAACGGCACATTAATACCAAAATCATCGGATGTCACCTATCTCGGTGTACACCTTGACAGACGGCTTACTTGGCGCAGCCACATAGATATAAAAAAACATCCCTGAACCTAAGGGCCAACAGTCTCCACTGGCTCATCAGGTCTTCCTCTGCACTTAGCCTCGACTACAAGGTCCTAATATACAACTCCATCTTAAAGCCGATATGGACTTATGGCTCCGAGCTGTGGGGGACTGCCAGTCGCAGCAATATTGACTTAATTCAAAGGGCTCAATCCAAGATCCTAAGAACTATCACCGGGGCACCGTGGTATGTTCGGAACGAAAACATCCACAAGGATCTTAACATTCCTCCCGTCAGAGACGTTATAGCCCAACTTAGAGCTAAACACCAAACCAAACTCCGCACCCATCCAATCCTTCTCGCGAGAGATCTATTGCGTCAAGTTGACTGGTCCCGCCTTTGTAGTAACGACATGCCAACCCAGTGAATATTATTTAGGGCCCACAGATTACATCCCAGTAACAGTCGTAACTGGTACATAATTTAGATATAAGATTCGTTATACTTTTTGTTAGACTCAAACTGAGTAGCTCCAAAAAATAAAGCAAAGTTAAAAAAAAAAAAAAAATAAAAAAAAAAGTTGTCACACAGCCAACAATCAATTAAATCAGCTCTGATGTCTGAAGGACATTTGCAATTTTTTGCACAGCGGACAAACATAGTTATAAAGTCGGTAAACTCGAGTAAAATAGTGAACTGCTCACGAAAAAACAAAAGAGAAGATAAGATATCAATAATAACAGAAAAACAAAAATTAAGCTAGCTAACGGAAGATTATCTCTACAGCTGCCGATAATGTAAGCAGATCACACTAACAAGAACTAATAAATGTGAGAGCGCCTACAACACCAATAAATTAAGGTGAACATGCACAAAGTGCAACGAAAAAGTACCGAAATATATAAAACTTACCACAGCTGCACACAAAAACACATAATAAGACCAAAAATGAAAACAAAAACAAAATATAGAGAGACAATAGAAGCACAAGCACAAATAAAATATTTGTCACAAAAAGAAAATAATAGATAAGCACGTTAAATAGCACCAACACGGAACGAAACTAAGTTAATTTATTTAAATTAGATTAATTATGAAATATTTAATATTAATATAATTCAAAAACACAAAAATTAAATATTAAATAAGAAGAACACAAAAGTACGTCTATACACAACGAAGGTTAGTCGGTTTTTGTAGAGCGTTAAGTATTGCGTTATGGAGTGCGAGGGTTAAATCGCGTGCGCGATGCCTTTAAGTTAATGTATGACTGTGTCTGTAGGCAAAGGGATTCTCGTAGTCGGGTACTTGCACCCACTAAAACCTGACCTTACTCTCCGCTTTCCCTCCCACGGAACTAGGTATTACTACACGAGGGGGAGATGAGAAGAAGGCCTCTTCTAGATACTCATCTAGAGTTTGAATTCTATAGTGAATTCTGTTTGCGCTGTCTTTCAGCGCGGCGCAGACATGTTCTGCGTCTTCTATGGTCCGCGCATAGTGTGTGCAAAACGGATCGATCTTGTGCTTAAGCCTATATGAATAGGATTTAAAGCACCCGTGTCCAGTCAGTAGTTGCGTCAAGTAGTAGTCAGTCTGGCCATGCCTTCTATAAACCCATCTGTCTATATATGGGATGATACGTCTCGCAGCAGTGGTAAAATCCTTTCAAATGATTTGATTGCTGAAGCCCATATTTGACCACCGTACAGCAAGATGGATCTTAACACCGAAGTGACAAGCAGCCTGCTCTTGTGCCGGGGACCTCCAATGTTTGCCATAATGCCAGCGAGCGCTGCTGTTGCTCAAGTAGACTTGTCTGCAGCGTATTCCAGATGGAGTTTATAGGACAGTCTGTGGTCCAACTTCACTCCAAGGTATAAAATGGCCGGCTTGGACGAGATTTGGCACCCTGTCACCTGAATGGTAGCGGACTCCACGTTCTTCCTGCTGCTTATGAGGATCAGTATGCCGCTCACAATGAGACAGACGCGTACTGGGTTTTCCGCCGCGCGCTTTACCGCCTAGCAGGTACTAGGTGGCAATCCAGACGGAACCACGTGAAGGTAGCGCGTCGACTTAAAGAAAGCAGGAACAAAGATCGCGCTGGCAATCGCAAATTTCAAAGCAATTAGACACTTTGCCTTCTGTACAATCTTCCCAACTGTGTGTATGAGTGAGTATGTATGTGAATGGCTGTATAAGTAGGCAAAAGGGCTCTCGTAGTCGGGTAAACTCGACTACAGACTTCTTACTTGTTAGCCCCTTTGCCTTTTTGTAAAAGAGATGCAAAGAGGAGCTATTTGAAATGTGCAAAGACGAAAAGTATATAACACATAGATATAATCATCGGAGACCCCATCTTCGCCTGTTTCTCAGAGACTATAAGAGCTAGAGCAACCAAATTTTAAACCTAGATTTGTTATTTTCGTACGCTATACGAGTTCATTTTAGATTTTTGAATCTCCTCATGTGACCCACGCAATACGAAACAAGTAAGAAGTCTGTAGTCGAGTGTACCCGACTACGAGATCCCCTTTGCCTACATATACAGCCAAACAGACACATACTCATACATACACACAGTGCTGCTCGTACTTAGCCATTGCGCGCACCTTTTAGCCCCCCACGCTTTATATCGCGGTACTTAATGTTGTGTAACTTCCGTGTTTATTGTTCAATTTTAACGAAATTCACAACTAAGATGAAGAATGGTCTACTTAATATGTGCGGGTAAAAGAAATTTGATCGGGCAAAAATTGTATCTGAAAATCGATTTTTTCGAATTGCGGGGGTCAGGGAAGGAAATTGAAAAATCTAAAACAAACTCGTATAGCGTACAAACATAACAAATCTACGTTCCAAATTTCGTTGCTCTAGCTCTTATTTTGCGCGCACTACAATACCCCCCCGGGGACCATAACACCACTTTTGCTGATCTATAACTTCCGAGATTTTTGCTCAATCTTACCCAGATTCACAACATCGATCAAAAGCAGTCTAATTATGATGTGTGCCAAAAATAAATTTGATCGGTGGAAAATTGTGCTTAATAATCGATTTTTTCGAATTGCGGGGGTCAGGGAAGGAAATTGAAAATTCTAAAACAAACTCGTATAGCGTACAAACAAAACAAATATACTTTCCAAATTTCGTTGCTCTAGCTCTTATTTTGCGCGCACTACAATACCCCCCCGGGGCCCATAACACCACTTTTGCTGATCTATAACTTCCGAGATTTTTAATCAATCTTACCCAGATTCACAACATCGATCAAGAATGCTCTAATTATGATGTGTGCCAAAAATAAATTTGATCGGTGGAAAATTGTGCTTAATAATCGATTTTTTCGAATTGCAGGGGTCAGGGGAGGAAATTGAAAAATCAAAAACAAACTTGTGCAGCGTACGAACATAACGAATCTAGATTTCAAGTTTGGTTGCTCTAGCTCTTATAGTCTCCGAGAAACAGGCGTTCATACGGACGGACGGACGGACGGACGGACGGACGGACGGACGGATAGACAGACGGACAGGGCTAGATGAACTCGTCTTGTCGTCCTGATTCAGAATATATATACTTTATGGGGTCTCCGATGATTATTTCTATGTGTTACATACTCTTGGATTTTGCATATTTCCAATAGCTCCGCTTTGCTATTTTTTTACAAAAAAGGCAAAAGGGCTAAAATCAAACTAGTACAGCGTACGAACATAGCGAATCTAGATTTCAAGTTTGGTTGCTCTAGCTCTTATAGTCTCCGAGAAACAGGCGTTCATACGGACGGACGGACGGACGGACGGACGGACGGACGGACGGACGGACGGACGGACGGACGGACAGACAGACGGACAGGGCTAGATGAACTCGTCTTGTCGTCCTGATTCAGAATATATATACTTTATGGGGTCTCCGATGATTATTTCTATGTGTTACATACTTTTGGATTTTGCATATTTCCAATAGCTCCGCTTTGCTCATTTTTTACAAAAAGGCAAAGGGGCTAAAAAACGATTATTAAGCACAATTTTCAACTGATTGAATTTGTGAGCCCCTTTGCCTTTTTGTAAAAAAAGAGCAAAGCGGAGCTATTGGAAATGTGCAAAATCCAAAAGTATGTAACACATAGAAATAATCATCGGAGACCCCATAAAGTATATATATTCTGAATCAGGACGACAAGACGAGTTCATCTAGCCCTGTCCGTCTGTCTGTCTGTCCGTCTGTCCGTCTGTCCGTCTGACCGTCTGTCCGTCTGTCCGTCTGTATGAACGTCTGTTTCTCAGAGACTATAAGAGCTAGAGCAACCAAACTTGAAATCTAAGTTCGTTATGTTTGTTGGTTATACGAGTATGTTTTTGATTTTTGAATTTCTTCCCCTGACCCCCGCAAATCGAAAAAAACGATTATTTAGCACAATTTTCAACCGATCAAATTTATTTTTGGCACACATCATAATTAGACCACTCTTGATCCATGATGTGAATCTGGGTAAGATTGATCAAAAATCTCGGAAGTTATACATCATCAAAAGTGGCGTAATTGGACCCGGGGGGGTATAGTAGCGCGCGCAAAATAAGAGCTAGAGCAACAAAATTTGGCATCTAGATTCGTTATGTTTGTACGCTATACGAGTTTGTTTTTGATTTTTGAATTTCCTCCCCTGACACCCGCAAATCGAAAAAAACGATTATTAAGCACACTTTTCAAACGATCAAATTTATTTTTGGCACACATCATAATTAGACCACTCTTGATCCATGTTGTGAATCTGGGTAAGATTGATTAGAAATCTCGGAAGTTATTCATCATCAAAAGTGGTGTTTAGGGCCCCGGGGGGGGGGGGGGGGTATAGTAGCGCGCGCAAAATAAGAGCTAGAGCAACGAAATTTGGAACGTATATTTGTTATGTTTGTACGCTATACGAGTTTGTTTTAGAATTTTCAATTTCCTTCCCTGACCCCCGCAATTTAAAAAAATCGATTTTAAGATACAATTTTTAACCGATCAAATTTCTTTTACGCACACACATTAAGTAGACCATTCTTCATCTAAGTTGTGAATTTCGTTAAAATTGAACGAAAAACACGGAAGTTATACAACATTAAGTACCGCGATATAGAGCGTGGTGGGCTAAACGGTGCGCGCAATGGCTAAGTACGTGCAGAACTGTGTGTATGTATGAGTATGTGTGTGTATGGCTGCATATGTAGGCAAAGGGGCTCTCGTATTCGGGTACACTCGACTACAGACTTCTTACTTGTTTGTGATTTGCTCTTAACTGCTGCAAGTGCCAAGTTATATTCAATTTCTCAAATATCATTTTCTATTATTACTTTGCTGGGTCTTGGGTTATAATATGATGAGATATTGACAATGTAATGGATACGCTTGACCATCCGCTCCAAATGGATCTGCCAATTCAGCCTTTTGGGCCAAGATACCTAGCTTTGGTCATTGGACGTCAGCATTCCGGCAAAGCACCAGGTCATGATAAGGTCCGCAATGCTACATTAAAGGCACTTCTTGAATATGCAATTCTTTTCAGCGCAGTGAAAATTGGGTATCATATCCATGATTCCAAAGCCTGGAAAGCCAGAAAGTGATCCTGCGTCCTATAGACCGATCATTCTTCTTCCTTCAATCTCAAAGGTGTTCGAAAGACTCATTGCGGCCTGAATCACCACATTTATTGAAACCAAGCAAAAAATTCCTGACCACCAGTTTCGATTTCGTTCAGACAACAGCACCACGAAGCAACTGCATCGTTGACAAAATCCTCCAAGCTTATGAGAACAAAGAATACTGTAACGCCTTGTTTTTAGATGTCAAGGAAACATTTTACCGCGTTTGAAACTTGGAACTTCTAGCAAAAATCAAGAATGAACTGCCGGCGCCTTATTTCTTGCTCTTAAAGTCATATCTTGTCAATAGGAAATTTTTAGTGCGTTTCTACACAGCAATATCTGCAAGATATAATGCAAAAGCGGGTGTACCTCTAGGAAGTGTGTTGGCGCCATTGCTCTACTCCCTATTCACCTCGGATTTGCCTCAGCCCAACATTGAACTAGGTATTCAACCAAGCAATTTGATGCTGGCAACGTTCGCTGATGACGTCTGCGTCACGTACAGGGTCAAATGCGAATATGAAGCTGCAGATGGCATACAAGAGTATGCAGCATCGTTTGAAGAATGGGCAGGAAAAAATATGCGAATGTATGCTTCACACTTAAAAGAAGTACACCGCCAGCAATAATGCTAGATGAAGCCTGTCCAGCACACAAATCAGGTATCCTGGACAGGAGGATATGTTTTGCAGCCCATATAAGATGCTAAAAACGGGGATTAGGGCCGCTGTGGCAAAATACTATTGGCTACTGGGTCCAAAAAGCAAGTTATCTCTCAGCAACAAAGCGACAATCTATAATCAAATTATTGTACCAATTTGGATTTATGGCTGTCAAATCTGGAGGCTTGCGTGCGATAGCCAAATTAAGCTAATTCAAATAGCGAAAAACAAAGTTCTAAGGCTGGATGCGAGTGGTATGTCAGAAACAAAACCTTGCACAGTGACCTGAAAATTGCCACAGCGTTCCAGCAAATAAACTTCCACTCTAGCCGCTATAATAATCGCATTATTAACCACAGCATTAGGTTAGTAACAAGTAAGAAGTCTGTAGTCGAGTGTACCCGACTACGAGAGCGCCTTTGCCAACATATACAGCCATACACACACATACTCATACATACACACAGTTCTGCACGTACTTAGCCATTGCGCGCACCGTTTAACCCCCCACGCTCTATATCGCGGTACTTAATGTTGTATAACTTCCGTGTTTATTGTTCAATGTTAACGAAATTCACAACTTAGATGAAGAATGGTCTACTTAATATGTGTGCGTAAAAGAAATTTGATCGGTTAAAAATTGTATCTGAAAATCGATTTTTTCGAATTGCGGGGGTCAGGGGAGGAAATTCGAAAATCTAAAACAAACTCGTATAGCGTACGAACATAAAAAATCTACGTTCCAAATTTCGTTGCTCTAGCTCTTATTTTGCGCGCACTACATTACCCCCCCGGGGCCCATAACACCACTTTTGCTGATTTATAACTTCCGAGATTTTTGATTAATCTTACCCAGATTCATAACATCGATCAAGAATGGTCTAATTATAATGTGTGCCAAAAATAAATTTGATCGGTGGAAAATTGTGCTTAATAATCGATTTTTTCGAGTTGCGTGGGACAGGGGAGGAAATTGAAAAATCTAAAATAAACTCGTATAGCGTACAAACATAACAAATATACGTTCCAAATTTCGTTGCTCTAGCTCTTATTTTGCGCGCACTACATTACCCCCCCGGGGCCCATAACGCCACTTTTGCTGATCTATAACTTCCGAGATTTTTGATCAATCTTACCCAGATTCACAACATCGATCAAGAATGCTCTAATTATGATGTGTGCCAAAAATAAATTTGATCGGTTGAGAATTGTGCTTAATAATCGATTTTTTCGAATTGCGG
Source organism: Zygothrica quintamaculata (assembly GCA_037044455.1). Classification (NCBI taxonomy): domain Eukaryota; kingdom Metazoa; phylum Arthropoda; class Insecta; order Diptera; family Drosophilidae; genus Zygothrica; species Zygothrica quintamaculata. The sequence goes on from JBAMBS010000489.1 coordinate 25,507, forward strand.
GGGTCAGGAGAGGAAATTGAAAAATCTAAAACAAACTTGTACAGCGTACGAACATAACGAATCTAGATTTCAAGTTTGGTTGCTCTAGCTCTTATAGTCTCCGAGAAACAGGCGTTCATACGGATGGTCGGACGGACGGACGGACGGACGGACAGACAGACGGACAGGGCTAGATGAACTCGTCTTGTCGTCCTGATTCATAATATATATACTTTATGGGGTCTCCGATGATTATTTCTATGTGTTACATACTTTTGGATTTTGCATATTTCCAATAGCTCCGCTTTGCTCTTTTTTTACAAAAAAGGCAAAGGGGCTAAAAAGCCTGACTAGAACCAGCCCAAGAGGCAAATTTAATTTTCTTGTTTATATTCTCACTATGTATAAGTTATACCTTAGTGATTAGCCGGTGCGCCCAATTGGGCTGAACTTTGGTAATAAAGGACACAAAGATGTCTTTGTTGACTTCGTATTCCTTACAAAAAAAAAAAAATAAAAACAATTTACAAAACTCATTAGCTATAGTTGGTGGGTCGTAAATACGGCGCTGTGAAGAAGATAACAATCTAATTATGGGATGGCATTTGTTGCCACTCAATTTTTAGCCCCTTTGCCTTTTTGTAAAAAGGAAGCAAAGCGGAGCTATTGGAAATGTGCAAAATCGAAAAGTATGTAACACATAGAAATAATCATCGGAGACCCCATAAAGTATATATATTCTGAATCAGGACGACAAGAAGAGTTCATCTAGCCCTGTCCGTCTGTCTGTCTGTCTGTCTGTCCGTCTGACCGTCTGACCGTCTGTATGAACGTCTGTTTCTCAGAGACTATAAGAGCTAGAGCAACAAAACTTGAAATCTAGGTTCGTTATGTTCGTAGGTTATACGAGTTTGTTTTTGATTTTTGAATTTCCTCCCCTGACCACCACAATTCGAAAAAACGATTATTTAGCACAATTTTCAACCGATCCCAAGTTATAGAACATTAAGTATCGCACTATAGAGCGAGGAGGTCTAAAAGGCGCGCAATGTCCAAGTACGTGCAGAACTATGTGTATGTTTAAGTATGTGTATTTATGGCTGTATATGTAGGCAAAGGGGCTCTCGTAGTCGGGTACACTCGACTACAGATTTCTTACTTGTTTTATATCTGCCCTGTGGCTTTTTGTAGAGCTGGATGGGCTTATATTCTATGTTAGCCTTTGAAAACTAGTGGCTTTACTTTTCGACTTTTGAAACGGAAGACAGCTTTGCTTTTTTGTAATTGATAAGGTTATGTGAATTTTTGGGTGTTTTTGTAAGATTACCAGGCCATTTGGTTGTTGTGTCTCAATGTGGCTAATTCTTTGTTTCACCAAGCAGGATGCTTATTGGAATGAGGACCAGTTAGCTTTGTGAGTAAGGAATGTACTAGAAAACTGTATTTTAGAGGCTTGACGGATGCGAACCACTGATTTTAGTCGGAACTGGTCACTGCCGTTCAGGGAGTCTAAGGTGGTAAATGAAGAAAATGGGACAAGGTTAGATGAACAAAAGGATAAGTCAACATGTATGACTGAACGGTGAGTGAAGAAGTGGGTATGCTATTCAGGCAGCAGAAGTTGAGGGAGAGCATATTGTTGGTGAGCCCCACAAAGGGCTCCAAGCGTTAAAGTTACCAACGATAATAGATGGGGAACTGAGGTTAGCAAAGATATCAGAAAGATCTGGGGCTGATATAGTTATGTTGGTAGATCAATCCTCTGATCTAGTTGTGTAATTCTAGAGCACTCCTCTGCTCTATTTGTAGTTTAGACCTTTTCGTCTAATTATTCAATTTAAGTTAAAGATCTTTGTTGTTTTCAACAGTTATAATTTTACTTTATTATTATATGTCTGTATACTATGACAGTGGCTTATCGACTAATCTTACATTCTAATCTACTTGCTTAAGAGCTTTTAAATCTCAAGCTTTATATTTAAGATAACTATGATGAAGCTTATCTTAAAGCTAACTATAATTTTTGATATTTATACTTCCTCTTGACCTGATCTTTATAAATCTTTTTGTAGGCTCTGTTTCGGATACTAAATAGTTACCAACTTGATTTTGGTTATTAGTTTCTGCATACGTTGGATTTGATTTTCCTGTTTTATTGTTTATAACGTATTTGTTTGAGAAGTTTTGGGAGTCGCTGTTATTTTCTTTAGAGTGTTAGTTTTGTTTACTTATTTCTGTTCTTTTAGATAATTCTGCGATATCTTCGCTGCATAGTAAATTATTTGTAAGTTCTATAGGTTTTATTTTTGTACTTGAATGTATTGTATTATTGTATGCTAAGACTGCCTTGTGAACGTTTTTTTTTATCGTGTCTTTATTACTTGAATCAAAATTGACTGCCGGCGCCTTATTTCTTGCTCTTAAAGTCATATCTTGTCAATAGGAAATTTTTAGTGCGTTTCTACACAGCAATATCTGCAAGATATAATGCAAAAGCGGGTGTACCTCTAGGAAGTGTGTTGGCGCCATTGCTCTACTCCCTATTCACCTCGGATTTGCCTCAGCCCAACATTGAACTAGGTATTCAACCAAGCAATTTGATGCTGGCAACGTTCGCTGATGACGTCTGCGTCACGTACAGGGTCAAATGCGAATATGAAGCTGCAGATGGCATACAAGAGTATGCAGCATCGTTTGAAGAATGGGCAGGAAAAAATATGCGAATGTATGCTTCACACTTAAAAGAAGTACACCGCCAGCAATAATGCTAGATGAAGCCTGTCCAGCACACAAATCAGGTATCCTGGACAGGAGGATATGTTTTGCAGCCCATATAAGAGTGCTAAAAACGGGGATTAGGGCCGCTGTGGCAAAATACTATTGGCTACTGGGTCCAAAAAGCAAGTTATCTCTCAGCAACAAAGCAACAATCTATAATCAAATTATTGTACCAATTTGGATTTATGGCTGTCAAATCTGGAGGCTTGCGTGCGATAGCCAAATTAAGCTAATTCAAATAGCGAAAAACAAAGTTCTAAGGCTGGATGCGAGTGGTATGTCAGAAACAAAACCTTGCACAGTGACCTGTAAATTGCCACAGCGTTCCAGCAAATAAACTTCCACTCTAGCCGCTATAATAATCGCATTATTAACCACAGCATTAGGTTAGTAACAAGTAAGAAGTCTGTAGTCGAGTGTACCCGACTACGAGAGCCCCTTTGCCAACATAAACAGCCATACACACACATACTCATACATACACACAGTTCTGCACGTACTTAGCCATTGCGCGCACCGTTTAACCCCCCACGCTCTATATCGCGGTACTTAATGTTGTATAACTTCCGTGTTTATTGTTCAATGTTAACGAAATTCACAACTTAGATGAAGAATGGTCTACTTAATATGTGTGCGTAAAAGAAATTTGATCGGTTAAAAATTGTATCTGAAAATCGATTTTTTCGAATTGCGGGGGTCAGGGGAGGAAATTCGAAAATCTAAAACAAACTCGTATAGCGTACGAACATAAAAATTCTACGTTCCAAATTTCGTTGCTCTAGCTCTTATTTTGCGCGCACTACATTACCCCCCCGGGGCCCATAACGCCACATTTGCTGATCTATAACTTCCGAGATTTTTGATCAATCTTACCCAGATTCACAACATCGATCAAGAGCGGTCTAATTATGATGTGTGCCAAAAATAAATTTGATCGGTGGAAAATTGTGCTTAATAATCGATTTTTTCGAATTACGGGGGTCAGGGATGGAAATTGAAAAATCTAAAACAAAGTCGTATAGCGTACAAACATAACAAATATACTTTCCAAATTTCGTTGCTCTAGCTCTTATTTTGCGCGCACTACAATACCCCCCCGGGGCCCATAACACCACTTTTGCTGATCTATAACTTCCGAGATTTTTGATCAATCTTACCCAGATTCACAACATCGATCAAGAATGCTCTAATTATGATGTGTGCCAAAAATAAATTTGATCGGTTGAGAATTGTGCTTAATAATCGATATGCAAAATCCAAAAGTATGTAACACATAGAAATAATCATCGGAGACCCCATAAAGTATATATATTCTGAATCAGGACGACAAGACGAGTTCATCTAGCCCTGTCCGTCTGTCTGTCCGTCCGTCCGTCCGTCCGTCCGTCCGTCCGTCCGTCCGTCCGTCCGACCATCCGTTTGAACGCCTGTTTCTCGGAGACTATAAGAGCTAGAGCAACAAAACTTGAAATCTAGATTCGTTATGTTCGTACGCTGTACAAGTTTGTTTTTGATTTTTGAATTTCCTCCCCTGACCACCACAATTCGAAAAAACGATTATTTAGCACAATTTTCAACCGATCCCAAGTTATAGAACATTAAGTATCGCACTATAGAGCGAGGAGGTCTAAAAGGCGCGCAATGTCCAAGTACGTGCAGAACTATGTGTATGTTTAAGTATGTGTATTTATGGCTGTATATGTAGGCAAAGGGGCTCTCGTAGTCGGGTACACTCGACTACAGATTTCTTACTTGTTTTATATCTGCCCTGTGGCTTTTTGTAGAGCTGGATGGGCTTATATTCTATGTTAGCCTTTGAAAACTAGTGGCTTTACTTTTCGACTTTTGAAACGGAAGACAGCTTTGCTTTTTTGTAATTGATAAGGTTATGTGAATTTTTGGGTGTTTTTGTAAGATTACCAGGCCATTTGGTTGTTGTGTCTCAATGTGGCTAATTCTTTGTTTCACCAAGCAGGATGCTTATTGGAATGAGGACCAGTTAGCTTTGTGAGTAAGGAATGTACTAGAAAACTGTATTTTAGAGGCTTGACGGATGCGAACCACTGATTTTAGTCGGAACTGGTCACTGCCGTTCAGGGAGTCTAAGGTGGTAAATGAAGAAAATGGGACAAGGTTAGATGAACAAAAGGATAAGTCAACATGTATGACTGAACGGTGAGTGAAGAAGTGGGTATGCTATTCAGGCAGCAGAAGTTGAGGGAGAGCATATTGTTGGTGAGCCCCACAAAGGGCTCCAAGCGTTAAAGTTACCAACGATAATAGATGGGGAACTGAGGTTAGCAAAGATATCAGAAAGATCTGGGGCTGATATAGTTATGTTGGTAGATCAATCCTCTGATCTAGTTGTGTAAGTCTAGAGCACTCCTCTGCTCTATTTGTAGTTTAGACCTTTTCGTCTAATTATTCAATTTAAGTTAAAGATCTTTGTTGTTTTCAACCGTTATAATTTTACTTTATTATTATATGTCTGTATACTATGACAGTGGCTTATCGACTAATCTTACATTCTAATCTACTTGCTTAAGAGCTTTTAAATCTCAAGCTTTATATTTAAGATAACTATGATGAAGCTTATCTTAAAGCTAACTATAATTTTTGATATTTATACTTCCTCTTGACCTGATCTTTATAAATCTTTTTGTAGGCTCTGTTTCGGATACTAAATAGTTACCAACTTGATTTTGGTTATTAGTTTCTGCATACGTTGGATTTGATTTTCCTGTTTTATTGTTTATAACGTATTTGTTTGAGAAGTTTTGGGAGTCGCTGTTATTTTCTTTAGAGTGTTAGTTTTGTTTACTTATTTCTGTTCTTTTAGATAATTCTGCGATATCTTCGCTGCATAGTAAATTATTTGTAAGTTCTATAGGTTTTATTTTTGTACTTGAATGTATTGTATTATTGTATGCTAAGACTGCCTCGTGAACGTTTTTTTTTATCGTGTCTTTATTACTTGAATCAAAATTGAATAATCTCATATGTTCATTTAGTGTAAGGTGCAATCTTTCAACGTCTGAATTACCAGTTTTTAGCCCCTTTGCCTTTTTGTAAAAAAGAAGCAAAGCGGAACTATTGGAAATGTGCAAAATCGAAAAGTATGTATGTTGTGAATCTAGGTAAGATTGACCTAAAAACTCGGAAGTTATACATCATCAAAAGTGGGTCCAGGGGGGTATAGTAGTGCGCGCAAAATAAGAGCTGGAGCAACGAAATTTGGAATATAGATATGCTATGTTTGTACACTATACGAGTTTGTTTTAGATTTTCAAATTTCCTTCCCTGACCTCTGCAATTCGAAAAAATCGATTATTAAGCACAATTTTCAACCGATCAAATTTATTTTTGGCACACATCATTATTAGACCATTCTTGATCGATGTTGTGAATCTGGGTAAGATTGACCAAAAATCTCGGAAGTTATAGATCAGCAAATGTGGCATTTTGGGCACCGGGTGGGTTATGTAGTGCGCGCAAAATAAGAGCTAGAGCAACGAAATTTGGAAAGTATATTTGTTATGTTTGTACGCTATACGAGTTTGTTTTAGATTTTCAAATTTCCTTCCCTGACCTCCGCAATTCGAAAAAATAGATTTTCAGATACAAATTTCTTTTAAGCACACATATTAAGTAGACAATTTTTCATCTTCATTGTGAAATTCGTTAAAATTGAACAATTAACACGGAAGTTATACAACATTAAGTACCGCGCTATAGAGCGTGGGGGGCTAAAAGGTGCGCGCAATGGCTAAGTACGTGCAGAACTGTGTGTATGTATGAGTATGTGTGTTTATGGCTGTATATTTAGGCAAAGGGGCTCTCGTAGTCGGGTACACTCGACTACAAACTTCTTACTTGTTTATAATTGCGGGGGTCAAGGAAGGAATTTGAAATATCTGAAAACATCTCGTATAGCGTATGAAAATAACAAATCTATGTTTTAAATTTGGTTGGTCTAGCTCTTTTAGTCTCTGAGAAACAGGCGTTCATACGGATGGTCGAATGGTAGGACGGAGGGACGGACATTATACGAGTTTGTTTTTAATTTTTGAATTTCCTCCCCTGATCATCGCAATACGACAACACGATTATTAAGCACAATTTTTAACCAATTGAATTTCTTTTTGGCACACATTATAGTACATTAAAATTAGACCATTCTTGATCAACATTTCGTTAAGATTGAAAAGTTAACACGGAAGTTGTACAACATTAAGTATCGGACAATAGAGCGCGAGGGCTAAAATGCGTGCGCAATGGCTTAAAGTACGTGCATAACTGTGTATATGTATGAGTATGTATAGCTGTATATATTGCTTAAGTAGCCTTTTGGTTTGAGTTACCTATTATTTGGGCGTAGTACCTGGCATCAGTTGTTTTGGGTAAATTATTCATGAAGACGGAAATAGAATTTGCTTCCTTGAAAGAGCATTTTTTTCTGCGCTTATATTTTCAAAATATCCTTTTGCTTTGAAAATTGAAGGGCATATGTTGCTTGAAGCTAGGTGGTCTCCTTCGCAATTGGCACAATGCAGTTTGAGCAGTCACCTTCGTGAATTCAGATGTTGCAGTTGGCACATATTGCCTGTCTAGTGCAACGTTTGCTGGTGTGCCAAAACAATTGACAATTTTTGCAAAGCATTTGGTTGGACATGTTAGGCCGAATTTTAACCTTTAGCCAGGAGATATCTAATGAGTCCGGTAGATGGAAGCGCTTAACAGTGAGTAAAAAACCTCCGGATGGTTTGGGTAGTCCATCGATTGTTTTTGAAAATTTGAAAATGACGGTTACTCCTTGAGGTCGGAGTTCTTTGATGTTTTCGTTATCAGGAGTCGCTGATAAACATGGGGAATAAATTGTGCCTTTAGTAGAATTAAGCGTTTCATGAAGTTGGCAATTACTTTTGCAAATGTTAAGTAGTTCCTTAGCGGAGACGAATTTGTTGGCGGAGACTAAATCCTTAGTGAGGACCAATAGGTTCCCATCTTTTAATTGGGAAATGGAAATGTATTCTCTGCTTATTAGATTAATAAACAGCGGAAAAGTAAATAAACCTTTGAATTTGGTAGTTGGATCGCTGGAAAACTAGGAAAGGATATCATGGGCTTATGAAATGTTTTTAGTTTTTTGTGGGGTCTTGCATCCGCGAGCAGAGCAAACCGATTGTCACCCACTGTTTTTAGCCCCTTTGCCTTTTTTGTAAAAAAAGAGCAAAGCGGAGCTATTGGAAATATGCAAAATCCAAAAGTATGTAACACATAGAAATAATAAAGTATATATATTCTGAATCAGGACGACAAGACGAGTTCATCTAGTTCTGTCCGTCTGTCTGTCCGTCCGTCCGTCCGTCCGTGCGTCCGTCCGTCCGTATGAACGCCTGTTTCTCAGAGACTATAAGAGCTAGAGCATTTCAAACTTGAAATCTAGATTCGTTATGTTCGTACGCATATGCATATACATATATATATAACAAGTTTGTTTTTGATTTTTCAATTTCCTCCCCTGACTCACGCAATTCGAAAAAATCGATTATTAAGCACAATTTTCAACTGATCAAATTTATTTTTGGCACACATCATAACTAGACCGCTCTTGATCAATGTTGTGAATCTGGGTAAGATTGATCAAAAATCTCGGAAGTTATAGATCAGCAAAAGTGGTATTAAGGGACCCGGGGGGGTATGGTAGTGCGCGCAAAATAAGAGCTAGAGCATTAAAATTTGGAAAGTAGATTTTTTATGTTCGTACGCTATACGAGTTTGTTTTAGATTTTCGAATTTCCTTCCCAGACCCCCGCAATTCGAAAAAATCGATTATTAAGCACAATTTTCAACTGATCAAATTTATTTTTGGCACACATCATAATTAGACCATTCTTGATCGATGTTGTGAATCTGGGTAAGATTGATCAAAAATCTCGGAAGTTATACATTATCAAAAGTGGTATTAAGGGACCAGGGGGGTAGTGTAGTGCGCGCAAAATAAGAGCTAGAGCAACGAAATGTGCAACGTAGATTTGTTCGCAATTGGCACAATGCAGTTTGAGCAGTCACCTTCGTGAATTCAGATGTTGCAGTTGGCACATATTGCCTGTCTAGTGCAACGTTTGCTGGTGTGCCAAAACAATTGACAATTTTTGCAAAGCATTTGGTTGGACATGTTAGGCCGAATTTTAACCTTTAGCCAGGAGATATCTAATGAGTCCGGTAGATGGAAGCGCTTAACAGTGAGTAAAAAACCTCCGGATGGTTTGGGTAGTCCATCGATTGTTTTTGAAAGTTTGAAAATGACGGTTACTCCTTGAGGTCGGAGTTCTTTGATGTTTTCGTTATCAGGAGTCGCTGATAAACATGGGGAATAAATTGTGCCTTTAGTAGAATTAAGCGTTTCATGAAGTTGGCAATTACTTTTGCAAATGTTAAGTAGTTCCTTAGCGGAGACGAATTTGTTGGCGGAGACTAAATCCTTAGTGAGGACCAATAGGTTCCCATCTTTTAATTGGGAAATGGAAATGTATTCTCTGCTTATTAGATTAATAGCGCAATGAACAGCGGAAAAGTAAATAAATCTTTTGAATTTGGTAGTTGGATCGCTGGAAAACTAGGAAAGGATATCATGGGCTTATGAAATGTTTTTAGTTTTTTGTGGGGTCTTGCATCCGCGAGCAGAGCAAACCGATTGTCACCCATTGTTTTTTGCACTTGTATTTGTACTTTTTCTCTACAGTACTTGTAAAAAAAAAAAATACCGAACAAATAGTCATTTGTGTACAAACACGAATAAAAACGAAGAAAGTAAGCACAAGCATCATGCTGGCAATCACCAAGTTGAAAGCAATCAGTCACTTTTACCTTGACTTTTACCTCTCCCAATCCCACCATACATATACATATAGATATACATATACAAATAGATATACATATACATATACATATACATATACATATACATATACATATACATATACATATACATATACATATACATATACATATACATATACATATACATATACATATACATATACATATACATATACATATACATATACATATACATATACATATACATATACATATACATATACATATACATATACATATACATATACATATACATATACATATACATATACATATACATATACATATACATATGCATATACATATATATATAACAAGTTTGTTTTTGATTTTTCAATTTCCTCCCCTGACTCACGCAATTCGAAAAAATCGATTATTAAGCACAATTTTCAACTGATCAAATTTATTTTTGGCACACATCATAACTAGACCGCTCTTGATCAATGTTGTGAATCTGGGTAAGATTGATCAAAAATCTCGGAAGTTATAGATCAGCAAAAGTGGTATTAAGGGACCCGGGGGGTATGGTAGTGCGCGCAA